>JAHRHZ010000248.1:67146583-67210628 GCA_024137785.1 Ginglymostoma cirratum
GGACGCAGTGGGTCTTTGATGATGTTGAGGTTTTGACGAGGTTTTGATCCAGCGGTTGAGGTTACCATGAAGGACTTTGCTTTTCAAGCTCTCCCCTTGCTTGAGGCATGGTGACTCTCAGTTTAACCTATCACCAATCAGCTCTTTCAAATGCACTCGTATAGTCTTCTGGGACTATGACAACTTTACTTTTGCCTTTACTGTGCACTGGTAGTGGAGGGAGGGGCTCTTTGTGGTTGCACTGCCAATCACGTGGGCTATTTTGTCCTGGGTAATGCCAAGCTTTCTAAGTATTGTGGAGTTGTACTCATCCAGGCAAGTGGGAAGTATTCCATCACACTCCCTACTTGTCCATTGTAGATAATGAATAATGTCTGGACAGTCAGGAGTTGGGTTGTATGCTGCAAGATTCCTAGCCTCTGAACTTCTCTTGTAGCCAAAGCATTTATACGATCGGTCCACGTAGTTCCTTATTAATGATAACCCCATGATGTTGATAGTGAGGATTAAGTGATGTTAATGCTATTGAGTGTCCATGGGAAATGGGTAGATTCTCTATAGTTGGAGATGCTCACAGCTTGGCACTTTAGTGTCACTCACCAGTACGTGTCTGGATATGGTCCAGGTCTTTCTGCATTTGAACCGGTACTGCTTCAGAATTTGAGGAGCTGCAAATGATGCTGAAGTTTATGCTCTCATCAATGAACATCGCCACTTCTGAACTTATGATAGATGGAAGCTAAAAATTATTAGGCCTAGAACACCACCCTGAGAATATCCTATAGTGATGTCTGGGATGACTGATCTCCAACATACAAAACAACCTTCCTTCATGTGACGTATCACTCCAACCAGTGGAGAGGTTTCTCCATGATAACCATTGATTTCAGCTTTTGCTAGAGCTACTTGATGCCACACCTGGTTTAATGCTGCCTTGAACATAAAACATAGAACAGTACAGCACAGGAATGGACCCTTTGGCCCACGATGTTGTGCCGAACATGATGCCAAATTAAACTAATCCCTTCTGCCTGCCCTTGGTCCATATTGATTCCTTGCATTTTAATGTGCTTATCTAAAAGTCCCTTAAATGCATTTATTGTATCTACCTCCTCCACCACCACAGTACGTACCATACTTCTACCACTCTCTGTGTAAAAAACTTGGCTCCTCCTTTGAACTTTCCACCCTCACCTTAAGTACATGCCCCCTAGTATTAGATATTACAACTCAGGGAGAAATGTTCTGACCGTCAACCCTATCTATGCATGTTATAATTTTATAGACTTCTATCAAGTCTCCCCTCAGCTTCCATCACTCCAGAGAAAAAAAAACGGAGTTTTTCAAGCCTCTCCTTATAGCTCATACCCTCTAATCCAGGCAGCAAGCTGGTAAACCTCTTCTGCACTCTTCCAAAGCCTCTACATCTTTCCTGTAATGTGGCGACCAGAATTGAATGCAATACTCTAAGTGTGGCCTAACCAAAGTCTTGTAAAGCTGCATGTGGCATCTTGATTCTTGTACTCAATTCCCTGACCAATAAAGGCAAGCATTCCATACACCTCCTTCACCACCCTATCTACCTGAGTGGCCACTTTCAGGGAGCTATGGGCTTAAACCCCAAGATGCCTCTGTACATCAATGCTGTTCAGGGTCCTACAATTAACTGTTTACTTTTCCTTAACTTTTGATCTCCCAAAATGCAACACCTCACACTTAGCCAGATTAAAACCCATCTGCCATGTCTCTGGCCATATCTGCAACTGATCTACATCCTGCTGTATCTTTTGATAACCTTCTACACTATGCACAACTCCACTGATCTTTGTATTGTCTGCAAATTTACTAACCCACCCATCTACACTTTTATCCAAGTCATATTTTATATATATATACACTTACACACAACCAGCAGAGGCCAAAGTATGGATCCCTGTGGAACACAACCAGTCATAGACCTCCAGCCTGAAAAACACCCTTCCACCACTACCCTCTGCTTTCGATGGGCAAGCTAATTCTGAGTCCACGTGGCCAAGTCACCGTGGATCCCCTGTGTCTTAATCTTGTGGTTGAGCCTACCATGAGGGACTTCGTTGAAAGCCTTACTAAAATCCATGTTAACGACATCCACTGCTCCACCCTCATCGGTCACCTTTGTTACCACCTCAAAAAATTCAATCACATTAGTAAGACATGACCTGCCCCGTGCAAAGCCATGCCAACTGTCCCTAATTAGGCCATGCTTCTCCAAATGTACGTGAATCCTATCCTAAGAATTCTGTCCAAAAGCTTCCCAACCACTGATGTGAAACTCACCAGCCTATAGTTTCCTGTATTATTCCTATTTCCTTTCTTGAACAGGGGAACAACATTAGCTACTTGCCAGTCCTCTGGGACCTCTCCAGTGGCTAACAAGGATACAAAGATCTTTGTCAAAACCCCAGCAATCTCCCCTCTTGCCTGTCTCAACAACCTGGGGTAGATACCATTGGACCCTGGGGACTTATTCATCTTAATGATCTTCAATGAGTTCAATTCTTTTGCCCATGTTTGGACAAAGGTTGTGATGAGGTCAGTGGCTGACAAAACCCAAACTGACATGAGGTGATTGTTGAGTAAGTGATATTTGATAGCACTGTTGATCAATTTGCCGGTCATAGACACTAGACCTAGCATTAGACTTAGGAGGGGTGTGGAGGGCACTAAAAGACTGGGCAGCATTTGCTCTGCATTTTGTATACGGGATATAACTGCTAAAGTTTCTATCTTGCCAGTCACTCTAAACAGAAATATAGAGACCCCTAAATGAACTTACACCTTCTAATTGACTGATCTGCATTTTTCTAAACTTAGACGGCTTACCTGTGCGCAGAGGTCAGTTGGTTCTGCCATTTTTGACTTCCATGCTCGGCCTATTCAGAGGGAAGCCAGCGTGACATTATTATACCTTATTTGGCTAGTACAGGCCCTATTTCTGAAAAGAACATGATCAAAATGCAATTTAGGAAATGAAACACTCGAAAACAATGAAACTGAAGCAAAATAGGAAAGAGTAAAAGGTAAGCAAAGCAATTCAGGTAAAACAAAGAAGTAATCAAGACTTGCATTAGACTTAATATAAAAGGAAGCCACCTCCAATAAGAAATGTAAAGTATAAGTTTCATACGTGTTAGGCAACAAGTTACATCTTTAGATAATTGAGTTTTCAAGCAACATAGACAATTTTACTTTGCAGGTCAAGAGATAAGTGATTTCGAGAAGAGATCTCTGAAAATTTTACTTGCTACTGCAAAGAGGGATGTTCTCATTTGGTCTTTCTGTGAGAGATAAGAAAGATATAGAAAAATTATGGTGAGTACTCGAAAACTAATGCGAGGTACAAATTTACTTCTGTATTAACAGAGTCGAACAATTTATTTCATACAGGTAGAAACCTCAAGAGTCTAATAAGTTTATCACGAGATGTTGCAGCAAAGGGTACAACTTCAACTTTTTCAAAGAAGAACTCTCAGGGAGATTAATTGAGTTTGTAATCATCTCTATACTAACTAAAGCCTTCATGAAGCATCTTCTGGGCAAGACAAAGGGCCATACTATTGATATCTTATCTCAAGTTGGACACCTGCATAAAGCCATAGTGGCAATACCAGAACAATGACATAGTTTAAGTGCAATCAAAACAATTGTTGTGGTTTGCAAAGTGCACCAAGCTGACAAGATCTGGAACAATTGCAATTTGTTGCAATTGTTGTCTAGCATTTATTTACATGTATAAAGAAAGTGACATGAAATGAAATTGGACCTGGCTGCTCAGGAAGTAAAAGGCGACCCTAGAACAAATCACAGGTGGCAATAAAATAGTAAAACAACACAATATTGGCCTCAAGACAAGTTTTAAGAAGTTGTACAAGCATAATCACATCAATGAAGGACAGAAAGTGAAATGAGTGAAAGATAAATTTTGGAAGATGGCCAAGCTTTCCCATTTGTTAACCTCTGACACTAGGCCGATAGTACGGGTGATGATAAACTTTATGACCATTCATATCATAAGACCTACAAAGTTGGCCAACACACCTTAAAGCTAAAATTGCGACAGGAGCTAGTGACAATATATTACTATCCTCAAAGTCACGTACCCAGGTAAATTACAGTCCCTGGTACAACCTATAGGAGGCCATTTGTCAATATAAAACAGATCATTAATTTTGTCCATCAGCGCAATTATGCTGCAATAGCAATATGCAAGTTCATTTTTGTTTCCTGAAATCTTCTATTTGGTAGGCGTCAATGGTCTGGCAGTGGCAGAACTATCCTGGCCAAAATTTGTAGTAGACTTATTCACAGTGCATGAGAAAATTATGTCATTGTGACAGATTACTTCTCCAAACTTCCCTTTGTTTTACAACTAAGCAACGCAACAAGCACACCATCACTGAAATAATGGGTACTCCATTTGATTTATTTGGTGTATCAAAAAATATATTGCCTGATTAAAGACCATAGTTCACTGGCAAAACATTTCAAGATATGTTAATTAAATAGCGAGTGAACCATTTCACATTGTGATTACTCTCTTTCAGATGGTGTTGCAAAATGTCCAGAGCACTGGGGAGGCCACACTACAATACTGTTCGCATTTTGGTCCCCTTATCTGAGGAGAGATGTTCTGGTTATAGAGGGAATGCAACACAGATTTACCAAATTGATTACTTGGATGCCATGGCTGATGTATGAGGAGACAATAAGTCAGTTAAGATTGTATTCAATAGAGTTTAGAAGAACGGGGGGTGGGGGGAACCACATAGAAACCTATAAAATTCCAGCATCACTAGACAGATTAGATACATGCTGGCAGAATCCAGAAAAAATGGGTCATGGTTTAAGGATAAGGGTAAACCTTTTAGGAATGAAGTGAGGAGAAATTTCTTCACCCAGAGTGGTGACCCTCTGGAATTCATTATCATAGAAAGTGGTTGAAGACAAAACATTATGTGTTTTTGAGACGGAGATAGATATAGCTCTCGTAGCTGAAGAGATCAAGGGATACGGAGGAGGGTAAGATTAAGACATCGAGCTCAATAATCAGTGATAATTATAACGAATGGTTGAGCAGGCTCAAGGAATCAAATGGTCTGCTCCTGTTCCAATCTGCTCTGTATAGCGCATACAATCAAAATAGTGTTCATCAAATGTTGAGCAAAAAGATTTCCGCATTTCTAAACTGTTATACGACATCAATGGAGAACTTATGTTCAGAAGGGAAATGCAAATGACCATGCCCAGCAATCAATTGTCTAAACTTTCTGAAGCACAGAGCATTAGTCTTCAAAGCCAAAGAATGAACAAGGTAGTCAACCAACTAGTAGGTGGAGAACTACCAAAACTGCGCACTGAACAGACAGCATAAGTCAGAAATCCAGTTACAAATACTTGGATACCAGCAAAAATTTCTAAAATATGCAATCAGCTGAGACCATACGACGTCTTAACTGATCATGGTGCTACATTGTAAAGGAACAGAAGGCAGTTCTGTCCAATGTACAACATGCCAATCATGTATGAATAGAATGAGGAAGAAAACTCTGACTGTGATAAAGATGCTGAGACCATCAGGGCAATCAGATTGTTAACCAAGAACAACAGAAAATAATACTTATCTCTCCAGATGAGTATATAATCACCAGATTAGAAAAAGCTGTTAAATATCCAACACATAGAAATGTGGAACATGATGTCTGAAAGGGTGGTGGAGGAAGGCACTCTCGTATTATTTATGAAATATCTGGATGAGCACTTAAAATGCCAGGGTATAGTAGGCCATGAACCAAGTGCAGATAAATGGGATTAGTGTATCTTGGTGCTTGTTGGTTGGCATTGGCATGGTGGGCCAAAGCGTTGTTTCTATGCAGTATGACTCTACGTCATTACATTGAAGTTTGAATTGTTAGTCCTGTTAACTTCATTTTTACCTGATTTGTATAACTATCAAATTTACGACGAGTGCCTGTGTACCAATAATGTATATCTGTTTAGGATTTCTTTCTTGCTTTGAGGAAGGGGGATATGATGTTATGACTCGTAACTACTATGTAGTATATCTTTTATAGACAAGTTCACGATTTCATCACCTTAGCATGTGACCTGATGATATGAAGGTCTCGGGCTCCATCTTAACTTGGTCATGCTATTTGAAGCATGCTTCTGTTTGTAATCAAATACCTTAGTACTTTCCCAGACACTGATGTGCCTGTAATTATAAAGTATGTCAGAAAAATATATGTAATAAATAACACTGTAATAAATGTCTATTGAATCTTTCAGTACTACATTACCCATGGCTGGTTCTTATGTTTTGGGAGCTGATGTAAGACATGCCACATCAGAAGTTACACTCCACAGGAAGCAAATGTCCAAAACAAGGCAACAGATCAACTTCACTAGAGATTTCACCTTCTGCTACTTTCCTCTTACCTAATTATTCCTTATTTCCTGCTGTGATGTTATCCATCTCTCCCAGTAGTCTGTGCACCATGATATTCCTTTTTGATACTTTCTCCTTGATTCCCCATCCCAACTAATTTAGTTTATTCTGCTCAAAAGCGCAAGCAAATTGTTCCACAAGGAAATTGGTCCAGACTCTATTTAGATGGGAATTACTCGGCCTGTCCAGGTCCCACTTCTCCCTGAACTGCTGCCAATGCCCCCAGAATCCAAAGCCCACCTCCTGGCATCATCCTACCAGCCACATGCCTATCTACTTTGTCCTCCTGTTGTTTTGTTAACTTGCTTGTGGTACTGGAAGTGATCCAGAAGTTACTATTTTGGAAGCCCTGCATGCTAATTTTCACACTGGCTCCCTAAATTCTGACTCCAGTACCTCAACTCCCTTCTCATCTATCTTATACTGATGTTTGGGTGTTCTGCAGATTACCAATGGTGTAGTGGCCCTAGTCAATCGTATCTTGAATTCTGTGGCTGCAGAAACATTTGTCTGTTCCTCTAACTGATGAATCACCCATCATTACTGTTTCTCCCATCTCCTTCAATGATCCCTTGAACCACCCATGGTGCTATAAAGTTAGTGATGGTTGCACTCCACAGATGTACCATCAGGCTCTCAAGTACTGAGTTCTGAAAACTGGTTGAAGAGTGAGGTGTATTCAAGGAACTCCTGCACTTCCTGCCTATGTTTTCTTGATTGCTTGCCCTCTCCTTCTCTGCATACAGTTCAGTTGTGGCATGAAGGCTTTTACACCATGCTATCAATGAGGTTCTCAATCTCACAGATGGCACCAATTGCTGCTCATGGGATGAAACCCAGAGCTCACTCTGATGCAGTTGATGGTACTTAATGCACGTGTAGTTGTCCAGGAAACAAGGTGCATATTCCACAGGAGTGTACTTGAGAGCTTGGAGCTGTTCTTCCATTTCTCTACTTATTAGACAGTATGCTTTATTAGTACCAATAAACCTTATAACTTTACAAGGGAAACTAATCAGCTGTTCACTTTCCTTCTTTTGATGTTGTTCAGATACAAACAAATTAAATGTTTTACTTGACACTTTCAAATGAAAGAAAATATTTTCTCAGCTGCTTAGACGAATTCTCTGACTTTGGAGGAAGAGTAACACAGCTGCAATACCCAGCAGGCATCAGCTCACAGCCTTCCTGTGGTGTTACAGTTCAATTTGGCGTTTTTTTCAATCCAAGCATGTTATCCCTGGTCTATTTCATTCCCTGGCTCTCTCAGGCCCCAGACTGGGACTTCCTATAAGCCCCGATGTTTCTGATTTCTTTCAGATGTCTACCAATCTTAGCTTTCTCTCCAGATAAACAATAAGCAGCACGCTGCTGTGCAAAGGGACTTGGGTGTCCTTGTGCATGAATCGCTAAAAGTAGGATTGTAGGTGCAGCAGGTAATTAAAAAGGCAAATGGAATTTTGCCCGTCGTTGCTCGAGGGATGGAGTTTAAAAACAGGGAGGCTATGCTGCGGCTGTATAGGGTCCTGGTGGGGCCACACCTGGAGTACTGTGTGCAGTTTTGGTCTCCTTACTTGAGAAGAGATATACTAGCACTGGAGGGGGTGCAGAGGAGATTCACTCGGTTGATTCCAGAGTTGAGAGGGTTGGATTATGAGGAGAGACTGAGTAGACTCGGATTATACTCATTGGAATTCAGAAGAATGAGGGGAGATCTGATACAAACATATAAGATTATGAAGGGAATAGATAAGGTGGAGGCAGGGAGGTTGTTTCCGCTAGCAGGTGAAACTTGGATTAGGGGGCATCGCCTCAAAATAAAGGGAAGCAGATGCAGGACTGAGGTCAGGAGGAACTTCTTCACCTAAAGGGTTGTGAATCTGTGGAATTGCCTGCCTAGTGAAGTGGTTGAAGCTACCTTGCTGAATGTGGTTAAGGCAAGGCTAGATAAATTTTTGAACAGTAAAGGAATTAAGGGTTATGGTGAGTGGGCGGGTAAATGGAGCTGAGTCTCAAAAAGATCAGCCATAATCTTATTAAATGGCAGGGCAGGCTTGAGGGGCCAGATGGCCTACTCCTGCTCCTAGTTCTTATGTTCTTATGTTATGTTAAGGCCTGAGCTTGTATCACAATTTATCTTCTTCCATTCCCAGGCTCCTGATCTAGTTCCCAGCATTCCTCAGATAGTTCATGAATTAAATTATGAATAATTAGCCACAGACTTACTGAGGAATTTGTTTCCCAAATTTTTAATTCTGACTATAGGAACAGCACCGTCTGAGAATTCTTCTCCAAACCACTCACCATCCTGACTTGGAAATATTGTGTTGTTCCTTCACTGTCGCTGGGTCAAAATCCTGGAATTCCATTCCTACTGGCATTGTGGGTCAATCTACAGTATGTGGACTGCAATGGTTCAAAAAGGCAGTTCCTCGCTACCTTCTCAAGGGCAGTTAGGGAGCGGCAATAAATGCTGGCCAGCCTGTGACATCCATGTCCCATGAATGGGTTATAAAACAATATTTCTCATTACAGTTGACAACTACAAGGTGGAAGCAAAAAAATCTCAAATTTGGATTGAATTAAACTAAATGCCGAACCAGCTTGACTTGGAAGTGAAATACATTTTTCCCTTTTATAAATAAAATTGAGTTAATTAATGAGCTCTAGGATGAAATTTGTAACGTTAGATGCTATAATAAGAACATGGGATTTTGTATAATTGAAATGCACCTCATACTTCATAAAAACGGTAGAATTGTAAGTAGATGCTTCAATGTATTGTTGATAATATAAAAAGAAATGAAATGATAGATAACATATGACCTTAATTGTAATAAATAGCACTAGGAATAGGCATTCAGCCCATCGAGCCTGTTGAAGCATTCAATAATGTCCTGGACGATCTAACCGTGACCTTGACTTTACTTTCTCTCTCACCCCCTTTAACCATGACTCCCTCGTTGATCAAAAATCTATCCGATTCAGCCAAGAATATATTCAATGACCCCACCTCCTCTGCACTTTCGGGAAGAGAGTTCCACAGTCAAATGATCCTCCTTATCTCCACCTTAAATGGAACCCCTTATCTTTAAATTATTCACTCCTAGGTACATGATGCCGGCAGGATATTCTCCCTCATAATATCCTCTCGTTATTAGAGAACCTCTCAGTCTCTGAACCTCAATGGGTATCGGCCTAACATGCTCAATCTTTCCTTATAAGACATGCTTTTCCTTCCAGTGAGAGTTTAAACTGTGAGCCTGAGAGGGAGCTGGGAGATAGCTGCGGCAGTTTAAAGAGCTGCAGGGTGAGACAGTGCAAGGTTCAGAGTGAATCATCTACATTCAAAATAAATCGAAAGTCTGATGTAATAGGAAAGAAATGAAGTGGTTGGTTGGTGAATTTCCTTTTCTCTTTGAACTGTGGAACTCATTCAAATTAACAACTGTTGCAGTAAAAATATTTGAAACCATAATTAGTTTCATCAAACACAATGAAAATAGCAGGCCAGGTGTCATGTGAAGTGATTCACAGCAACCACATCTGCAGTAAGTGACTACAGCTCCAGGAACTTCAGCTTAGAGTCAATGAGCTACTGTGTTGCAATAGGGAGATGGCAACTAATTTGGACAGTTAGTTCTAGGAGGTAGTCACACACTTACGCTAGGTTCTTTGGACTTGGACTGTGGTCTGGATGTGACCGTGTTTGAAGCAGGTAACATAATCAAAAGATAGAACTGGAATAGCCTCATCCTTTGCTATTGTCCAACAGGTCTGAGGTTCTTGCAGCTTGTCTGGATGAATGACCTGACCATGGCACCATGCTACAGGGAGCCATTCAAGTAGGAGGAACTAAAAAAAGATTGTAATTGTAGCAACAGACATTACAGTTAGTGGAACAGACTCTTTTCACTGCAGCTGAGCACATGACTCCCAAAGGAAGTGTTAGCTGCCTGATGCTAGGGTTTGGGACATCTGCTCATGGCTGGAGATGAATGTTCTGTGTAAAAGGAAGGTTCCAGTTATCATTGTCCACGTTGGTATCACCAACAAGGATAGGACTAGGAAATAGTTTCTGCACAAGGATTATGAGCATCTCTGGGTTACACTAGAAAGGAGACCAAAAGTCAGTAAATTCTGGGTCATTCCCAGGGTCATGAGCAAATTGGCATTGTGCAAATAAGATCAGAGAATTGAATATGAGCCTCAGAGATTGGTGTCAGAGTAATGAGTTTTGATTGATAGGGCACTTGCACAATAAAGAGGAAAATAGGACCTGTACCCATTGAGATGATTTCAACCTGAGTTTTACTGGGACCAGCACTGGGAATCGTAAAGCCAGGACTGGAGAGAGGTTTATAAGCTAAATAATGAAGGGGAGAGGGATGACTTGAGGGCAGATATGGTAAGTTAAAGAGAAAGGATAAGGCAAGAGAGTAGAGTTCTTATTTAGGTAATGATAACCAGCGTGTGACAGGAAGTGAGAGTATACAGACATAATGATGCATCACCAGATAAAGTATGAATGTGGAAGTATGGTATAAAGACAGAATTAAAGGCTCTATATCTGAATGCACGTAGATTTCCGGACAAGATGGATGAATAGATGGAAAAAAATTAAATATTTGAGACAATATCCATTACAGAACAGTGACTGCAAAGTGTCCAAGGTCGTGACCTGAATATTCAGGGGCCCTGAGAGCAGCTACACTGTAGGACAGAATGTACATAAAGAAATAATAGATGTTTGCAAGAAATGTCCTGCAACAGTCTGGTTGTGCAGCCTGTTGTCTGAAACTTACGTTTGATATGCTGTTTACACAAATTTCTTTTAATTCATTCACAGGATGTGGGCATTGCTGGGTCTGCCAGCACTTATTGCCCATCTCTAATTGCCCAGAGACCGGTTAAGAGTCAACCACCTTACAGTGGATCTGGACCCACATGTAGGCCAGACCAGATAAGGATAGCAGTTTCCTTCCGTAAAGGGCATTAGTGAACCAGATGGGATTTTTGACAATGGGTTCATGGTTATTGTTAGATTCTTAATTCTAGATTTTTATTGAATTCAAATTCCACCATCTGCTGGGGTGAGATTCAAGCCCAGGTCCCAAGAACATTATCTGGGACTCTGGATTAATATTCCAACGATAATACCACTAGGCCGTCACCTCCCCAAATAGAGTGTTTTTCCAGGCATTACATCAGTAGTCAAAGATTGTTCACTTGAAAGATCTTGTTTTCAGAGGCCAAGTATTCACACTAGATTTAGCACATTATCTGAAGTAAGACCCAGGCTGATGTACTTGTAGTTGTAGTGAGAGTTTCTTTGAGTTGTCAGCTAGCTGTCCTTGTAAATCCTGCTCTCTGTGTGCAGCTAGATATTGTGCCAAGATTCTCCCTTTAGAGCTCTGCCCATAAAAACTAACTGGTCTCATCATCATTGCTGAGCTGATAGACAGCATTAAGGGAGTAGTAACTGGCTTGTAAGAAGTATAAAGGTTAAGTTTTCTCTTCTGAGTTTATGAATTGTGATAAATTCTTTCAAGAACAACATTCTGCTTTTGTCTAATACCGAGTTTTAGTTGACTGCCTTTCAGTGTTGGCTTAATCGTGTGTATGGTGTACTCATAGTTACAAAGTGTTCAGAATATTTGAGTGAAAATCTTTAGCATTCCAAACAGACTTATGAGTTGTATTTCTTTGTTAAGCGAGAGACCTTTGTCAATCAACATTAAACATCCATTCTGTTGAAGATTTCTAATATTACATGACCCCTAGTGGTAGTCTTTGCTCAGCGCTTCAGTATTCCTTTTATTTGATTATCTTTATTGCCAGACAAGTAATAGAAGGAAAGAAAGATTGCGTTCAATTTGCATTGTTAAATTTGATTTTCATTGAAGGGGTAAATAGAAATTTCATTATTGAAATGAAGGTGTTCAATAAATGTCACGATTATTTATTAAAATCTTGTTGAATTGCGATCTTGCTGAGTCAATCTTAAATAATTCGGCTTGCATGCCGCAAGAGCCACCAATCCCTACAGTACAAAGCCAGGTCACCAAATACATTCTTACGTTTTGAGAGATTTGCTATGCACTAGCCTGGGCTATTTAAATCCCAAATTCAGGTGACCCAAACCTGCCGATATTTCAACTAGGCTTTGTATTAAGACGCTTGAACCGTAATCCCACCCAAATTAGTCAGATCAAAGCAGTAAGAAGCTTTTTAAAAATTCACTTGTGGGATGTGGGCATCCTTGGCTGAGCCAACATTTGTTGCCCATCCCTAGTTGCCCTTGTGATGGTGGTGACGAGCTGCATTCTGAAACTGCTACAGGCTCCGTGTTGTGGGAAGACTCAGAAGGCTATTCCATTCGGTTTCATTCCTATTTGCCTTTCTAGTGCTGCAAGACTTGCTATCACCATTAAAAGTCTGGAACATTGTTGTGGATCAGGAGTCAAATGTCGGCCTGCAGTTTCCTACATTAAAGGATGTTAGTGAACAACAGTTTGTAATGATTTTATGGTAGCATTAAACCAATTCCAGGTTTTTTTTCTTAGATTGAACTCATGTTCGATCATCTGCCACAGCGAGATTCAAACGCAGGTGCCTAGAGTCATGCCTGGGTCTGTGGATGACTAGCCCAGTAACACTACCACTCCACCAGCACCTGATGAGATTGATGCCTCTGCATTGTTCAACTGACTCCTGGTGGGACCGTAACTGCTGGTATGCAAAAACATTCCACAGGCTTGACATTTTGAAGGATGGTGTGAACGTGATAGATCAACGTGAACAAAGGTTGAAAGAGAGATTGTGGAATGGACTGCTGTCTCACTAGCACTCTTTCCACACCATCACACACAATCTCTTGAATGTTTAGGTTAATGTGTGGGAGAGACACCTAATCCTTTATCAAAAGACCCAATGTGAATTAAAGTAAGATAATTTGCTTACAATCTGATAATGCGAAAAATAATTGCTAGCGCTGGATCAATCTAACTATGCAGTTTAAATAATTATTGATAGCAATGTTTGGACTTTTTGTCCTACTCACTGACCTGAGAATCCTTGTGGAAATTCAAATTAAGGCTTAAGGGGCTGAATCTTACTGTGTTTTAGCCAATTGTCATTTTTGTCAAGCTTGTTGGAGGGTTTCGCGCCACAAGGGCCAGTGGGTTTTCTCACATGACCATTCAAACTCACTTCATTGACTACCTTCACACCTCTTGTGCTCCCTGGTCCAATGCTAGTCTGATTCTCCCACTCCCCATAGACAGAGGTAGTCATCACTGCAGGATTCCTGGGATTTCCCAGCATCCTTCATGCAAGCTGTATCTTTGACCCCAAGGCGTGTGCCTGGTCAGGCATTGGCAGTCTGGAGTTTGCCCTTCACCATCAATGTGATGGCACAGCAGCCACAAAACAATGCCTCTTTTGGCAGCGCACTTGACATTACCTAGAAAATACACCTGCACAGTCCTAAACCTACCATAGTGACCAACCCACATAGAGCATCTATTCTGAGCCACATTTATTCTTGCAATCCTTTATGTCACTGCTCCTCTTTCCCTAATGTGAGCCATTGACAGCACATTAACACTGCTTATGGTAGAATAATCATAGAGGAAGACTTCAAAAACTTCAAAACATTCACTTTATTGGTTAACACCAAAGATGAACAGAAGCTGCCTCTCAGAAGAGAAATGAACTGTTTGCAATCTAACACTAACATTTTTAAGTCATTGAATGATTACTGCAACCAGATCTCACCTACTGGAATCGATCGTCAGTTAAACCTTGTCTGGCTTGTAATGTCTGATACTTCTGCACTCTATCATGCGGAAGGTGATATCCTTCCTGCTCAATGGCCCCATTACTATTCCCACTCCCCCAACTCATCAGTCTCCATCAATTACCATCTTTGCTTGCTCCAGTTATGGAGAGCACAGCAAGCTAAGATCATGCAGCAGGGAGGCAATGGCCTAGTGGTATTGTTGCTGGACTGCTAATCCAGGGACCCAGATAACATTCTGGGAACCTGCGTTCGAATCCCGCCATGACAGATGGTAGAATTTGAATTCAATGAAAAAAAAAATCTAATGATGACCATGAATCCATTGCTGGTTGTCGCTAAAAGCCCATCTGGTTCCATAATGTCCTTTAGGGAAGGAAACTGCCATCCTTACCTTGTCTGGCCTACATGTGACTCCAGACCCACAGCAATGTGGTTGACTCTCAACTCCCCTCTGAGCACTTAGGAACAGACAATAAATAAACGTCCTCTTCCTGTTAACGAATAAAGGGGAAAAAAAAGCACCCTGTCTAAGGTGTAATGCAAGACCCCTCCAGGCTGATTTAAGCAACAGAACCACGTCTTCAGGAAGCCTATCAACTGCTCCACCATGACATGCATTGTTCTGTATTGACCCTCAGCCCTGGTCAGGGGACTGTGTAATGGTATTATCAGCCATAGTCACAGAGGGTAGAACTTGTTCCCACTAACCATTCTTGGAAGGCACTGGCCCTTCAAACGGCATAGGAACATGAGTTTTCAAGTACAAAGGCATCATTGCAGCTCCCAGGTTACTGTATATGAACTTCCAAGAAGTGGTACTGATGATCACAGATGACTTGCACGTTGATGGAATGGAACCGTTTTCTATTGGAGAGCTTCACTGTTATGGTTATGTTATGGCCCTCTCAGCATGATGTGTGTCCAGTCCATTGCACCGAGGCACAGAGGGTAGCCAGCTATGTTGCTGCATCCTACTGCCTGGGCTGCTGCACTACCCTCGTCAGGGGGAAAGAAGGTGAGGTGAAGTGATCCGCCCTGTATTATGCCCTGAGATGTTTCTGCTGGGTGTCGGAGTTCAGGTGGAGCAAGCAGCATGCTGGAGTCACTGAGTAACTATTATAACCTTCATGTCTGGAATTCTGAGCATTTATTTTCTATCTGTTGGTTGGAGAACAGGAGACTGTATGTTAATGAGGTGAGAATAGATAGCAATGGGGATGATAATGAGCATTAATTCCCTTAATAGGCATCCCACTGCTCACTAAAGGGATTCCCAATTCAACATGGGGAACTTTGTCAGAAAATGCGACCTTGTGGTCTCGACATTTTGAACAGCTTCAGTTGACATCTCACGCGATTCTCTCAAATTGCTCTCCATAGTCCACATCATTTAGGACCTGGGAAGATCCACCTGAGTAAACTATTCCTGGGGTCTCTTCAATATTGCTATGTTTAGGATCATTTCAAATTGAGATTTTTGAAATTGTTCCTGCTAGTTAATTATGAATCTGGCTAAATATAATGTCTGTACCCACAATAATTTTTAGAAGTTGTATTAATCTGACAATGTCAGTTAAGAGATACTTGAGGCCTCTGATGAATGTGATTAGCTGGATTTTCAGTCATGATATATTCTGTCTAGCTGGTTTCTTTTTGTTCTAATTATTTCCTAATCCAAGGATTACTGATGCTTTTGGATAAACATGCAACTCTTTTAAGATTTACAATAACCTTTGAAGAGTCAGAACTTCAGGTGTTCGGAAATGCCTAAACTGCAAGTTTTGTTACGCTCCTTAACAATGTTGGTACTGGTTTAATGTTGCCTGTGAGGAGGTGCACTGTCATATTGTGACACTTTCAAATCAAAATAAACATAGTTGCACACATTCAGATCAATATCATTCATATGGATCTGCTCACTGGTCTGCAATTGTTGCTGAAATGTCTAATGATGAAACAGCATTAAGGATAATTATATCTTTCCCACATTAGAAAATCCAATGGCTTTTAGTGGACTAACGGAATTATTTTTGAACCTTTAGTTGTAAAGTTTAAAACGTCAGCTGCTATTATTGTGTGTATGTCTCTTCCAGGTGGTTTTGGTCAAATAGAACCATATTGTGTTTGGCATGAACATATAGTGGCACCCTGCTTGCCTTCTTCTTACCGCTTAGGGAGCCCCTCAGGATTGAGAATGACTTTCTTCCTCTCAGGAGTTATAGGCCCTGAGGCCTCTAAGTCTAGTGCCAGATCCAGAATCTACAACAGCTGGGCAGTGGCATGTGAAGAGTGGTGGGTGGGACTCCTGGCTTTCTGTGCAGCCGTTTTGCTGTTTGCACTTGGCTTCTGGAAATGCTTCTTCTCCAATTTGGGTGGTCTTAGGCAAGAGACTTTCATGAGTCATAGAGTCATAATACAGATGTACAGCATGGAAACAGACCCTTCGATCCAACTCGTCCAAGCTGACCAGATATTCTAAATTAATCATCATCATAGAATCCCTACAGTGTGGAAACAGGCCCTTTTGGCCCACACCGACCCTCAGAGCATCCCGCCCAGACCCATCCCTCTATAACTCACCTAATCTGCACATTCCTGAATACTATGGGCAATTTAGCATGGCCAATCCACCTAGCCTGCACATCTTTGGTCTGTAGGAGGAAGCCGGAGCACCCGGAGGAAGACCACGCAAACATGGGGAGAATGTGCAAACTCCACACAGCCAGTCACCCAAGGGTGGAATCAAACCCAGGTCCCTGGGGCTGTGAGGCAGCAGTGCTAACCACTGAGCAACGATGCCAATCTAGCCCAATTTGTCCCATTTGGCCCATATCATTGTAAACCTTTCCTATTCATATACCCATCCAGGTGCCTTTTCAATGTTGTAATTGTATCAGCCTCCACCACCTCCTCTGGCAGCTTATTCCATACACACACCACCGTCTGAGTGAAGAGGTTCCCCTTTAGGACCCTCCCCTCTCACCTTACGCCGATGCCCTCCAGTATTGGGCTCCTCTGCCCTGGGAAAAAGACCTTAACTTTTCACTGTATCTATGTTCCTTATGATTATATAAAGCTCTATAATTTCACCCCTCAGCCTTCGAAGTTCAAGGGAAAATAGCCCCAGCCTCACCCTATAGCGTTGATGAAGTTGTTGCAAATTTTCATGAAGGTTTTGAGGAAAACCTTGAAGCATTTTCACAGATGTCCTGGTAACTGCTTGTAGAAACAAAGCACAGAGTATGGAGCTTGTCTATGAAGTCGTGTGTCAGCAGTATGGATGATGTGACCCATCCAATGCAGCTGAATATGACAGCTGCCTTCTAACGATTATGTTTTTGTTTGGAGATTTTACTTAGGGTCAACTATTGGTTGGGTTACTATTTATACTGTATAGGCATAAAACCAGATAATGCATTGTAAAAAACAAACATTGAATACATGTTTCAGAATTAATCTACCCAGCTAGACAAAGAGATTCAATTGGACATGGGCATGAATAGAAACATAGACTTCCTATTGCTGCACATTATACAACAAGCCTGATATTTAGTGCAATGGAAGTATAAAGGACGACTTGTACAATATATCCTATTTTATTCTACATTCTTACCAAATTTCACTCATATAATGTATTGCAATGCTATCACAGTACCATAAAAATAACATATCTGTCTCAATGGGGCTCAGAAGTGAATCTAGAATTAAGACTATGTGGCAAATAAGGCTGGGATACTTTGCATAACACTTGTAGGTGATGGAATCATAGATTCATAGAGGGTCTGCAGCATAGAAAAAGATATAATCTTAGAAATTTTTTACAGGCCCGGGTGAGAGCCAGGACCTTTTTCTCAATAACCGTGTATCACTGCTCTGCTGCTGTTGGCGCCTCAAGGCAAAATGACTGTTTGCTCACAGTCATCATGCTGGATCAGTAACAAATCAACCCTAGTCAATGGAGAATGTGTTAGCTGCAACAAATTGGGCAAGTCTTTGTCATAATGGGACAGCTTTGGGTAGCCATAAGCATGGATACTCAAGATATGAAACACAAACAGAAACTGCTGGAGAAACTCAGCAGGTCTGGCAGCATCTGACATAAGAAAGCACAATTAATGTTTTGAGTTCAGTGATCCTTCCTGCGAACTGAAAGCAGCTGTAAAGTGACCATATTTATGATGGTAAGTGGTCTTCTGTACACTTGGGAGATGAAATGCAGACTGGGTAAACACTGAGCATCAATGTGTAAAACTGACCCTGAGCTTCTAAAGCATCTTACATGTCTCTCCTTGGGTCCTTGCCTCTTCCCAAGTCACATCTTTGATTAGAACCAAGGCTGTGCAGAGGAAGAAAACTGATTGGAGAACTTTAAACATGAAATTCTAGGAAAGTTATGGATTTTGTAGATGATAATATATACAAGGTTTTGGATAGAAAGTGGATTGGAGATGGAGTAGTGACTTGCAAACACAGAACAGTCAGGTGTGAATTTTTTGAAGCAGTTTATTTTTGGTCTTCAGTTCAAATTACATTCCATTTCTATTGATTCTATCCCTTTTTTGAAATAGTCTAATATTAATCCTGTCCGTTCATAACCTTGATCTTGCATTTGATCCTGAGGTGAGCTTCCAACATTATATATAATATATGTATATTCAGGCCTTCAGTAAGACCAGAGATAAAAGGTACTGCAGATGCTGGAGAATCCGAGATAACAAGCATGGGGCTGGATGAACACAGCAGGTCAAGCAGCATCATAGGAGCAGGAAAACTTGACGTTTCGGGCCTAAACCCGACCACCTGTTTCCATTCCTGTAACATGGTCCTACTTCGTACCTGTCTCAGAACATCTGCTGCAGAAACCATTCTTCATGATCTTGTTAATTCGAGATTTAATGATTCCAACATTCCACATGCCTGGTTTCCCACAGTCTATCCTGAGTAAATTTGAGGTCATTCAAAACTCAGTGGTTTTATCTCACAAAAAGCCTTGTTCCCATAACACCCCTCTCTCTGCTAAACCCCATTGGCTCCTGTTCAAACAAAGACTTGACTTTAAAATTCTCGCTCTCAGTTTCAATATTTCTCCATTGTCTTGCCCATCCTTATCTCTGTAATCTTCTCCAGTCCCATAACCTTCTGAGATTAGCTTCCAGGTCAGTTCTCCACAGAACAACTTTGGGCAAGTGATCATCTATCTGGACAACGTGACCCAGCCAATACAGGAAGATTGCCTCGATGCTGGTGAAGTCAATTATTCCCAGGACTTCAATGTTTGTGATCTGACCTTGACTATAGGTCTTGAGGATGCTGTGGAGGCAACAATGATGGAAATACTGTAGAATGTGCACATGTATGAGTGGCATGGTGGCTCAGTGGCTAGCACTGCTGCCTTACAGCACTAGGTACACAGGTTCAATTCCAGGCTTGCGTGAATGTCTATGCAGAGTTTGCACATTCCCCACGTGTCTCCATGGGTTTCTGTCAGTGCTCCACTTTCCTTCCACAGTCCAAAGATGTGCAGGCTAAGTGGATTGGCCATGTTAATTTCCTGTTGTGTCTAGGGATATGAAAGCTAGGTGGGTTAGCCATGGTAAAAATGCAGGTTTATGGTGATAGGTTAGGGGGCTGGGTTTGGGTGGGATGCTGTTTGTTAAAAAAAAAATGCAGGTTGAATGGCCTCTCTCTGCACTGTAGGGTTTCCATTTTTCTACATCAGCAGTACAGAACACAACTTGGCACTGTATAGTAGGGTGGTGAGAGCCATGGCTTTGTCTGTGGAATGTTCTCTGAGATTCTGTGGTTCCTCCACATTGAGTTGTTGAGCTAGTCAAATGCATTATTTACTTTACAAAGCAAATTATCCCATTCCTTATTTATAGCAAATGAAATAAACCTCCCTGAATACGCAATTTGCATGATGGCTATCAGCTCAGTTCCCTTGATGACAATACTGTTCGGTTTATATTCTCCTTGGTGTGCCAGTTGATGCAGGGCTTCAGGTTTCCGTAACTTGATTTTAAGTCCAAAGAAAAACATGTGGTGACACGATACATGTCTGACTGACCAGGCCAGGGGAGTGCAGTCATCAACAAAAATATGTTACCAAATGAGTTTTCTCTTTGTCTTTTTGTGAGCCTGAAGATGCCTGAGATTGAAAAGACTTCCAACAATCTGCAAGTGTAGATAAACTCCCTTCCTGAGATATTTTGTTTTGCCTGTTGCAGTATCATGCTGAAGAAGATGGTGAATAATACTGGGGCCAGAACATAGCCCTGTTTCATACCATTGGAGATTGGGGAAGGACTGGTGAGATAACTGTTGTCCTTGACTTTCCTGTTCTGATTTTTGTGAAACTACTTCATATGGCCAGGAACCTGGATAGCAATCCACGTTTCTCAAGGATTTTTGAAAGTTCATCTTTGATCTGGTAAGGTCTTGGCGAGATCTACAATCTACCTGCCCCTGTTTTGTTCCTTTATTGGTCAGAGCACAAATACCATATTGTGGTGCCTCTGTTCGTTCAGAAACCACAGTGACTCTTTAGGGGTTTGCTTCTACAGTGGTAGACACAAGTCTGAACAGACATATTTTTACCAGGATCTTTCCATCAATGTAAAGGAGGGTGGTAGTCGGTGGCCTGTATGTTTCCTTTGTTTTTATACAATGCAATGCTATTTGCATAACTGCAGTCTAAGACCTCGGAGTCAGAAAGGGAATGGGCCAAAGCAGCCAAGTAGGTATTGCAGGAGTCCTGGAGATTCGCTCACTAATTGAGTTTCTGCTTTGGATACTGGTGAAGCGCAGATTCCTCAGAGAAGTGCAGTCTGAACTGAATTCTTGGCACTACCGGTTGGTTAGATGTAGAGGAGGGGAGGAAGAAGAGGGCAATAGCAATAGTGATAGGGTATTCATTATATAGAGAAATAGACAAGAATATCTGTAACTCCTGATAAGACTCCAGGGTGGTACATTGTATCCCTGATTCCATGATTAAGCATGTTATGGAACAACTGCAGGACATCTTCTTCTAAGGGATGGCAAACAACCAGAGGCTCATGTCGCTACTAATGTCATATGTTGGGAGGGGGATGAGGTTATGAAAACAGATATCATGAAGCTCGGAAGGAAATTGAAAAGAGGGAACAACAAAGCAGTGACTTTGGGATTACTCCCTGTCCCATGAGCTTCTAAGCATCAAAACAGGAGAATTGAGTGATTGAACATTTTATTGAAGATCTGAGGTAGGAAGAGGGCTTGAGATTTCTGGGGCACTGGGACTGGTTTGGGGTAGCTGGAAGCTCTAAAGGCTGTATGGAATGCATTTTGGCAGGACTGGGACTAACATTCTCAGAGTGGGAATTTCTAGTGTTGCTGGAGAGGGTTTAAACTAGATTGGCAGCAGGATGGGAATCTGTGATGGACATCCGGTTAAAAATAATTACAATTGTAAAGGAAGTAGAAAAGTGGAAAGCAAAAAGAGAAGATAGATGAAATATAGGCCAAGCATTAAATAAGATCGAATAGAAAATAATGTAAAAAGAACAAATTAAAGACACTCTACCTAAATGCACTTAGCATTCGAAACAATGTTGATAATTTGAACGTACAATTTAATTGTTATTGTGAAAACATGGCTACAAGGTGACCAAGATTGGGAACAGAATATTCAAAGATGCGTATTATTTAGGAGAGATAGACAAAATGGAACAGGAAGTTGGATGTCACTCAATATTCTCTCTGACATGTAGAATCTGTTTGGGTGGAGCTATAAACCAGCAAAGGACAGGAACCAATAGTGAGAGCTGTTTATGGGCCACCAACTGCAGTAGTAACTTTGGTATGGTAACATATGGTAAATCACAGTAATAATAAGAGAGTTTCATTTCATACATAGACTGGTAAGTCAAATCAGCACTAATACTGAAGGAGATGTATTCCTGGCATGTGTATTAGTTGGGTTTCTGCAGCATTCTTAAGAGAAGGAATTTAAAGAAATGGAATTATATTATAATTGGAAGTTATTATTAGTCCCAGACTGATATGTGGGAATACAGTTGATGAAAAAGAAGTAAAGTTAAGCTTTTTTTTAAATTTAAAAGAAGGAAAGTATTTGATCCAGTTCCAATGGATGAGTTGAAATTTTAATCATGTCAAGCCCATCAAAATGTGAAAAGAAAAGAATTTTTCCGTCTCGGAAATGACCTGGGCTGAATCTTGCTAGAAATGCTGTACTGGCTGTTCTTGGAATTTGCAGCAATATCTGTAAGCTTCGCCAGGCGTGGATCATTTCCATCAAACCAGTCCCTGTTCTTCTTGGGTAGTGGGAACTGCCGATGCTGGAGAATCTGAGATAGCAAGGTGTAGGACTGTAGAAAAAAAGCAGGCCAAGTAGCATCAGAGGAGCAGGAAAGCTGACATTTCAGGTCTGGACCCTTCTTCAGAAATCTTTTCTTCAGAAATCTCTTCTTCAGAATCTGAAGAAGGGTCCAGACTGGAAACATTAGCTTTCCTGTTCCTCTGATGCTGCTTGGCCTGCTGTGTTCATCCAGCTCTACACCTTGTTATCCCTGTTCTTCTTGGTGCTGGTTCCAATAACCTCTCTGGAGGTATCCAATGTTACAGCTTTTATGTTTTACCAGAGTTTTTCCAGAGTGAAATCAATGATGAGACCAATGTGTCCCGGCTTGGTCTATAATATTGCTTGGTATCTATTTCTGCAAAATGAGATTTGAAAGTTGCTGATTTGAAATTTCTTTGGGGTTCTTGAGCTTAGGCTTGAAATTGAAGTTCAGTTTTGAGCAAAGGAACCAGTGGTCATGTTTCACAGTTAGCACTGGGTGTGTATCAAGGTTGTCGTTATTTTCACACCTCATGCAGTGAGATCCAAATTCCAGTGTTTAGCGTGGAGATATATCTTGAAGTGACTATTCTGTTGAAAGAAGATATTCGTCATGGACAGCTGCTTTTAAGCACAGAGTTCTAAGAGGTGACAACTGTTACCATTGCAGTTTCAAGCTACATGGTTTCTGTGCACTCACTTCTATGCCAGCCTATCACAGCCAACACTGCTGTTGAAATATCCAAAGATTACAAATTTTGTCCTTTGGATGAGCACTCTAGGTGAGTTCACAAAGACCCATGTACACTATATCTTACTCAGCTGGGTTAGCTTTCAGGTTTGGAGCCTAAGAGCTTATAAGAATTGCATGCTGCTGATCTTAGAGGTGAAACACAGGAAGCTGGTGCATTTGGATGGATGATTGGCAGGCTTGAACTGTCAGTAGTAATAGACTTCTTCACCACAAAACCAACACTGAAGAGGGGCTGTTCACATTGGGAATGACCTGACAAATAGAGAATGTGCTCTGCCAGGTTGCCTTACTCTGAGATGCAGAACTCACTCAGGATTCCTGTCTTATATAGTCTGCCAAGGTCATGGGCCACCAGGTCTGGTGTTGAATGCTACTGTTGTCATGAGAGTTAAGCATTGTTCTCATATTACAGCGTGCTAGTTTTGGAACTTCCCTTCTTTTCCCACCCCTTGAAGTGTCATTTATATAAATGATTTGGATGTTGAACGTTTGGATGACTTGAACATTCGAGGTATGTTTAGTACGTTTGCAATTGACACCAAAATTGGTGGTGGTGTGGACACTGAACAAAGGTAACTCAGAGTACAACAGCAGCTTGATGAGTTGGGCAAATGGGCTGAGGAATGGCAGATGGAGTTTAGTTTAAAATCAAATGTGAGGTGCTGCCTTTGGAAAGGCAAATCAGTGCAGGATTTATATACTGAGTGGTAACGTCTTGGAGATTGTTGCTGAATAAAGAGACCTTGGAGTGCAGGTTCATAGTTCCTGAAAGCGGAGTCACAGGTAGACAGGATAGTGAAGAAGGTGTTTGGTATGCTTGCCTTTATTATTCACTGCTTTCCGTATAGAAGTTGGGAGGTCATGTTGCAGCTGTACAGGACATTGGTTAGGACATTTTTGGAATACTGCATTCAACGCTGGTTTCCCTGCTAAAGGAAGGATGTCGTGGAACTTGAAAGTGTTCAGAAGAGATTTACATGGATGTTGCCAAGGTTGGAGAGTTTGAACTATAGGGAGAGGCTGAACAGTCTGGGGCTAATTTCCCTGGAGCATCAGAGGCTGAGGGATGATCCCATAGAGGTTTATAAAATCATGAGGGGCATGGATATGGTGAACAGCCAAGGTCTTTTCCCCAGGCTAGGTGAGTCCAAAATTAAAAGGCATAGGTTTAAGGTGAGAGAGGAAAGATTTAAAAGGGACCTAAGGGGCAACCTTCTCATGCAGAGGGTGGTGTATGTATGGAATGAGGTGCCAGAGAAAGTGGTGGAGGCTGAACAATGACAACATCTAGAAGGCATTTGGATGGGTGCATGAATAGGAAGGGTTTAGAGGGCTATGGGCCAAATGCTGGAAAATGGTACTACATTAATTTAGGATCTCTGGTTGGCATGGATGAGTTGGACTGAATGATCTGTTTCCATACTATACATCTCTATGATTCTAAGTGATGTTAAGAGTCTGTGCTTTCTTCTCTGTTCCATTTTGGCCATTCAAAAGGTGCCTGCTAACTCTGGCAAGCCAATTGGGGTGGTAAGGAGATAAAAATTTGTTTAGGTTATCCTTTCTATCCTTCCCTCCAGTTCAGGAATAGTGCTATCCTTCAAAAAGTGCTGGGTCACTCAGTGTTCTTTTGGGCATTGACATTGTCTTGAGGTCATCATCAACAGGACGAATATCCTTAACTGCTTGCATGCAGATATGGATCAATGGCTGGCAGTATCATCCTACACGGGTCATTTTCACCTCTTTCCCAATACTTACAGGGTTTATCTGTTGAGTTACAGTTGGGATGAACTTATGCCATGCAATTTTGAAATGGAATACTGTTTGTGTCACCCTTTGAGAATGGAGATCATCTGTTATGGCACAGTGAACCAACATGATGTCAATGAGGTCTACAAGCCATGTCAGAGCCCACACACGAGGGTATGACTACATTTCTTCCAGAACATGATGGGCATTTGAGCTGTTTGGAAATCTATACAACATTAATTCTGGCCTTTTGTGAATTCCCAACCATAACTGTTCCACTATTGATGGGCATATCTTCAGTTGCTGAGTCCCCAAGCTCTGGAAGTCCCTCCTTACCTCTCTGCCTCTCTAACTTGCTTTCCTCCTCGAAGACACGCCGTAACATCTAACTCATTCCCCAAGCTATTGGCCATCTGACATAATCGCTCCTGTTGTGGGTCAGTATCATACTTTATTTAAAATGATCCTATGAAGTGTTTTGGGATGTTCCATTACATTAAAGTCATTGTATAAATATCATGTGAAGGTAAATGGTTAGCTGCCATATGTATACTAACAACACCCAATGCTACCTGTCCACCAACTCTATGAACCCAGGCATTGCCATTAACTTGTCAGACTTCTACATCCAATCTGAAAAAAACTTGTATTTCTTCAAGTTAAACTTTGAATGTTATTGCCTTTATCTCAGCTACAAACTCTATAGTGAAGCCATTAATTCTATGTACCTTCTGGCCAATGGTTTCGATTGAACTTGAGTATGTACAACTTTAGCATTGTTTTCTATCCTGCGGTGAGCTTCTTACACTAAGCCTTCACTATCAGAAAGATTGTTTCCCTCAATCTTCCTAACATTGTCTGTCTCTGCAGTTGTTTTCACCCTCCTGTTGCTGAAGATCTGAAAAAAAGGCCTTGTATTGTCACCATTAAATGCAGCTCTGATGGCTGCCTCAGCCCCAACCACCCCATCATTTACACTTTGTAAATGAACTCCCCCATTGGTGTCAGTGCCTTTAGATCCTATGGTCTGGAAGGGATCTTCTCATTCACCTTTCCATCTCCATCTCCTTAAATTAAGACCCTCCCTACAATTCAACTTCTTCAATCAAGAGTTTGATCACTGCCATCCCTTCCCAATATCTTCAGCACTGGATTAGTGTCCTTTCTTTTCTAGTTATACTCTTGGAAAGAACCATGTTTTTCACTACAACATTGAAAGTGCAATATAAATGCAAAGGGTTTTTGAACATCCAGCCACTGAATTGAAAGCCAATTCCACATTTCCAGCATAGAATAATGCATTTTCATTCACAATTTATAAAATAGGATCTTAAACCTGACCTTTAGTTAATTATACTTAAGTCAGCTTGGGTGTGACTAACAAAACAGGGACTATTAGAAGTGATAGAAAGGATGAGATATATAATTAATATCCATTTCTCCCATTGAACTTACTTTTAGAATAACCTTTCCGTGTTCATAAATATGACTGGACAAGACTGCAAATGCATTAGTATTAATGCTATTTGCTCTTCCAGATTCCTACTAGTTACAGCAATTGCTATCTCCCTTCTGATGACCAAATAGAATCCAACTCCCATTACTTTCTCTTCCACCCTTAATGTAAAGTCTTGATTCCTACAGCTTTACTGTTTCATGTTGGAAAAAATATAAAACAATAAAAGAAAAATGGAAAGAAAACTATTCTGTCAAAAAGTAGTGATGTGCAATTGCTTTAAAGCAGGCCTATAAGTATTGTCCTAAATTAGACATTGTTTTGAATTATCATTCTTAATTAACAGTTGGTAAGCAATCCTGCAATCCTGCTGAAAACATTGAAGGCATAAAATTTTACATGTAACGTTATTACTATGGATACTCGTTAACGTATTGCCTACACACTCACCCACTTATGCACATAAACACATACCATACATTGACAGCATTTTCTTTTTAAAAAAACCCCTTGAATCCAAAAGGGAATAACATTCTCTGCAATACCTTTCTCAAGACAAATATCACCATTTCTTTACAGTAAGATCAGAAGTTTGAAAATTAACAGATTTTATTGAGCATAACTGCATGCAGGGAATGGTCAGAAAAGACATTGCTGGAATCTGAGACTTATGACCCAGTTCCATGTTCTCTGACATCACTTGTGCACATGCTCTCTATCTATTATTAGAGTAAAGATACAATGAACCCTTTACTCCACATTCTTCACTGATGTTAAGTAAAAGCTCTGGGATTCATAACCTTACTCCATGATTGGGCCATTGTCACAAGGACTGCAACACTTTAAAAAGATTCATGTCCATATTTCCAAGGGGATTAAGGAAGGCTAATTACCTGTGCTACTAATATCCTGAAAACAAATTTTTTTAAAAAACAGGCTATTTCCAGATATCATGAAATGGTGTCATTGTAATGAATTTGCATTTTCAAGTTTTTAGCATATTCTAGGGAATCAGTAATTTCTTACAGGAAACAATATTCAGGAATAGAGGCGAGAAGGAACAGAACATTATTAATCTAAAGTATTATCTTTACAAATATTATAAAAATGCAACTTTTCCAGTCCAGAGGAGCTCTAATTTCTTGAAATTAAAACAAAGCTTATTGGACAACTTCCAATTTCACTTCCCGGAGGGAACAGACTAATTCAGGGATCTGAAGTGGTGGGCTCTTATTTGGCTGGTTCCAATTATGTTGAATAGGGTTGGCATCATTCCTATTACTGCTGTATAATTACAAATTTTGGTACCAGCAGGTTGAACCCCAGCCAGTAGTGAATATTTATTTGCACTGGAGTGCCAAAATTTGCATCAAGGAATGGAAATGTGCCAATCCTCATTCAATATAATGAATGCATGGAGAATCAATTCACAGAGGGCTCTTCTAGCTGGAAGATGTAACAAGTGAGATCTCTATCAGGGCATTTGTTTATATAGTACATGTTAAAATTTCCATTCAGGTATGAAACTTTGTAAACAGGTTAGAGCTTTTTATGTACATGGTACAAATACTGGAAATGCAAATACAACCTATCCTTCTCTTCAAAATCCTACCCACTTCCACCCCTGAAATAGTATTCTGTTCAAAGTGAATTTTCTTTCTGTTCTGCACTTTGGGCACACCTTTCAGTCAGGTAATATTGTTTGTCAAACTCGGTAACTGTTGTTGGGATTTAAATTCAAACTACTAAAATCAATAAAAAAGTGAAAGATTTTACAATCTGGCAATTGTAGAAAACTTGCATGGGATGCCAGTGCAAGAACTAAACCAGTTTATTTGCAGTTGTCAGACTTTCAAGCAGTGTCTTTAAATATGTATTGTGCTCTGGGTTTTTAATGGGACTGGTTTCTTTAGGATAAAAGAGAATTTAACTTTTAAATGCAGAGTTGTTAATTTAAGGAAAGTTAAGGCAAGGTCACCATTTCCCCCTTAAAAGTAGCAAAAATCAAATATTTAACTCATTTAGTGAACATTTCTGATGAACATAATAACATGCAAATGTTACTGAATGAGCGATATAGGAGATAAAAGGTACTGCAGATGCTGGAGAATCCGAGATAACAAGCATGGGGCTGGATGAACACAGCAGGTCAAGCAGCATCATAGGAGCAGGAAAACTTGACGTTTCGGGCCTAAACCCTTCATCAGAAATAGGATATAGGAGCTTCTATTGCCAAAAGAATAGGGTCTTCAATTCTAGGAGAGTTTCAACGGCAACTGGTATAAATTGAGTGACATATTGGTAGAACGTTGTGGTAATTGATGGGAGTGGAAATTTCTCTTACTGCTGTGACAGATCTATCAGTCTCATGGATGTACAAGAGGCAATTAATGAAAGACTTGTGGAGTTGCTCTGAATTCCAGCCGCAGGATATCTATTCACTTACTAAAAGGGAGATATGTTACAGTTAAGGATCTTTGGCTTTTCAACTGCAGGTATGGAATACAAAACAAAATAAATAATATTGAAGATGTGAAAAACCTTTGTTTGGAACAAAGGACAAAGAAAATTACAGCACAGGAACAGGCCCTTCGGCGCTCTAAGCCTGCACCGACATGCTGCCCATCACAACGAAAACCCCCTACCCTTCTGGGGACTGTATCCCTCTATTCCCATCCCAGTCATATATTTGTCAAGGCGCCCTTTAGAAGTCACTATAGTATCTGCTTCCACTATCTCCCCCGGCAGCGAGTTCCAGGCATCCACGACCCTCTGTGTAAAAAACTCGCCTCAAATATCACGTTTAAACCTTGCCCCTCGCACCTTAAACCTATGTCCCCTAGTAACTGCCTCTTCCACGCCGGGAAAAAGCTTCTGACTGTCCACTCTGTCCATGCCCTTCGTAATCTGTAGACCTTTATCAGGTCGCCCTTCCACCTTTGTCCTTCCAGTGAGAACAACACAAGTTTCTCCAACTTCTCCTCGTAGCTAATGCCCTCCAAACCAGGCAACATCCTGGTAAATCTTTTCTGTACCCCGTCCAAAGCCACCACATCCTTCTGGTAGTATGGTGATCAGAAATAAACACAATTTTCCAAATGCAACCTAACTAAGGTTCTATAAAGCTGCAACATTACCTGCCAACTTTTAATCTCAATGCCCCGGCCGATGAAGGCAAGCGTGCTGTATGCCTTGTTGATTACCTTCTCCACCCGCGTTGCCACTCTCAATGACCTGTGTACCTGTACACCCAGATCCCTCTGCCTTTCAGTACTCTTAAGGGTTCTACCACTTACTGTGTATTTTCCATCAGGATTAGACCTTCCAAAATGCATTACCTCACATTTTTCCAGATTAAACTCAATCTGCCATCTCTCTGCCCAAGACACTAACTGATCTATATCCAGCTATATCCTCTGATGGTCCTCATTGACATCTGCAATTCCACTAACGTTTGGGTCATCTGCAAACTTACTAATCAGACCAGTTACATTTTCCTTGAAATCATTTCTATATATTACAAACAGCAAAGGTTCCCTACACTGATCCCTGAGGAATGCCACTAGTCACAGCCCTCCATTCAGAACCATACGCTTCCACTGCTACCCTCTGTCTTCTATGACCAAGCCAGTATTTTTATCCATCTTGCAAGCTCACCTCTGACCCCGTGCAACTTTACCTTCTGTATCAGTCTACCATGAGGGATCTTGTCAAAGGCCTTACTGAAGTCCATGTAGACAACGTCCTCCACCCTACCCTCATCGATCATCTTCATCACTTCCTGAAAAAACCCAATCAAGTTAATGAGACACGACCTCCTCTTCACAAAACCATGTTGCCTCTCGCTAATACGCCCACTGATTTCCAAGTGGGAGTAAATCCAGTCTCAAAAAATCGTCTCCAATAATTTCCCTACCGCTGACGTAAGGCTCACCGACCTGTAATTAACTGGATTATCCCTGCCACCCTTCTTAAACAAAGGAACAACATTGGTTATTCTCCAAACCTGTAGGACCTCTCTTGGAGCCAGTGAGGATACAAAGACTTCTCTCAAGGCCCCAACAATTTCCTCCCTTGCCTCTCTCAGTTTTCTAGGGTATATCCCATCAGGCCCTGGGGACTTTTCTGCCTTAATGTTTTTCAAGACCCCAATACTTTCTCCTTTTTGATCTTTTTTGATCTACACACCCTTACCCAGACTCATCATCCACTAAGTCTTTCTCTATGTTGAATACTGATGCAAAATACTCATTTAATACTTTGCCCATTTCCTCTGGCTCCACATATAAATTGCCTTCCCTGTCCTTGAGTGGGACAGCCCTTTCCCTGGCAACCCTCTTGCTCTTTATATGTGTATGAAAAGCCTTTGGACTTTCCTTAATCCTGTTGGTCAATGATTTTTCATGACCCCTTTCAGCCCTCCTGACTCCTTGCTTAAGTTTCTTTTGATTTTCATTGTATTCTACCCTTGCTTAACGTGTTCCCAGCCTCTTAGCCTGGACAAGTGCTTCTTTTTACTTTTTAACTAGGCTCACAATATCCCTCGTTATCCAAGATTCCCTAAACTTGCCATACTTATCCTTCATCCTTAAAGGAAGGTGCCGGTCCTCAGTTCCGAGCAACTTAAACTTAAAAGCCTCCGACCTACCAGATGTTGATTTGCTCTCAAACATCTGCCTCCAATTTACAGTCTTCAGTTCCTGCCTAATATTATTGTAATTAGCCTTTCCCCAATTTAGCTCCTTCACTTGACAACTACATTCATCTTTATCCATCGGTACCTTAAAGCTTGCTGAATTGTGATCACTGTTCCCGAGCTGCTCCCCTACTGAGACGTCAACCACCTGGCCAGGCTCATTCCCCAGTACTCGGTCCAGTACAGCCCCTTTCCTAGTTGGACTATCTACATACTGTTTCAAGAAGCCTTCCTGGGTGCTCCTTACAAACTCTGTCCCATCCGCGCCCCAATTACTACGTGAGTCCCAGTCAATGTATGGGAAGTTAAAATCACCTACGACAACAACCCAGTTAGTTTTACATCCAGCCAAAATCTGCATATATATCTGCTCTTCTATCTTCTGCTTGCGGTTTGGAGGCCTGTAGTAAATCCCAAACATTGTGATTGCACCCTTCCTGTTCCTGAGCTCTATCCATATTGCCTCGCTGTATGAGCCATCCAAGGTGTCCTCCCTCAGTACAGCTGTGATACTCTCCTTAACAAGTAGTGCAACTCCCCCACCCCTTTTATATCGCCCTCTATCCCGCCTGAAACATCTGTATCCTGGAACGTTAAGCTGCCAATCCTGTCCCTCCCTTAACCAAGTCTCTGTAATAACAACAACATCACAATTCCAACTAATAACCCAAGCTCTAAATTCATCTGCCTTACTCTGTTACGCTTCTCGCATTGAAACAGATGTACTTCAGTCCACCAGACCCGCTTTGATTAGCAACCACACCCTGCTGGCTCTTCCTCTGAGTCTTATTGACCCTATTCTCTAGTTCCGTTTCAGTCAATTCACCTTTGCTTTGGTTCCCACACCCCTGCCAAAGGCACCAACTCTCCGACACCTCCTCCTACCGCCTCCTGGATCATGACCCCACCCCCGAGCACCAAACCATCATCTCCCAAACCATCCACAGCCTCATCACCTCAGGTGACCTCCCACCCACAGCCTCCAACCTCATCATTCCCCAACCCCGCACCGCCCACCTCTATCTCCTTCGCAAAATCCACAAACCTGAATACCCTGGTCGACCCATTGTCTCCGCCTGCTCCTGCCCCACCGAACTTATCACTGCCTATCTCAACTCCATTTTCTCCCCCTTGGTCCAGGACCTCCCTACCTACATCCGTGACAACACCCATGCCCTCCACCTCCTCCAGAACTTCCAATTCCCCTGTCCCTAACACCTCATTTTTACTATGGACGTCCAGTCCCTATACACCTGCATTCCCCATGCTGATGGCCTAAAGGCCCTCTGCTTCTTCCTGTCCCGCAGGCCTGACCAGTCCCCCTCCAATGACACCCTCATCCGCTTAGCCGAACTCGTCCTCACCCTCAACAACTTCTCTTTCAAATCCTCCCACTTCCTACAGACAAAGGGGGTGGCCATGGGTACGCGCATGGGTTCAAGCTATGCCTGCCTCTTTGTAGGTTACGTGGAACAATCCCTCTTCCGTACCTACACTGGTCCTAAACCCCACGTCTTCCTCCGTTACATTGATGACTGTATCAGCGCCGCCTCGTGCTCCCACGAGGAGCTCGAACAGTTCATCCACTTCACCAAAACCTTCCACCCCAGCCTTAAGTTCACCTGGACCATCTCTAACACCTCTCTCTCCTTCCTGGACCTCTCTGTCTCCATCTCGGGTAACCATCGAGAAACCGACATCCATTTCAAGCCCACCGACTCCCACAGCTACCTAGAATACACCTCCTCCCACTCACCTTCCTGCAAAAATGCCATCCCCTATTCCCAATTCCTTCGCCTCCACAGCATCTGCTCCCAGGATGAGGCATTCCACTCCAGTACATCTCAGATGTCCTCGTTCTTCAAGGACCGCAACTTCCTCCCTGCAGTGGTTGAGAACACCCTCGACCGTGTCTCCCGCATTTCCCGCAACTCATCCCTCACATTCCGTCCCCGCAATAACAACCAAAAAAGAATCCCCCTTGTCCTCACGTACCACCCCACCAACCTTCGGATCCAACGCATCATCCTCTGACACTTCCGCCATCTGCAATCCGACCCCACCACCAAAGACATTTTTCCCTCCCCACCCTAATCTGCCTTCCGGAGGGACCACTCTCTCCGTGACTCCCTCGTCCACTCCACAGTCCCCTCCAGCCCCACCACACCTGGCACTTTTCCCTGCAACTGCAGGAAGTGCTACACCTGCCCCCACACCTCCTCCCTCACCCCAATCCCAGGCCCCAAGAAGACTTTCCACATCAAGCAGATGTTCACCTGCACATCTGCTGATGTGGTATACTGCATCCGCTGTTCCCGTTGTGGTCTCCTCTACCAAGCGGAGGCTTGGGGACCACTTTGCAGAACACCTGCGCTCAGTTCACAATAAACAATTGCACCTCCCAGTCGCAAACCATTTCAACTCCCCCTCCCATTCCTCAGACGACATGTCCATCCTGGGCCTCCTGCAGTGCCACAATGATGCCACCCGAAGGCTGCAGGAACAGCAAATCATATTCAGCCTGGGAACCCTGCAGCCCAATGGTATCAATGTGGATTTCACAAGCTTCAAAATCTCCCCTCCCACAACCGCATCCCAAAACCAGCCCAGCTCATCCCCGCCTCCCTAACCTGTTCTTCCTCTCACCTATCCCCTCCTCCCACCTCAAGCCGCACCCCCATTTCCTACCTACTAACCTCATCCCGCCCCCTTGACCTGTCCGTCCTCCCTGGACTGACCTATCCCCTCCCTATCTCCCCACCTACACTCACCTTTACTGGCTCCATCCCCACCTCTTTGACTTGTCTGCTTCCTCTCCACCTATCCTCTCCTCTATCCATCTTCCATCTGCCTCCCCCTCTCTCCCTATTTATTTCAGAACCCTCTTCCCCTTCCCCATTTCTGAAGAAGGGTCTCGGCCCGAAACGTCAAGCTTTCCTGCTCCTCTGATGCTGCTTGGCCTGCTGTGTTCATCCAGCTCCACACCTTGTTATCCCAGTTTAAATCCTCCTGAGTCACACAAGAAAACCTCCCTGCCAGAATATTTATGTCCTTCCAGTTTAGATGCAATCTGTCCTTCTTGTACAGGTCTCACTTGCCCTGGAAGTTTCGTCATTTGTGATGTGAAGAGATGTTCAGTTCTTAAAAATTACTAGTTGAGAGCATACAGAGGCAATGGAAATAAACATAGATTCAATAGAATGTTACCTGGAATGTTAAAGACTTCAAACTTTAGGGTTTTATCTACTAAAGCTAAAAAATCAGTAAAACATGATTGATTCATGATTCTCAATCTAATGTTCCTATTTTTGAAGCACTGTTCATAATTACATTTAAAACAAATCTATTGCTTGTAAGCGATGTTAAAGAGCATGGAATATTGTTTCATTCTAGGTGTCTTTGTGGAGCACAATTGATGGATTAAATCTCTTAGTATTGTGTACTTCCGTGGTATAATTTGTGAGGAAAACCAGTCTGCTTTTGAAATTGACGAAGAACGTTAAAACATGGTTTCCAGAAGTCATATGACTATCCTTTGGATTTCACTTGGTATTGGACTGGACTAAATGCACTTCAAGGAGAAATGACAAGAAACGTTTTCAATTTCAATAAATATTTCAGTGGTAAACAGAAACTCCTTGACACCCTGGAGGTGCGAATACCTCTTCCTAGCTGACCATAATCTGACTATGTACAGCCAATCCAATTCCTTAAATGAAAGCATGATTTGTCAGTTTTCAGATAGAACAAACATTTGGCTCCTAGCATGCGCAAATGAATCACATCGCCAGCCTGACTGATAATCTTAAATTGGTTTCCAGTGAAATACTTAGCACAGTCAAGATTTCTCAGTAAATGGTTGTGTATAGCAAAATTACATCAGTGATTGGACATTATTGGCAGAATTTTCCTGTTTAAATTTAAAGTGTGTTGGATGGCATCATAATCCATCGATGCATTCCATATCTCACCCAATCATACTTTTCTTACACAAGTGTTGTGTGAATTACTTGATGAGTTACATGGTGAGAGAGCTGGAGGTTCATGCCAATGGTGAGCCCTTACAGATTCAAATAGTCTGGTGCCATTTTGAAAGGCCAGCTGGACACAACTTCAGATGATGCAAATCAGGATCTTTCACTCACTCTGTGGTAGTTGCTCCTACAACATAAAAGGAGCCAGCCAAAAATGCTTCCATTGAGGCCCTGCTACACAGAACTCATCCTGCAGCTATTGCTGGACAGAGTCACAGAATGATGGGTCACCCTTCCTCTGCCATAACACAGTGGGGAGCTGGAGGAACACAGCAGGCCAGGCAGCATCAGAGGAACAGGAAAGCTGACGTTTCAGGTCTGGACCCTTCTTCAGAAATGGGGGAGGGTAAGGGGGCTCTGAAATAAATAGAGAAGTGGGGATTGGTCTGGGAAAGGTAAGTGGGATGGTGACAGCAGGTAGGTAGCGGTGGGGATTGATCAGTGAGGTGGGAGGAGCAGGTGGTGGGAGAGAAGACCTTCAGGTCAATGAGATGGGGATGAGAGGAGGAGCTGGTGATGAGGTTAGGGGTGGGGAGATTTTGAAGCTAGGAAAGTCCACATTTAGACCATTGGGTTGTAGGCTTCCAAGGCGGAATATGAGGTGTTGTTCCTCCTGTTTCCCAGTGGCATTGTTGTGATACTGGAGGAGGCCCAGGATGGACATGTCATCCAGGGAGTGGGAGGGGGAGTTGAAGTGGTGCACGACTGGAAGGTGTTGCCGTTTGCCGCGAACCAAGAGTAGGTGCTCTACAAAGCGGTTTCTGAGCCTCCGCTTGGTCTCACTAATGTAGAGGAGGCTACATCAGGAACAGTGGATACAATAGACCACATTAGTGGATATGTAGGTGAACATCTGTTTGATGTGGACAGTTTTTTGGGGCCTGGGATGGGGGTGAGGGGGGAGGTGTAGGGGCAGGTGTAGCACCTCCTGCAGTTGCAGGGAAAAGTGCCAGGGGGTGGTGGCGCTAGTGGGGAGTGTGGAGCAGATGAGAGAGTCATGGAGAGAGCAGTCCCTCTGGAAGGTAGATAAGGGTGGGAAGGGAAATATGTCCTTGGTAGTGGGGTCAGATTGCAGGTGGCGGAAGTGGTGGAGAATGATGCATTGAATCCGGAGGTTGGTGGGGTGATATATGAGGACAAGGGAAATTCTATCTTTATTTTTATTGTGGGGATGGGGTGTGAGGGCTGATGTGTGGGAAATGCAGGAGATGCGGTTGAGGGCATTTTCCATCATTGTGGAGGGGAAATTGTGGTCCTTGTAATACGAAGACATCTGGGATGTTCAGGAGTGGAACGCCTCATCTTGGGAGCAGATGCGGTAGAGCTGGAGGAATTGGGAGTAGAGGATTGTTTTCTTGCAGGAAGGTGGGTGAGAGGAGGTGTAGTCTAGGTCCTTCCTCTGATATGTGCAATCCAGAGACTCTAGCATCACACCCACTTAGACAGGACCAGGTTACAGGACAGGCCAGTGCTGGTGGACCCCACAAACGTGAAGAAAAACAATGCTAGAAAATAGTCAATGCAATGGTATGTGTCACCATCTTCTCTCTGCTACCTCATGCTCACAGGCTATCACTCACTCTAACTCTGTCACGGGAAATGCATCTCACAAAGCTTCAGAGCTTGCAAGCCTGAGTATCACATCCATAGTCTCCATTCTGCAAAAGTTTCCTGCTTTTTGCACTTCCTACTTACTTATTTGAGATGCCTGACTGCCTCACATGGTTATACATGCTTGCAAATGGCTGCACTCACTCTCATCAATTTGATCCTTCCCTTTGTTAATGCATGAAATGTTATCATGTTACAGCACGAGGTAGAGTGGGAGAGGCTGGCATGCATATCAAACCACTCATCCCTCTAAGGAAAGGACAGCAAAACTGACCAGGGAAGGCCAATACCATTCCTGTGGGGATAGGGTGACAGCACCGGCAAACAACCCAATTAGAACCATTGGGCTGCACTCTCCTTGAATCAGCAGCAATGCTCACATATCACTTCTTTCCTTCTACACCAACTAATCCTTGCTCTTCTCTTCCACAGACATGCGCAGTCCCAAGGAAAGGTCAACAAAGGAATGTTCACACCCTGAGCCCCTCTGTCTTAGCACCACTTCCGAGGAGGAAGCCTGTGAAGCGTAAAGGTGTTCAGTACTCAGACAGTCACCTTGGGGGGGCAGGCTAGTTATATTAGGCTCAGGAGGCACAATCTGGTCTGCACATTGGAGGTGGTCAGCCTCTTCCATTGGTCACTGGCATTACAGATACCACTCTTCAGCCAACTCTTCCGCCAATTCAAATCACTCTATGTGATATCAAGAAATGGTTGGAGTCACTACATACTGCAAAGGCTTTGGGGCCTGTCAACATTCCAGCAATAGTACAGAAGAGCTGTGTTTCAGAACCTGCTGTTTCAGTACAGTTACAATACTGGCATCTACCTGACAATGTGGAACATTACTCAGGTACATCATGTACATAAAAGCAGGACAAATCCAACCCGGTCAGTTAGTGCCCCATCAGTCTACTCTCAACCATCAGTAAACTGATGGAAAGTGTCATCAACTGTGTTATCAAACAGCACCTGCTCTGCAATAACCTGCTCAGTGACGCCCAGTTTAGGTTCTGCCAGGGCCACTCAGCTCCTGACCTCAAACATGGTTCAAACATGGAGAAAAGAGCTGAATTCCACGGGTGAGCTGAGAGTGACAGCCCTTGACATCAAGGCTGCATTCAACTTAATGTGGCATCAAGGAGCCCTAGCAAAACTGGAATCAATGGGTATCAGGGGGCAAAATCTCCGCTGGTTGGAGTCATACCTGACAGATAGGAAAAAGGCCATGGTTGTTGGAGGTCAATCATATCAGCTCCAGGATATTTCTGCAGGAGTTCCTCAGGGTAGTCCCCTAGGCCTAACCATCTTCAGCTGCTTGATCAATGACCTTCCCTCATAAGGTCAGAAGTGGGGGATGTTTATCGATGATGGCACAATGTTCCATTCACCATCGCTCAGATACTGAAGTAGTCCATGTTGAAATTCAATGGGGTTTAACAAGTAACTGTGCATCTGACATTAATTATGGTTACAAAATTTGAAATTGCTCCAAATTATATTTTGCAGGAAGCAGTTTATTTGTTACCTATTGGATGATTTTGGGCCCGATATCTGCATTAAAATTGCAGTTATGAGGGACTGCAGCTTTAAGAATAATAAAACAATTAATTATTATTCTGACTTCTGAATACTCCATGAAACACATTGGGACTTTGAAGAGCAGCTTAGTAGATTTTCCCCTGAGGTGGTGCTTTGATTGATTGAAAAACAAGCAGAATTTGCATCTAGTTATCTACATGTTGCCAGCTGTGGTATTGCTTCTGTACCAACTGCTGTAATTAGTTATTGACCTGCTGTGTCAAGTATTTGTGTTAACACGAAAGGGTTGCATCCTCTTGATAGCAGCAGTATACTCAGTTACGAGAGGTTAACATTCTTCATTGTCATACTGATAAGTGCACAATGCATAGCTGTTGCAACAGTTCTATGCTATGCATTAAAATAACTGAGTTAACAAATACACATTCATAATGGAGATATTATATTGCACATAGCAATTACATTTATAACCAACTATCTTTAAATTCATCTGGCACCAACATCAAACTCAACACATGTTATAAAAAGATAAAGCTAAAGCCTCGAAGAAAAGCTGTGCAAGATGTGCTAATACCGGGATTTACCAACATTTCAAAAATATGTTCATGGGAATTAAGATGGGGAAAGGAATGGAAACATATTCTGTTGTACAGCTAATAATTTCAGAGTTTTCACTTCGGTGCTAGTATTCTGTATTTGTCTGATAAGGTATATTTCTCCCAGTCCCAACTATTATTTACATGTAACCAAAGTGACATAGTCGTGCTTTGCTTTCCTAACCTTGACTGGGTTTGCCCTAGTAGCAGATTGGATAATGCGTACAACAATAAAAGGAAATATCTGTATGAACAAAGATTATATTTTGGGAGAAAGTGTTGAAACAGAAATAAACGTGTCTTCCAGCAGCGATGTTAGACACAATCAGTTTGATGTGGTTTTTTTTTCAGTTTCTTGCAATGACTTTGCTTGGCTCATTACTGGGGAGAAAAACGTACAGCCTGTCTGGGTGCTTTGTATGTGGCGGAGGGCCTTGCCTTACGGGAAGCCCAGTAGGGAAAGGCAGGAGATGCCTGATGGAAGTCACACCTCCAAGGTCATGCCCCTTAAGTCACTTCCCTGGCCTTTTGAGCCTTTCTGCTCTAGCATTTTATGCTCCTATTAACGAAGCATAACATATTGCATGGTCTACTAAATGCTCCTACTGCCCTGCCATCATTAATAATTTATGCGCATGAACACCCAGGTCCCTCTGCTCCTATACATCCTAAGAATAGCATCCTTCATTTTATAATCTTGTCATGTCCTTTGTATCAAAATGTATTACCTCGTAATACTCTGCATTGAACTATTGAACTTCACTCACAATTATCCACCCACTCCACCAACTTGGTAATGTCCTTTTAAAGTTCTACACCATCCTCCTTATACATCACAACACTCCCAAATTTTGTATTGTCCACAAGCTTTGAAATTGTCCTTTGCTCACCAAGATCTAGATCATTTATATATATTAGAAAAAGCAAGGGCCCTACCCATTACTAACCTCAGGGGGCTTCATAACAAACCTCTCCCCAATTTTTCTCAAAAACATTGAACTTCTCTCCAGCCTGATAAATGCACATTAACCATCACTTACAGTTCCCTGTCTCTCTGTGAACTTTACCACTTTTCCTTTTATTCTTTAAAAACATCAAAAATGAATCATCGCTGCTGTGATGCAGAAGTTGGAATTAAGGCTACATTCTGATAACCCATGATGAAGCGGGCTTGAAGACCCAAATGATTTTCCCTGGTCCCATTTATTATGCTCTTATATTCTTGTTTGAGTTTCTTGACAGATTTTTCAGAGCAGGAGTAAGTTCAATAACAAACTGACAATTATAATAAATTTAATTTTTAAAAAAGCATTTAGTTGTACCTTATTGAGTCCCAAAATACTTAGCATTCAATGAATTACTTTTAAACTCCTCCCTACAGTTGTATATCTATAAATGCATTACACAATTTTCAAATAGCAAGATCTCAAATGGTCTTCAATGTGGACACTTTTAGTTTTAAAGGAGGTAGCTCAGGTAAATCAGAGTCAAAAGGCAACAAGTTCCCAATTTTATAGGCTTTTTGTTTTAACCCATGAAGGCTTAGGTAAAAGGAATTAAAAAGGATGGATCCACAGGATTTTTACAGCACTGCTTGTGGGCCAGCAGGAGCAGGGACATTTTCTTGCAAGCCCAACAAATAGACTTCTTAATAGATGCTGCAATATCCTGGGTCCTATCTCTCCCTTACCCTTCACAATCTTCATGTCCGACCCTGATGTTCATGATTTCTCTCACAATCTTCCATCTGTCACCCTCTCTCTTCACTCTGATCCTTGATTGTAGTCTTGTGTCACAGGCTTTCTTACCTGACAGTTAGCTAGCTGTACTGGTGGGAAAACTCAAAAATAAAAAAAAAGGCTCATTAGTATTTTACTGCTATTTTCAGGTTTCCTCATGGAAATACTACCTCAATAGTTAGGACAGAAACAGTGTGCAAATGTGGCTATGAAAGAATTTCTAGTTAGTACTTCCCATAAAATTGCAGTCAAAAAGGAATTTTTTTCCGATTGCATTTAAGATTACCCCATGCAAGGCAAACAGAGGGGCTTTTATCTTGTAGCATGTAAATAGTAATTAGATGGAAGAATAATCATTCTTGTAAAAATCTCCAAAAGGACTTTTTTTTCAAATGATAATATTGTATTTATTTAGAAATTTATTAGATAACTATGTAGGTCTCAGCATCGACAACAACCTGCATTTGTATAGCACTTTTAATGTAATAAAATATCTCAAGATGTTTCTTGGAAGGATTATGGAACAAAATTTCACACGCATCATATACAAAGATATTGGGCCATGGACCAAAAGCTCAGTCAGGGTCGTAGATTTTAAGCAGTGTCCTAATGGAGGAAAGAGAGGAAAGGAGATGGAGAGATATGGAGAGTAGGAGGAAATTCCAGAGTATAGGGTCTGGACAGCTGAGGGTGCACAGCGAATGATGGTATGACTAAAAGCAAAATTTATCAAGAGGCCAGAATTGGCTGAGTCCGGGAGGGATTATAAGGCTGGAGAAGATTATAAAGATAGGGGTGCGAGGCCACGGAGGAATTTTACAAAAAGTGATAAGAATCTTAAAATTTAAAATAATATGTGACACAGGATTACAGTTTACACCCTGTCCTTGACTAAGGTTGAGGTAAACTCTCAGGACGATAAGGTTGATTAAGGGAACTTGATGTGAAAAGATGGCCCACAATTTATTGTGCTGTTTACTTCTGGTGTCAGTTTTGGAATTTGATATCCTTGAAATGTGGATCAAACAAAATACGGATATGACAGGGCTTTGCTTTCTGCAGCATCTTTGCTCTGATCATTGGACAAGCACAGTTTGGAAATAGTCCATGACCTAATGAAAGCTTTAATGGTCCTTGTATCTGTGTAGTCATGTTTGATTCAATGTTAGAAAAAGGTGCAGTAATTGATACATAAAAACATGGAAACTGACAATAGTGTTACTCCATTTGTTGTGGAACAGTTGAAAGTTGAGAGATTTTGGATTTTCATAAAATATTCATGCTGTCATCCATAACATAAATCACAATGTTAAATGGATTAGTTACTTGGCAAAGTGTGCTTAAATGAATTAAAACAATACAGTGAAAATCCTCAACTAAGTACAAATAAGTTCAAAGTAAATTGCTCTGTTGAAGTTATGTATTATTCTAATGAATGAAATGTGAAGGCAAAGGAGAGGTATTGTTTTAATCAGTTAAGTTGTATGTTATTAATTTGACAGCACAAAATTGCAGGCTAATTCTCCACAAATGTTAATTACTTGTGTTTTTTTTTAAAAATATGTTGTCCTTGTGCAATTTTAAACAAAAATCATTCATGACTTTAGGCATCACAGCCTAGGCCAGCATTTATTCCCTTTCCTCAATTATTCAGGAAATAACCACCCACATCGCTGTGAATCTGGAGTCAAACATGGACCAAACTAGGTAAAAGTGGGCAGAATGCCCTCCCTAAAGGGCATTAGTGTACCGAATGAGTCTTTATGAGAGTTGAAAGTGATTACATGGTCATCACTTGGTAAGCTTTATAATCCAGATTTTTAAAATTTAGATTATTCCATCTGTCATGGTGAAATTTGTACCCAAGCCCACAGGACATGAACCTGAAATTCGGGATTATTAGTGAATGACATCCCTTTATTTATTAAAGGGCAAATTTCAAGAAACCTTGAATTGGCAAATATTCACATAAAATTGTAGCTGTTTCTCATAATTTAATTGGTTTCCATACCCACTTTTCAATTTTGATCTTATTAATTTAGGACACTGTGATTATACTGGAGAGGGTGTAAAGGAGATTTACCAGATCTACCAGGATGTTGCCTGCGCGGGAAAATTTTAGTTATGATGAGAGATTGGACAAACAGGGGTTTTTTTCCCTTACAACTGAGGAGGTATATGATTGTATTATATAAAATAATGAAAGGCAGACATAGAGTTAATTTTTAATTCTTTCATGGGGCATGGGTGCCATTGGCTTGGCCAGTATTGTTTACCTGTCCATAGTTATCCTTGAGAAGGTGGTGATGAGCTGTCTTCTTATACCACTGCAGGCTATGTGCTATAGATATGTCCACATTGCCCTTTAGGAGGGAAATCTAGGATTTGACCCAGCGAGAGTGAACGACTGGCAGTATATTTCCAAGTCAGGATGGTGAATGGCCTGGAGGGGAACTTGCAGTTGGTGGTTTTCCCAAATAACGGCTGCCTTTGTCCTTCTAGATGGAAGTACTTGTGGGTTTGGAAGGTGTTGTCTAAGGATCTTTGGTCAATCCCTGCAGTGTATCTTGTAGATGATACACACTGCTGCTACTGAGAGTTGATGGTAGAGTGAATGAATGCTTGTGGCTGTAGTTCCAATCAAGTGGGCTGCTTTGTCCTGGATGGTGTTGAGCTTCCTCAGTGTTGCTGGGCCTGCACTTATCCAGGCAAGTGAAGAGTATTCCATCACACTCCTGGTCTGTGCCTTGTAGATGGTAGACAGGCTTTGGGAAGTCAGGATTTGATTTACTTGCTGCAGCATTCCTAGACTCTAACCTCCTCTTGTAGCCATTGTATTTATATGGTATGTCCAGTTGAGTTTCTGGTCAATTGTAACCCCAGACATTGGCATTAGGGGGATTGATGGTATTGCCATTGAGTGGCAAGGACAGTAGTTAGATTGTTCTTACTGGAGAAAATTATTGCCCATCCCCACCCCCTCTCTCTCTCTCTCTCTCTCTCTCTCTTTCTCTCTCTCTCTATCTGTCTCTCTCCTTTTCTCCCTCTCAACCCTTGGACGCTGAGTGCTGAGAGCTGGACAGCCTTTCATTGGCTTTCCCACATCAGGGGCTGAAATGTAATCAGCTGAAGCTTTTAAAATCACAATTGGGACTCATTTTTAATTCCAATATCCAATTCCTAACCCCTGATTAAAACTTCAGCTGCTTATGTCGGTGATATGCAAATGAGTCTTTTGAATTACTCTAAAAAGTTCACAAGTGTCTTTAGGGGAATAAAATCTGTTGTCCTTACCCAGATCGGCTTATATGCGACTACAGAGCCACAGCAATATATTTGAGCACCAATAGCTTTGAATTGGCCTGGAAAACATCTGAATTATACAGAGATGGGCAATAAATACTGTGTGGAAGATGCTTGTGGACAATTATCTTTTTCATTCTTTGTTGCATGAAACCACAAACAACATACAAAAAGTAAAGAAACACCATCATAGGCAAGAAAAAAAGACAAGGTACGAAGAAATAATTGATACAGATCTTTTATTTGTTATTCTTTCCCCTTTATTCATTCACAGGATGACAGCATAATTGGCCATGCAGCATTTAGTGCCCAGAGGGCAGTTTAGAATCAACTGCATTGCTGTGGGTCTGGAGTCACATGTAGGCCAGACCAGGTAAGGATGGCAGTTTCTTTCCCTTAAGGACGTTAGTGAACCAGATGTGTTTTCCCAACAATCAACAATGAATCCACAGTCATTGCTAGACTCTTAATTCCACATATTTATTGAATTCAAATTCAACTTTCTGCCATGGTGCGATTCAAACCCGGGTCCCCAGAATGTTATCTGGGCCTCTGGATTAACAGTCTAGTGATAATACCACTAGGCCATCGCCTCCCCTAACATAGTGGGTTAATTTATGTTGCATATTAAACCTTAATAAAAAAAATTACACCAAAAGCTTTTCTTGTGTTGTCTTTTTATACATAGTGATGAATCGTTGTAACTTTGTACCTCAAGAAGGTTATTTCCTCCAGTGCCATATTACCCAATGTAAGTGTTCAAATCACTTTGTGAACTATTTTGATGATAGGGTCCGCAGGAAATTAAAAGTCTACGGGCTGCATCTTACATCGTTTTGGCTTTATATGTGAATTGTGTCAAGATTTTTGGAGACATGACATGGGGCCTAATGAAGGTTCTTGCTGTATCTTACCAAACTTGCCACATTTACTATTGACTGGTACCTATGACATTACTCACTTACAGTTCTGTCCCCATTTTACCACCCACCATTCCCAAAACACATCGCCTCCAAATTGGATATCTGCTGAATGACTGACCTCCATGGCACACCTATCATATTTAAAAGGCCACTGTGCTGCCAGATGAGACTTGGCGTTCTGAAGGTGCCCTCCTCACTCATGGACAGATTTCAGAACACAATGGAGAATGGGATGATGGCACTGTGATTCTCTCACAATGTGCTGGAGGTCTTGGCTGAAGGGCTGATGGAGGACCAGCAGAGGAGGCCATGCCATCAGACACTGGCAACCTGGTCTGAGGTTGCTACCTGGGTCAGTGCTGTCTCAATGGCATGGAGGAACACTCTTCTGTCTGCCACCTCACACTTACTCCAACTCTGGTACTGTACCTCCCACCAAGGCCCATGCTGTGCCACTCTCATTAAGCGACATCTTCCCACTTGCTCTTGCCCTTTTCCAATCCACAATGCCACTGACTTTGCATGACTTTTGTATTGCCTATTCACTCACTGCGAACACATCACTAGCTTTCCTCTACCTGCATCAACAGTAACAGGCATGCCGTCCCTTTCACCCCACTAAATTTCTCCTTTTCTCTCATTCCTGGAGAAGACAGCACACAAAAAGGACAGGAAGAGCCTGGATGGGTGGAAAGCTATCTAACATTAGACTCCTCAACCCCTACTTGGAGGGACTTCTGGCCAGAGACCACTCTTGTGGGAATGCTGAGGTATCATGTCCTGCCTGGCAAAGTAAGTACATTCTTCATTCCGCTGTAATTGTCACATTAGTCCCACTGTCAGTGTGCACCACCTCAAACCACTAGCCACGCCACCTTGCACCTTCTCATGTGTCTTGCATGTGACTCCAGAATCTCCACCACCTCCATAGATAAACAGCCTATGAGGAGAACCCCAATAATACCTCCTCGACCTCTGAGAATCAGAGCACCAATGCCTTAAAGAAAGCAATGACAAGGCGACTTCCAGTACCCCCGTCGGCTCAGATATTGTTATCATGGTGAGAATGTTAGCCTGACAATGTGGCGGCACGGCTCAGTGGTTGCCACTGCTGCCTCACAGTACCCTGTACCCATGTTTGATTCTAGCCTCGGGCTGACTGCCTGTGTGGAGTTTACATATTCTTCAAGTGTCTGTGTGGGTTTCCTCTGGGTGCTCTGGTTTCCGCTCCCAATTCAAGGATGTGTAGGTTAGGTGGATTGGTCATGCTAAACTGCCCATAGTGTCCAGGAATGTGTAGGTTAGGTGGGTTAGCCATGGGAAATGTAGGGTTACAGGGATAGGGTGGGTCTAGATGGGATGCTCTTCGGAGGGTCAGTGTGGACTCGATGGGTCAAATGGCTTGCTTCCATACTTTAGGAATTCTATGTTTGAGAGCACTGCCCTGTGATAGCTCCATAGTTGGACCAGCCGCTAAAGAGACACATGACTTGCTGTGACACCCTCCCAGGACTGCAAAGCCACTGAGAGATAGCATCCTGTCCTTGGACAATCCCCTGAACTGGCATCAGAGGCTGCCCTTAACAAACAATGCCGAGACCGCACCCCCCCACCGCCGACTGCCAGTTGCCTCCATGGACTTCAATGTGGACTACCTTCTAAAACATTCACACCTGGATGCCAGCTTAGTGACAGTTGCCCTGAGATGCTGTTTCCTTCTAACCAACATGGAGGCTCTTCCCCAGGCAGATATGAGCTGAAGTCAGCAGGTATTCGCTCTCACTTCCATGTCAAGAATTCTCAATATCTAATTCGTTTGGCACATTTGAGAAGATGGGAATCTGAATATTTATGAGACAAGTTGCTGCGTAAATAACAGCAGGACTCTGAAGAAAGGTCACTGGAGCCGAAAAGCTAACTCTAATTTCTCTCCATGGGTGCTGCAAGACCTGTCGAGTTTTTCCAGCAATTTCTGTTTTTGTTTCAAATTTCCAGCATCTGCAGTTATTCTGTCTTTTTTCCTGCACGAAGAAGTCTGAAACAAACTATAATCCCTCTTAATTGGCAACTCACTACTGAGTAGAGAGAAACTTGCCTCACCACTTGGCAAATGTACATAAGACGGCGTGAGAGACTCCTAATATGGTGATGGGCCTGGCCAGACTCCTCATCCAAATATCACCATGGCTCATGTTGTTGGAGCCCTGATAAGACGCTGCCCAATATTGTGTTATTGCGATCAGTAAATATACAATTTTAAGGGTCAGATTTGAATGGTATTTGCTTTTTCCTGATTGAGTGATTCAACATTGCTATTTTAGGTGAATGTTCAGTGGGGATGCCCTGCTGCAGATTAGTGTCAAGATGGGGTTGTAGGTCAACAGCAGTTATGAGTAGCTGTCCTGCTTTCCATTGGAGAAAACCTGCCCCTAGGCCCTCTCAGCGCCAACTCAAATCAACCTCTTTCAAAGTGTTTGGGTAAATGTGTGTTGCTGTTTCTAACCGGTCCTGTGATGATGTTTTATTTTCCAGCAGCAAGGGCCTTCCTCTTTTTTCTCACATACAGCTGCGAAGTTTAAGCAGGCTCTGGAAAATCAAAGGAAGGAGGGAAGATAAAGGATAAAGTACACAAATTAAAGGAAGGAAAAAGATAAACAGAAGAAAAAGGCTAGGAATTAATAAAGGAATAATGAAAATAAAACAAAGACAGATGAAGAGAAATCAAAGAGAAGGAAGGAAATTGGCTGGACAGTAAGTTACTACTAAAATTGTGAGGTTCCCACAAATACAAGGAATTTCTACCTGATGAATCCAATGGCCATGTGGCCTGAATTTGCAGTTAAATTATTGGATTAAAATTTATTGTATCCTGCAAAGTTATTCATCAATAAACATAGTTTTGTGCAGTATTTTGAATTCATTGAGGGCTCACTTCATGTGCACATGAAGTTCCCAGAAGAGTTTTTCCAAAGTTAGCTCCTGTCTATAAAGTTCAGATAAAGAGGCACTCTGGGAGTTTGGGGACTTACTCCTGTTCACTTTGCTGATTATTCAATTCCTCACCCATTCAGTGATTGGGGAATGTAGAGCGGGGAAGATCATAAGTCCATGAGACACAGGAGCAGAATTAGGTCATTCAGCCTGTTGGTCGATATGTTCCTGAAGAAGAGACTTTTCCAGAGGTGGAGCATGTGATGCGTTTTTTTGTTTTATCTGCTTTGTGGATTAATTGGGAGGCAATTCATGGTTAACACTGGAATATACTTCATACACATATTTAATGATTTATGGTGCTGGTGTTTCCACAGTTGGGTAAGTTATCAGCCTATGATAGTGAGGTTAGGGTATGCAACTCGGATACAGAGTTATTGGCATAACCACTGGCCTTAGAGGCATGGAAAATACTTAATCAGTTGAGCACTGTAAAATAGTATGAGAAAACTCACTAGTGCTCGGGAAGGGAAGCCTTTGATAAAAGTCTCTGAAATTTACTCAGCCAAATTTTGGGAAAATTTCGCCCAGGCTCCAAGCAGTAAGGAAATCACACAGAACAGCATTTACTAACAAATGCTATGATAGAAGCAGGGATGTCTTGCTGCAAATATTTCAGGCCATGGCAAGATCACACCTGGAATATTGTGTACACTGTAGGTCCCCTTCTCTGAGGAAGGATCTGCTGACCAGGGACTAGGAAAATTTCCCAGACAGATTTCTGAGGTGGCAGGACTGGTGTATTTCGATAAACTGGATTGGTTAGGACTATATTCATGAGAGTTTAAAAGAATAATGGGTGATCTCATAGAAACCTATGAAATTCCAACAGGCCCACACTCAGTAAGTGGGGGGGTGGACGGGGCGGGGTCACAGTCTTAGGATAAGATGTAGGCTATTTAGGGCAGAAATGAGGAGAAATTCCTTCAGCCAGAGAGTGATGGTCCTGTAGAATTCTTTAACACAGAAAGTGGTTTAGGAACAAACATTGAATATTTTCATGAAGAAGATAGATATAGTTATTTGGGTTAAAAGGATCAAAGGGTATGTGGAGAAAGTGGGAACAGTGTCTTAATGATTACTGCCTAATGGCTCTGGCATCCATCATTATGAAGTGCTTAGAGAGATTAGTAATGGCACACGTCAACTCTAGCCTCCCAGATTTGATCTGCTACAATTTGCTTATAATCACAACAGGTCCATGGCAGGCACTATCTCCTTGGCCCAAAGCTCATCTCTAGAACATCTAGATAACAAGGATATCTACACCAGACTCCCATTTAAGGCTCCGCCTTCAACACCATTATTCCAGCAAATCACATCTCCAAAAGACGTGACCTAGGACTCTGCTCCCATGTCTGCAACTCGATCCTTGAATTTCTGACCTGCAGACCACAATCAGTATGGATAGGTAACAACACCTCCTTCACAATAATCCTCAATACCAGTGCCCCGCAAGGTTGTGTACTCAGCCTTGTACTGTACTCCCTATACATTCATGACCGTATGGCCAAATTCAGCTCTAACTCCATTACAAATTTGCTAATGACACAACCATGGTGGGTTGGATCACAAACAATGATGAGACAGAGTACAGGAAGGAGATAGACTGTTTACTGGCATAATGTAAAGACAACAATCTCTCCATCGATGTCAGCAAAACAAAGGAGTTGGTCATTGACTTTAGGAAGTAGAGTGGAAGATACACCCCTGTCCGCACTAATGGTGCTGAGGTGGAGGTGGTCGAGATCTTCAAGTTCCGAGCAGTAAAGATCACCAGCAATCTATCTTCGTCCATCCACATCAACACTACAGTCAAGAAATCACAATAACATCTCTATTTCCTCAGAAGGTTAAGGAAATTCAGCACGTCCGCAATGATTCTTACTAAGTTTTATAGATGTACCGTAGAAAGCATTTGTATGCCACACAGCTTCGTATGGCAACTGCTCTGCCTAATACCTCAAGAAATTACGGAGAGTTGTGAATGTAGCCCACTTCATCATGAAAACCAGCCTTCCTTCCATTGGCTCTGCCTACACTTCCCACTGTCTCAGCAAAGCAGCCAACATAATCAAACGCACCTCCCCAGCCTGGAATAACTTTCTTCCACCCTCTTCCATTGGGCAGAAGATACAAAAGTTTGAAAATATGTACCAACAGATTTAAAAGCAGCTTCTTCGCCGCTGCTGTTAGACTTAGGAATGACCTCTCTTATATTAGAGTTAATCTTCCTCTGCACCTTCTCTGTAGCTGTAACACTATTCTGCATTCTGTTCTATTACCCTGCTGTATTTATGTTTGGCATGATTTGTCTGGTTAGTACGCAAAACAATACTTTTCACTGTATCTTTGGACATGTGACAACAATAAATCAAATCAAATCAAATCAAAAGCGGAATATTATTAAAGTGAGTTGCAGCATTAACAAGATGCTTAGCAAACAATAATCCTCTTTCATTGGCAACTTGTAATTGCCTCACAAGAATCACCTTGCAACGCTGCAAATAAGTAAAACAATGGAGTGAGTTGCTCCTAATGTTGAGATTGGCCTCGCTGCACATCTTGACTATTTCTGTTACAAATCTCACCATAGCCCATGTAGCTCAGGCCTCTCTGAGATTCCACTCCATAATTTTTCAAATCTCGCCATATTTTGCCAAAACTGTCTCATTATTGCCCACATTGTTGAGAGGCTGGGAAAATCACACCTTTAATGTTGAAGTTTCATTGAGCTGCACTCAATCTGATGATATCATGAAGTATTTTCGGGTGGAGAAGAAACATAAGTCCCTGATGAAGGCAGAGATGTTACCTTAGGCTCCTATTTATAATTATATCCGACTAGTCAATATAACGTGTTCTACTGCTAATATGCAATAATCTACATTTTGTTGTGTAGGACAAGTGCTCCCTCTCACTAAGACTCAATGTCCACCTCTGCTAACTAGATAGGCTCTAAGAGTCTGCAGAGAAAGGAAGATTGGTGAGGGGAGGTAATGGCCTAGTGCTGTTATCATCAGACTGCTTATCCTGAGGCCCACACAAGGTTCTGGGGACCTGGGTTTGAATCTCACCGTGGCAGATGGTTGAATGGGAATTCAATATAAATCTGGAATTAAGAGTCTACTGATGACCACGAATCCATTGTTAACTGTCAGGAAAAGCCCATGTGGTTCACTAATGTCCTTTAGTGGAGGAAACTGCTGTCCTTACCTGGTCTGGCCTATGTGTGACTCCAGATCCACAGCAATGTGGTTGATGCTTAACTGCCCTCTGGGCAACTATGGATGGGCAATAAATGTTGACCTAGCTAGCACTGCCCTTATCCTGTGAATGGATAAAAAATTACCTCAATCAAAAGCCACCAGTGGTTAACATTGCCACAAATGACAGGTGTAAATCATCCCTTCAAATTATTTTGGACAAAACCGCTCTAGTTCCACAGGGCAATCCTGCAGAAAATGTCAGTCTAGAAATCCCAATCCAGGTTTTTACCTGATAACCTTTTTTTTTGCAGAGGCTTTAACCAAACTAAATTTGAAGGTCTATTTGGATTTGATGGAATGCCACAAATTTTTGAAAATACCAGCATTGATGACTTCTTTCACAAGTCTGATATGAATTTGGAAATTTTGATACCAATTTCATTATCTCAGCACTCTACAGTAGGCTTTTGTAATGTTTAGCATGGGATGGTCTCTCTTACAATGCATAGTAAAGTATATTTAAAATTTCAAATGACAAATGTGCATGTTTGAAAGTAATTTGGTTTGATTACATACACTGAATTAAAGGGAGCTTTTATTTCCCTTTTAGACTGGTGTGAATTTTCTGCAGCTAAAATGCCCTGAAAGGAAGGTCTGGACCCTATGTCCTTCAGCTGCTGTGGAACATCAGCCAGCTGTCCCATCATTCCATCATCGCTGCTGTCATCCTGACTTAGAGATGAAACAGAGCTAGACCAGTTGAGAAGAAAAATGACTTGCTCTGCACTCAAGACTTAGGACAAAAATGTTTCAGTCTTCAGGTAATTTGCCTGATTTTGGCTCCTTTATAATCTACATCAAAGCTTCAGAAAAATGAAAGAGAGGGGGAAAGCTGGCATTTAAGCCCACAACAAGATAAATGCATCTCTGTTCTCATGAATGGACATGGCCCCACTGATGGGTAGTTTCCTATTCTCCTCTGAGTTTCCTAACAGTCCTGTTTATCAAAAACCTCTCAAGATAATTTGTGAGATCAATGAACTTGCTTGAATTGAAAAATCTACACATATTTGATAGAAAACTGCTAGAAATGGTGGACACATTTATCCCGTGACCTGACTCCAGTGCAAATGTTAGTCTTAGTCAGATCTAGATAGTAGGAAAAATGATTCAACAATGTGTATTTTCGGTTGATTTGTATTGACTCTAAGCATACATATCTATTATTATAAAATACATTTACTAATAGTATTAAGTAATATGCTAACCTGAAGATTTATCTTAAATGGCTATTTATTGGATTTGCTGTGTTTACACAATGAACGACTCCTCCATGTTGGATCATTGAGACTGTGCATTTTTGCAGATGACTGTAACATTTTGTTAGAAACCTTTATTTTGTTATTGTTTTGATTGAAACTATTAAATTAAGATTGCAGCACCAAGCATGTAAAAGAGGCGTAGAACTCTATGAAAAGTAAATGAATTGTGGTAAATGGATTTCCCAAAGAAATGTACCTTTAGTTTCATTTCGTGTTTGACAAATTCACACATATTGATTCAGGAGACTCATTAAAAAAACAATGAGCAACATCAAAACATGCTCACCGTTCAAAAAGATATCAACCTGCATCTGAAAAGCAATCTGACTAAATACCATATTTTCAGGATGATTGAATACACTAAATTCATTTTGATGATCTCACTTTTTGGATTTGCATGCCTGTTTTTGGATTACTTTGTGCAATTCAGGGACGTTACCTTTAACTTTTAGCAGACAAAGGTCACTCGGTGGGAATAACACAGTTTCTCCCACCTGTCATTGTTCCTTTGAGTCCTGAGATTTTTCATAGGTCTATTATTGTTAAATGAAAGTGTTAGCTGGAGAGTAGAGCAGCTAGTTTAGTGAAATATGCTCTATCAATTCTGTAGTGCAGCATAACAGGGGATTCTGGGCAGTGCCTGTTGCATATAAACATTGTCATGTACAATCATCTGTTTATTTCAAATTCTTCCTTGAAGGTGACATTTCTGAAGGTAATAGCATTAAAGCAAATCTGACACTGACATGTCGAATTCTTTGCCTCTGGTGACTCACAATCTGTACTATTCAGGTATTTATTAAAAATGTTCACAATGCTCTGTGTGTTATTTGCTACACAATGCACTTAGGCAGAATGCAACAACACCAATTTGTCTCTATTATGCTACTGGATAGATTCGCAGACCCTTCATCTTGTCAGATGCATGGGCGGTTTTTATCAAGTGATAAGCAAAGACTTTTTAATTGTATCTTTGGTAATAAGAATGCCAGGAGCAGCACCAGGCATACCTGAAGATGAGGTATCAACCTGGTGAAGCCACCAAACAGGACTACATGCACGCCAACCATCGAAAGCAGCAAGTGATAGGCAGAGCTAGGCGATCCCACAACAAATGGATCACATCTAAGCTCTGCAGTCCTGCCACATTCAGTCATGAATGGTGGTGAACAATTAAACATCTCAATGGAGGAGGGTCCACAAGTGTCCCCATCCTCAATGAAGAAAGAGCCCGGCATATCGGTGCAAAAGATAAGGCTGAAGCATTCGCAGCAATCTTCAGCCAGAAGTGCCGAGCGGATGATCCATCTCGGCCTCCTCCAGTGGTCTCCAGCATTACAGGTACCAGTCTTCAGCCAATTCGATTCACTCCAAGTGATATCAAGAAATGGTTGGAGACACTGGATACTGCAAAGGCTACGGGTCCTGACAACATTCTGGCAATAGTACTGAAGAATTGTGCTCCAGAATTTGCTGCTCCCTTAGCTATGCTGTTCCGGTACAGTTACAACACTGGCATCTACCCAACAATGTGGAAAATTGCCCAAGTATGCCCTGTACCTAAAAAGCAGGACAAATCCAACCTGGCCAATTACTGCCCCATCAGTCTACTCTCGATCATCAGTAAAGTGATGGAACGTGTCATCAACAGTGTTATTAAGCAGCACATGCTCAGAAATAACCTGCTCAGTGATGCCCAGTTTGGGTTCCGCCAGGGCCATTCAGCTTCTGACCTCATTACAGTCTTGGACAAATGAGCTAAATTCCACAGGTGAGGTGAGAGTGACAGCCCTTGGTAGCAAGGCTGCATTCGACCGAGAGTGACATCAAGGATCCCCAGCAAAATTGGAATTAATGGGTACTGGGGGCAAATGTTCCAGTGGTTGGAATCGTACCTGACAGCTAGGAAGGTGGTCGTGGTTGTGGGAATTCAATCATCTCAGCTCGAGGACATCTCTGCAGGAGTTCCTCAGGGTAGTGTCCCAGGCCCAACCATCTTCAGCTGCTTCATCAATGGCCTTCCCTCCATCATAAGGTCAGAAGTGGGGATGTTCGCTGATGATTGCACAATGTTCAGCACTATTCATGACTCCTCAGATACTGAAGCAGTCCATGTTCACATGCAACAAGATCTGGACAATATCCAGGCTTGGGCTGACAAGTGGCAAGTGACAATCGCGCCACCCAAATGCCAGGCTATGACCATCACCAATAAGAGACAATCTAACCACAATTCCCTAACATTCAATGGTGTTACCATCACTCAATCCCCCACTATCAACATTCTGGGGGTTATCATTGACCAGAAACTCAACTGGACTCACCACAATAACAGCGTTGCTACAAGAGCAGGCCAGGAGCTGGGAATACTGCAGCGAGTAACTCACCTCCTGACTCCCCAGTGCCTGTCCACCATCTACAAGGCACAAGTCAGGAGTATGATGGAATACTCCCCACTTGCCTGGATGAGTGCAGCCCCAACAACACTCAAGAAGCTTGACACCATCCAGGACAAAGCAGCCGGCTTGATTGGTACCATTTCCACAAGCATTCACTCCCTCCACCACTGACGCTCAATAGCAGCAGTGTGTACTAGCTACAAGATGCACAGTGGAAATTCACCAAAGATCCTCACACAGCACCTTCCAAACCCCCGACCACTTCCATCTAGAAGAACAAGGGCAGCAGGTATTTGGGAACACCATCACCTCCAAGTTCCCCTCCAAGTCACTCATCATCCTGACTTGGAAATATATCGCCGTTCCTTCCCTGTTGCTGGGTCAAAATCCTGGAATTCTCTCTCTAATAGCATTGTGGGTCAACCTACAGCAGGAGTAATGCAGCAGTTCAAGAAGGCAGCTCACCACCACTTTCTCAAGGGCAACTAGGGATGGGCAAGAAATGCTGGCCTGCCAGCAATGCCCACATCCCACGAAATGAGTAGAGAAAAAAAAATACTCAACCAGTTGTTTTCAGGCTGCATTATCTAAACTAAGACACAGCAATCAGTCTCACTAACATTGGTCATAGGTATGCCATTCACAAGCAACCATTGATTAACTGGCCTGCAAGGCATAGGCTGTCCAACGTCTAGCATTTTTGTTTTAGTCTAATAAACACTCAGTTTCATCAGTGATTGCACAAAAGGGAAACTTTAGAGCAAGACAAAAATATCAGCAGGCCACCTAAACCCTGTGAAATCCAAATGAAAACTGCATGAAAATCTCCATGTTGTACTGCTATGTTGTTATATGATTTGCTGATACGCTTTCCCAATGTGCGAGTATGAGTGAATTTTGTTTACAGCAGCTACAGCCATAAAAATGTTCATAAATTTCACACTGAAAACTCAGGAAAATCATAGCTGTTGAGTGTAGATCTCAGGAATGAATATTCAATATATACTCGGGTGTGAACATCATGTTGGATACACTATGCTGAGTTTATGTCTTCATGATATTATTGTGTTCTTCTCCTCATTGACAATCATGAGGGGAAATTATCTTCTGCTTTTTACTTTGTTAATACAGCCTCTGATTACTTGCTGGGGGTTTGTGAGTGTTAGGGAGAGAGATGTAACGTCACACTGCGTAAAGTGACAGGCATCAGTTGCTTTGGCTGTGTCTTCTTCGAAGTGCTGAGCGAACTATGTTTGTAACATTTTGTGTTCATGACTGCAGGTTGTCCACGGTCACTCCTTTCCTCTGGCCCCTACCCACCAACTGGCAAAATAACCACTTTCTTTCTTTTTATCTCCATCAAATTCTCATGAAAACATTTCTCTTTTGTTTCAGCCCTCATCAAACTGACAGATACTGTGGAAATCTGAACTTATAATGATGCTCTTCTTGTTCCTTTACAATGAACAAGGGCCTTTTCTCAAACTCCACACAAAGTAGAGGAAACAGTGTCAGTACACAGATGGGCAACTACACCACAAAAAGGAGTCGCTATCTGATTACATATCATTTCATGTCTTATACTCTATTTTGGTTTGTAAAATCTGTTTTTCCTAGTACTTAAAATATTGAAAGTCCCTGTAAAACAATATAGAGATAAAAATAGATTCACCAATATTTTTCATCTTGAAAAATCATATTAATATAAGTAAGTGGCAGACATTCCTTCTTCACTCTGTTCTGAATAATGTATTTACTTAAAAATACTCTTATTGGATTTTCACTTCTCTGCTCTAAGAAAGGTGAATACAATTAGTTCAAAGATTTCTCTCTAGGTTTTTGAGGCCATGAAATAATAGCTCCCCCTACAGATGTGAGTATAATTGTATTGGCACTGACACAAAGTTGGATGGTTATTTTCGTTTGTACTACTTGCCTTTATTAACATTTTAAAAAAAAAACTTGTAACTGATTTTGCTTGAGATTTGAAAGTAATTTTTAATTTCCACCCAACGCAAGTGACAAAAATTACTCTATAAATTGGTCCAGTCAAGATTATGTCAAGGACAGAATATATAATTGGGATTAATTGTTTTGGAAATTAATATATTTTCAGCTAATGTTGTGTTTTGCACTATCAAAGGGCTAATTAAGCAACCCATTGACGCATATGTCTGTACACCATGTGCTATAGTGGGGATTCTAGGCAAATTTTCCTGGTATTCGGTATTCAGCTTAAAAATGAACTAATTTGTTTTATCAAAGCTACTTTTCAGTGCCGACTAATTGATAGAACAATAATTGTGTCGAAAAGCTCAAATCATTTCACAGATCATGGCTATGCCTCAGGAAAAGTTCCATAGAGCTTCAAATTTACAAGCAGTGGGAAAATAAAGTAAGAAGCTTTTAACAGAAAAATATATACTTTGTGCACATTTGATCATTGCCATAGACTTCTGGCAACTTCTCCTTCTTCCAGCAGAGATGGTGCATTCTGATAGATTGGTTGGAGAGAATATAGAGATTTATTGATGAATTTTGATTTCCTATTCAAAAATAGATTTGAAGTATAACAGAGAAATACGTTAGGACCAGAAAACTGAGGGGATGACATCCTTGAGCAAATATTGGAATATGTTAATTTGAAATTCTGGCATTGAACCCACCAAATTTTACAAGCTCAGGGAAAGTCCTGCCATGAGAGATGCATATTAGGTGCCAGTCTGCCCTCTGCTAGTTATTGAATGGTCCTTAGATAACTAGGCAGTAAACAAAAGAGCAGGACCTCAAATGTTGTTATCACTGGGTTTTTCCTGCCGTCACACTCTAGCAAGTAAGAAATTGGACAATAGGGTAGATGGCTAGAGTATTGATGCAGGAAGGAGCATTTTAGATTTCTGGATCACTGGAACTATTTCTGAGGAAGGTGGGATCTATACAAGTGGGACTACTTGCCTTTATTAACATTTTTTAAAAAATAGTTGTAACTGATTTTGCTTGAGATTTGAAAGTAATTTTTAATTTCCACCCAATGCAAGTGACAAAAATTACTCTATATATTGGTCCAGTCAAGATTATGTCAAGGACAGAATATATAATTGGAATTAATTGTTTTGGAAATTAATACATTCTACCTGAAACTGAATGAAACCATCATCCTTGCAGATGACACAAAGATTGGCTAGGTAGTTGACAGTGAAGAAGAATGTCTTAGGTTACAGGATGAGATAGATGGATTGGTCAGATGGACAAAGCAGTGGCAGATGGAACTGATAAGTGTGAGGTGATGCACTTTGAAAGAAATAACAAGACAAGGGAGTGCTCAATCAATGGCAAGGCACTAGGTAGCTGAGAGGGACGGAGAGATGTTTTGGTGCTTGTTTACAGATCCCTGCAGGTGGCGGGAGAAGTTAATATGGTAGTTGAGCAGAAATAGACATCTTCATCTGTCATGGCACAGATTATAAGAGCAGGATGGTTTGTTGGGGTTGTGTGGAACTTTGGTTAGGCCACAGCTGGAGTATTGTGTGCAGTTCTGTTCGCTGCACCATGGGGAGGATCTGATTGCACTGGAGGGGATGCAGAGGAGATTCACCAGGATGCTGCCTGGGGATAGAGCTGCTGAGTTGTGAAGAGAGGCTGAAAAGGCCTGGCTTGTTTTCTTTAGAACAGAGAAGGCAGAGAGGAGCTGATAGAGGTGTATTAGATTATGAGGGGCATAGACAGTATGGATAAAAAGCAGCTGTCTGGCTGAGTTAAAGAGGAAAAATTATCGGACCGACCGGGTGGGGGAATGTGGAATGCACTGTCTGGGACAGTAGTTGATGTGGGAAACCTCACAACCTTCAAAAAGTACTTGGATAAACACTTGAAATGTCACAACGTTCAAGGTTCTGGGCCAAGTGCTGGAAAGTGGGACTGATGTAGATTTAGAGCAGTTTTTGCAGGCGCAGACTCAATGGACTGAAGGGCCTGTATGGTACTCTATGATTCTATGATTCAATAATATCTTCTGAGAGCAACAACCATAGCCACCCTGCTTCTATTGTACTATTACTCACATTCTGGGTCCAGTTTCAATGCTGGAGGCTTCAAATGTGCAGTGTACTCTTACTGCAGTGAATCTTTGTAGAGTAGGACAGTCAGGGAAGCCAAGCCAAAGTAATGAATCCATTCAAAAATGAAAACAGACAGATAGTAGTAAACAGACAGACAGATGGTTATCATAACATCTTACACAAGGAAAATGTTAAAAGCTATTATTGAAAATGTTAAGGCATGGCATTTGGATAAGTTCAAGGTAATCAGGCAGAGTTAACATGGTTTTGTGAAAGGTAAATAATATTTGATCAATCTATTTGAGTGTTTTGAAGAAATAATACGAGCTGCACATGAACGCTAACCAGTGGATGTACTGTATTTGGATTTCCAGAGGCAGCTGATGATGTCCCACACCAAGTTTATTGTAGAAAATAACAGATAAGTTGCTTACTAACAGGAAATAGAGTGGGCATAAATGAGTCTTTCAGGTTGGCGAGATGTAATGAGTAGCATGTCACAGGGATCAGTGTTAGGTCTGATCCCTGTTTATAACATACATAAATGACTTAGAATCATGAGGTGAAGATCCAAGACTCCCAGTGTATGGGAGTCCATAAGTAAAGTGCATAGGTTTAAGGTGAGAGAAGAAATATATAAAAGGGGCCTAAGGGACAATTTTTTCATGCAGCGAATGGTGAGTGTATGGAATGAGCTGCCAGAAGAAGTGGTGGAGGCTGGTACAATTACAACATTTAAAAGGAATCTGAATTGGTGCATGAATAGGAAGCTTTTGAATGATATGGGCCATATGCTGGCAAATGGGCTAGTTGAATTTAGGATATCTGGTTGGCATGACTGAGTTGAATCAAAGGGTTTGTTTCCATGCCGTATAACTCTATGGCTCTAAGGAAAATAAGGTATGCCTACTAAATTTACTGATGACACAAATATAGGTAAGAAAATAAGTTTGAAAAGGATACAAGGTGGTTACAATAAGATAGATAAATTACATGAATGGATCGGCATCTGATAAATGGAATACAATGTAGGAAACTGAAATTATCTATTGCGGCAGGAAAAATATATTTAAAAAATACCTAAATAGTCAGAGATTGCAGAGCTCTGAGATACAAGGGGATTTGGGCGTCCTCATGCACGAATCAAAAATGTCAGTATGCAGGCAAATAACCATGACATGAAATCGCCTGCAGAAATATGAGATAGAAGAAAATATATCCTGACGCGGAGGGATGACATCAACCTCTTTTCTCTACTACAAATTGTCTTCTTAAATCCCCTCTCCCTATTTCATCCACCTCACTCACTCCACCAGCAAGTGCGAGGAGCTCCTTAGACCTTTCTTTCACTAAGATTAAGGCAATTTATTTCATTTGTTTCAAATGTTTCCCCCATTTCCCTCAGCAGACAAGATCAAGCTTTCTTCATGTTTCTCCTCTACCTGAGAGCAGAACTTTCATCCATCTTTAACCTCCATCTTATCTCCTCTAAAAATATCCCTGAGGTATGTTTGTCCCAGGGATCCAATTCGGATTTCCCTTACCCTATTTCCACTAAATGTTTGACTACACAACTCGCTTTTCTTGTTCCTTTGTTGGCAATACTTTTTAAGGATTCCTCTTTTCTTCAAAACTGTTGTCAACATTGTGCTCATCAACAAGTCAAGTCTTGACCCCTTTGTCTTTACAAATTACTGCCCCATATCCAAATCCTTTATCTCCTCACAGTCTGTGAGGAGTCTCATCATATTCACAGAATCACCAGCAAAGATCTCTCCAACAATTCCTGCATCTTCGCCTTTGGTGTCCTCCAAGCTTCTAACTTGGCTTCATCCATTTGTTGTTTTCATGCAGCCCCCCAGCACTATCATCCAAAAGCACAGTGATGAGTTTATGCTGAGGACATGCAAATCTAACACACCACTCCTTCTCTCAACTCCATGACTGTCTTTAAATTAGAAGTTAATTTTTCCAGATTCCAGTACAGGATGAGCAGAAATGTATTCCAACTAAATGTTGGAGAGACTGATGCTATTCCCATTGTGTACTTTGTTCATCAACCATCAACTCACCCAGTCTCTCTAATAACCATCTGAGGTTGGACTAGATGGTCACAACCTTTTGTCAGAATTTTACGCTATCCTGGCAGTAATTTGGCAGACAACAGCAAGGGGTGTAAGATCGGCTGCCATGGCAACTGCACGTACCTAGGATTTATAAGTACACTCTCCATACCTCTATTCCACATGTATTTGGTGACTGTCTGCTATTTGTGGCTGTTGTTGAAACAAGACAACTTCTGGCCATTGAATTAGGTGCTAGACACTGCAGGTCAGACTTTTTTATATTTTTTTGTGGGACATGGATTGTGCTGGCTGACCACCATTTATTGCCGTCCCGAGTTGCCTTTGACAAGCTGGTGGTGAGCTGCCATCTTGAACTGCTGCTGTCCATGTGCTGTAGGTTGACCCACAATGCCATGGGGGAAGGAATTCCAGGATTTAGTTCCAGTGACATTGAAGGAATGGGTATACATTTCTAGGTCAGGATGGTGAGTGACTTGGAGGGGAACTTGCAGGTGGTGCTGTTCCCATGTATGTACTTGTCTCTTCTAGATAGAAGTTGTCATGGGTTTTGAAGGTGCTATCTAAGGATCTTTGGTGAATTTCTGCAGCACATCCGGTAGATAGTACACACTGCTGCTACTGAGCATTAATGGGGACAGAGTGGACGTTTGTGGAAGTGATGCCAATAAAGTGGATTGCTTTGTCCTGGATGGTGTCAAGCTTCTTGAGTATTGTTAGAGCTACTCATCCAGATAATCGGGGAGTATTCCTTTGTACACCTGACTTGTGCCTTGTAGATGGCGGATGGGCTTTGGGCAGTCAGGAGGTGAGTTACTTGCTGCAGTATTCCTAGCCTCTGACCTTCTCTTGTAGCCACTGTGTTTATATGGTGAGTCCCCCAGTATGCTGATAGTGAGGGATTCAAGGGGCTGTGGTCAGATTGATTCTTATTAGAGATGGTCATTGCCTGGAATTTGTGGGAGCACAAGGCCTTCCTGAAGCTAATTAGAGGCTCAGTCAAAGTGAACTGGCTGTGAGTTGAAGTACATGTGGTCTCCCATAGACCTTTACCCAGGTAGGTGGAGATCCCATTTCCTCCCGTAAAATTCAATCCTTGGAGTCTCATTTGATGTTGACATGAGCTCCTGACCACGTGCTGCAAGCAGTTATTAAGAGCTGATTCTTTTCAATTCTGTAACATTGCTCAATTGTATCACTGCTTCAGCTCTTCTGCTGTTGAAATTCTCACCTTAGAATGGTCACTTCTAGATTACACTATTCCAATATACTCCTCGTGAGCTTCCCAATTTCTACCTTCTAAGAACTGATGGCCAGGCAAAACTCTACCATCGTTAGCCCAATGTGCTCAATTCCAATTCACCATGTATCTCTGTGCTTACTGATCTTCCAGTTAAGCAACATTTCAATTTTGAAATTCTTGTTTTTATATTCCTCTGTGGCCTCAGTAATCTCTACTAAGCTCAAAACTTTCAAACTTATTTGTACTTTTTCAATTTGACCTTTGACTGCACCTTCAGCATCTGTGAGAAAGCAGGGAGTGGGGATAAAAGAGATAACAAGCATGGGGCTGGATGAACACAGCAGGTCAAGCAGCATCATAGGAGCGGGAAAACTTGACGTTTCGGGCCTAAACCCTTCATCAGAGATCCTTTCGCAGGATGGCAGCAGGTCACTAGTGGTGTTCCACAAGGGTCAATGTTGGGACTGCAACTTTTCACTTTATACATTAATGATCTATATGAAGGAACTGAGGGCATTCTGGCTAAGATTGCAGATAATGCAAAGACAGGTGGAGGGACAGGTAGTACTGAGAAGTGGGGAGGCTGCAGAAGGATTTAGACAGGTAAGGAGAGTGGGCAAAGAAGTGGCAGATGGAATAGAACATGGGAAATGGTGAGGTCATGTACTTTGGTAAGAAGAATAGAGGCATAGACTATTTTCTAAATGGGGTGAAAATGCAGAAATCTGAAGTGCAAAGGGACTTGCGAGTCCTGGCCCAGGATTCTCTTAAGGTAAACTTGCGGGTTGAATCAGTAGTTAGGAAGACAAACATGATATTAGCATTTATTTTGAGAGGACTAGAATATAAAAGCAGGGATATACTTCTGAGACTTTATAAAGCTCTGGTCAGATGACATTTAGAGTATTATGAGCAATTCTGGGCCCCATACCTGAGGCAGGATGTACTAGCCCCAGAGCGGGTCCCCAGCGGAGGTCCATGAGGATGATCCCAGGAATGAAAGGCTTAACATATGTGGAATATTTGACGACTTTGGGTCTATACTGGATCGAGTTTAGAAGGAAGAGGGGGATCTAATTAAAACTTACATAATACTGAATAGTCTAGACAGAATGGATGTTGGGAAGATGTTTCCATTGGCAGGAGAGACTAGGACCTGAGACACAGCCTGATAGTAAAGGAAAAACCCTTTAGAACAGAGATAAAGAGAAACTTCTTCAGGTAGACAGTGGTGAATCTATGGAATTCATTGCCATAGAAAGCTGTGGAGGCCAGGTCATTGAGTATATTTACGACAGAGATGGATTCTTGATTGCCAGGGGGATCAAGGGTTACTGGGAGAAAGCAGGAGAATAGAGTCAGCCATGATCGAATGGCGGAGCAGATTCGAGGGGTCAAATGGCCTAATTTCTGCTCCTACATCTTATGGTCTTATGGTGATTTCTGGGACTTGTTTTCTCAACCTCTCTCACTCTCTAGCTCTCTTTTCTCCTTTATGATGCTACATGAAACATATCTCTATGGCCAAGTTGTATGTCATTTGCCCTTATATCTTCTCATGTGGCACAGTGCGAAATAATGTATGATACTAGTCCTAGAGATTAAAGGTACTGCAGATGCTGGAGAATCCGAGATAACAAGCATGGGGCTGGATGAACACAGCAGGTCAAGCAGCATCATAGGAGCAGGAAAACTTGACGTTTC
>JAHRHZ010000248.1:67211843-67232650 GCA_024137785.1 Ginglymostoma cirratum
CCCCTTCATCAGAAATGGGGGAGGGGAAGAGGGTTCTGAAATAAATAGGGAGAGAGGGGGAGGCGGATAGAAGATGGATAGAGGAGAGGATAGGTGGAGAGGAGGCAGACAAGTCAAAGAGGCGGGGATGGAGCCAGTGAAGGTGAGTGTAGGTGGGGGGGGCGGGTGGGTAGGGAGGAGATAGGTCAGTCCAGGGAGGACAGACAGGTCAAGGGGGCGGTATGAGGTTAGTAGATAGGAGATGGGGGTGGGGCTTGAGGTGGGAGGAGGGGATAAGTAAGAGGAAGAACAGGTTAGGGAGGCGGGGACGAGCTGGGCTAGCTTTGGGATGCGGTTGGGGGAGGGGAGATTTTGAAGCTTGTGAAATCCACATTGATACCATTGGGCTGCAGGGTTCCCAGGCTGAATATGATTTTCTAGCAACTTTGTTTTTGTTCATAGTCTGGAGGGTTCTTTACATGTTTCCTTACCTTCCCGGCTGCTCCCTGGCTTGCGCTCTCACCTCTCCCACTGCTGAATTACTGTTTACTTACTCATAGAGGGTCAGTTAGCTCAGTGGCCGCACAACTAGTCTGCAACAGAAAGTGATGCATATAGAGTGGATTCAATTTCCACACTGGCTGAGGGTTACCATGAAGAACTCTCCTTCACAACCTCTCCCCTCGCCTGACGTGTGGTGGCCCTCAGGTTAAACCACCACTAGTCACTGCTTGCTAATGAGAGAGTTGACCTATGTTCTGGCAGGACTATGGTGACTTTACCTTGGGAGTTGGTTAGCTCAGTTAGCTGGATTGCAAAGCAGAGTGATGCCAACAGCATGTGTTCATTTTCCACACTGACTGAGGTCATCATGAAGGGCTATCCTTCCCAACCCTCTCCCTTTGCCTGAGATGTGTTAACCCTCAAGTTAAAGCACCATCAGTCATCTCTCTCTATTGAGACAGCAGCCCTATGGTACAGTAAAACTATGGTAACGTTAACTTTTCTCACTCATGTATTCAACTAAAGGCAGAACACCAAGACAGGTTAATACTCACAACTTGGTTTAAAAGCAACAAAAACAATGTGCTGAATTTTACCTGAAATTAATTTTTATTGACTTTTCTGAAGGGTTTCTCTCTCTGTGAACCCGAGAAAGTTTTCTCACACTATTCTCCGCAGCTCCCTTCATTAGCTGTATATCACATCTCTTATGGCGCTCAGCTCATGTTATCTTTCATTCAGTAATGGAAGAAATAGTCATCATTGCCAAGATGTGCCAGAATTCCCAGTGTCATCACCATTTTGAAAGTCCAGCCTTGTGCTAGGTCAAATGCTGACAGCCAGGAGGTGCACTTTACGGAACACATAGTGGAAGGGGAATTGAAAAAAATGCCCATATTTGCCATTGTTGACACTTCATTGCAAATAAAAGTGCACATTTGTAAATGCATTGTGATTTAAGAATTGAGCAGCACAGGTTCTCTGTTCTTAGTGTTAGTATGGTGAGAGATAATCAGCTTCATTCCCTTGCGCAGTCAATGAGGACAGGTGTAGGGACCTGCAGGTGACATTTTAAGGTCGCCTTTGATTACTCCTGTTTCATAGAGATGACTATGATCTATCTGTAATGACCATTGACATTATTAAGATTTATTGTGACCAGGATTTGCAACCCACAGAAATACAAATACTGCTGGTACCGGAGATCTGAAATCCAAGAAAAATCCTATTGACTTAAAACATTAACTCTGTTTCTGCCTCCACAGAAACCGCTAGACCTGTTGAGTTTCTCCAGTATTTTCTGGTTTTGTTTGTATCTCACACAGTTATCAGCTGGTGTGTTTGTTTTTGATTGGAAGCTATCTCGTTATGCCACCATAATTAGTGAATTAATGGTCTGGCTTTCTCAACTTTAAATTGACAGCGTACTTCTAAGAAATGCACCTAAGCCAGAAGGATCCCAAAAGTGGTCAGGATTATGTTGCACAGCCATTTAGTCGAACATACATTCTGACACTGGAGCTTTGAACACATTTTTAACATTCACAAACAAAGGGTGCCAGCCACATTGAGCACAGAACAGTATAAAACTTGTAGTTTGTTGCAAGTCTGCAGTCTCACTGCTTCCAGGCATTTCCTATGATGAAACTAGTACACGAATATTTTTTATAATTCATTCACAGGATGTGGGAGTCACTGGCTATGTCAGCTTTTATTGCCCATTTCTAATTGTTCAGAAGGCAATTCAGAGTCAAGCACTTCGCTGTGGGACTGCAGCCAGATCAAGAAAGGATGGTAGGTTCTCTTTCCTGAAGGACAACGGAAATTAGAATATATTAAAGGCATCATGAATATATTCTTGATTCAGTTCTGCTCAAACTTTTTACATGTAGTTTTCCTCAGTCTTTAGCTTCTTGCTGTAATATTTTTAGACCTCACTTACTAACATTTCATTTCTAATGCTCTCTAGTCTTTTCTTCTCTGTTTGTCTGGATTTCTTAACCCTTCATCCCATTGATCTTGTTTCTCTAAAAGTCAATTTTACCTCCAGCTTTCTTTGTTAGAACACCTCCAGAAGCTATAAACTATCATTCTGGTTCACACAGGGAATTAGTGATCACTAATTTCAACAAAAAAAGTCTTGTGCAATCTCAACTCTTGCTGCTAATCTTTCCCTAAACAGACTTATTTACCAGTGGGTCCTGTTTAAATGCCTTTAGGAGCAATTTTCATCTTCACTACTTGGGTGGTAAACTGTTGAAGCAGATCACCTGCTTATTACAGAACACACCTAATTGTAGGATTAGGAAAAGGATTTAGCAACTTGGGAAATGTAATTGCCATTAAAAACAGTCAATATAAAACAATATAATTGATGCTACAAAACAGTGAGGCTGAGATTCAACACATGGAATGTTGCATGGGATTTATTTTTGGAACTACACAAACCTGTTAATATTACCTCAAGGTACATTACTTGCATTAGTTTGAAATACCTGGTCATTTTCTTCAAGGTATATTGGATCTGTTAACAGAGATTTCAGGGATTTACATCTACATGTGTATTAAATTACTGATACCACATTGTTAAGTACTTCAAATGTCCCTCCTCTTCAACATCTAGCTAATATTGTATCTATTCAATAATGGGTATGATAAGCGGTCAGCATATAAAAGGTGAGAATAAATAATAACTTTGGACAAGCATAAGATGATTTTGAGATTCCAATTACCAATGGTTTATTTTTAATGAAGATAAATAGATTTTGACATAACTTTTGAACAGGGTTTTTGAGAATGGTAGTGGGAGAAGCAAAAGGAGCTGGAATGATAAATGGCAAGCTTATTCTAATTATCTACAATAAATTAATGAAACAAGGTGAATAACATTCAGACATGATCATGTTTATCCATTGATACTTTTTATCCTGTGTGCGTATTTTGAAATAAAATGGGAGTATCATGCATTGTGTTTATTGTTTTTTCTTAAAGAAATCCACTTCTGCTTCCCCTGCCATAGTGTGATTTGTGAAAGTAGCACCCAGCAAAATTGTCAATTCCAAATAAATTATCCTTTGATCTAAACAACATCTGTACAGTCTGTAAAGTTGCTGGTCAGATGTCTTCACCAATTTCTCCTGATTATTTCTGTCATTAGTTTCAATTTCATTAACAATTCGCCTGTCACTTTTTTTTCATCTGAGCTGATATCCCTTTGTAACACATTTTTAGTGGTTTTAATTCCAGTCTTCACGTATGTACACGCGTAACATTTTTCTGTACCATTTGTTTGATCTTCCCTTTCCTCATGCCCCCTCCATACTTTTTGTAACTTGCTCCCTTTCTGAAAGCATTGTTGCTACACGGACATAACTTCCAGGCACAGTGACCTTTAACACAGATAATGTGACCCACATTTATCCTGCTCTAATTGCATGTGGTGTTAATGTCGCCTGGTTGTATATAATTGGAAATTCTTCACAGCTGTTCTACTAGTCTATTTCTCTGATTATGTCACTTCTGGGAATTTCTGTTGGGGTGACGGAGAAGAACAGAACCTAGGTATGGTTGAACAAATGTATGTGGTGGAAATATACAACATGATGAAATTGCTGTCTTTTGGTCCAGTGAAATGTTGGATGTAAAGATTGTCGACATGCACAAAATACTGCAATTAGCTGCGGGAAGAGCAGACTTAAAATGAAAGAGACTAAATTGAATGGGTCAATACATGTTTGAAAACATACATACTTGTTGTTAGGAGGAGCTTTTTCTCTATGCTGTACCACTTGAGGACGGCTGTAGTCACTAAGAAAGAAAATTGGAAATTCAGTAAAAACCTCTTTACCAAGGGAATGATAATAATACAGAATTTTGCTATGACATTGATTGGTTTGAATGACCAATATAGATGTACTTAATAGAAAGTGAGACAGGATTTGTGTTCTTCTAGCACATTGGTAGTGTCCCCATCTCTAGGTCAAGATTCCTCGTTTCAAGTCCCACATTATCCAGAGGTGTGTAACAATAGTTCTGAGCAGGTTGATTAGAAAATGTCTATAAGGGAGTAGAGGCATTTGTTGAGTTAGATAAGGAAAGGTGAGTGTAGAAAGTAAACAATTTAAATGATGAGTACCCGCGTGGGCCCAAGTTATGCCTGCCTCTTTGTAGGTTACGTGGAACAATCCCCCTTCCGTACCTACTCTGGCCCTAAACCCCACCTCTTCCTCCGTTATATCCATTTTCTGATGAAGGGTCTAAGCCCGAAACGTCAAGCTTTCCTGCTTCTATGCTGCTGTTTGGCCTGCTGTGTTCATCCAGCTCTACGCCTTGTTATTTCTAATTTAAATGATGGGTCAGATTTATTTGGGTAATGAATTGTTGTTAAAGATTTTAAAAATGTAAAGTTTTAAATTATTCTTGTTTCTAATATTTCCTGTCTCTCTGATCTTCTTTTAATCCAATCTTTCTGACTCTCTCTTTATTTCTCTTCCCGTACACAGTTTGATTTTAATTCACATACACCATTTCATCATCTTGTTATTTCACCCTTCTCTATCATTCTACCCAATCCTGAAAATTGCTGAAACTGATCTACTACATGTTTCGTTATTTGTTAGAATCCCAGATGCCCTGTTTCATTCACTACCCCCAAGACACCAAACAGTTTCAAAGTGAAAGATGCAGGAAAAACTCTAACTAGTTGTACACGCACTGTTTGATATGTTCCAGCAAATTAATTTTATTAGCAGGGAAGTCTGGCAGAGAAATGGTGCCATGTCTTGGGTTAATATCTTGCTACTGCCACACCACTTTTCCCAGCGACAGGAAAACTGGATAGCCGGTAACACGGCTAACTAAAGATAATATCCTCCCTCTGAAGCCATTTTTCCAGTTGTTGGCAGCCCAACAGGGTAAATGGGTTCAGAGATAGTAGGAACTGCTGATGCTGGAGAATCTGAGATAACAAGGTGGGAGAATTTCCCATTTCTGAAGAAGGCTCTAGGCCCGAAACATCAGCCTTCCTGCTCCTCTGATGCTGCTTGGCCTGCTGCGTTCATCCAGCTCTAAACCTTGTTATCTCCAGGTAAATGGGTACTCCTTTCTTGACATTCTGTAGCATCTGGAGGTAGACCCAGCTGCAAAGTCCATCCAAAGGTTGGAATTCATCTATCCCTGCAAAGTTCCAGCCATTGTCTTTCCTTTTCCTTTTATTGTGTTAAAGTGTGTCATTGTTCTTTTGATGTTCTTCTCCCTTTTTGACTTGGAGTAATGTGAAGCACATTTACAAGAATGAATTTCTGGAACCCACAAGCAATTTTTGTGTGGATTGATTTTTGACATAAACGTAAAATTCTACCTAAACAAATAATATTTGGGACTTAACATTATGTCTGAAAAGTAATACTTTTATTAAGGAAAAAGAACTGAGAGGATATTCCTGGAATTTATAATTTTTAGCTCTTGTCTTGAGCAGTTTGCTTCACTCGGCTTCAAATCTCAGTAAGGTATACACTGATTTGTTGGTGCAGTACAAAATACAGCATTGCATTATTGGAGATGCCATCTTTCAGACAAGACATTAAACCAAATGCAAGCCCCCAAATGGATCTTAACGATTTCTGATCAAAAAAGAATAATGGACTTACCCTAGCAATCTTGCTAATATTTATTCTTCAAACAGCTTCACTAAAATGGATTATTGCTCTTGAAACCTAATTTAGGAAAATTGACTGCTACGTTTCCTACCTTATAATTGTGACTACACTGCATAGGCTGTGAAGTGCTTTGAGATAGTCTGAAGTTGTAAGGAGCATTTTACATAAATGCAATTTATTTTATCATAGATAAAAAAGGCATGACCATGGAACACCTAAATTTTTGTTGCTGTCATTATTTTTGAAAGAGGACATTTCCTGAACCTGCAGTTGTAAACATTACATCATTTGAATTTCTTTCCTTGCCAGCCTCCATCTACTTCCCATATATGCAAACTTTCAAAAATAATTTCCAGTATCTCACACAGTTTAATTTGCTGTTTTGAAATATAGATCCTAAGTGAATGCTGACTCTAACTGATACTTCAACCACAAAGTGCATTGCAGGGTGTGATCTGTGTCAAACAAATACTTAATCAAATTACAGTTTGGATGATACTTTGATGAAAACAGAGTCAAGTTGGTTTAAATTTGTAGAAAACCTTAAGGCAAACTTACATGTAAGAAAAGAATTCAGGCTGCAGGGTTCTGTTGGCTGTACAGTACTAAGGGGGGGATTTTGTGATAAGATTATAAAATCAAAGAAAGGGGGATAAGATGGCACTGAACAACAATATGATTGATTCAGAACATTTGTGGAGGCAAAACCAATTATACACTGTAGGGCTTAAAAAGGGATGTTATTTTCTAAATGTCAGTTTAAATTCACACTGATTCTAGCTTCAAGCAATAACTGTTTGCCATTTATGAGTCTGTACACATTGAGCTATTTTATAATTTGTAGCTGGAACATTAATCAGTCACAAATACAAGTTGCCGCATGAGCATTGTCAAGTATCGCATACTTATTTACCATAAAATAAAACGCAAATTCCTTTTGACTAAATGTTATTTTCCTACTGTTGGCAACTTATATTTTAAACTGCACAGAGGAATATTCTCGTTTTGTCTTCATTGCAAATGGTGCTTTCCATGGAATTACAATTCTTACAGCAGAACAGTCTCGAGTTGTAACTCACTCATAGACAGTAAGAACTGCAGATGCTGGAGTCAGAGATAAGTGTGGAGCTGGAGGAACATAACAGGCCATGTAGCATCAGAGGAACAGGAAAGTTGACGTTTCAGGTCAGGACCCTTATCAGAAAAATATCTTTAGTCTGGAGTTGTAACTGGTTTCTAATTTGTTCCTATTCACTCACTTCAAGTGGGAAGTTTGAGTGATTGTCTTCAGACACTTTGCTCAGCTTTTGAGATCCACTGCCAACATTGGCTAAGTCAAACAGCTTTTCTCTCTCTACTGACCAACAGAACATTTTTTTTTTTCCTATCTCTTTCTCTGCTGTCTACAGCTCTACCCTGTTAGCCCAGTTCTCCTGGTCCTTTGTCCCAGGTGTGAGAACTTTGGAGTTTGTTTTTATTGTTTCTTGACTTGGGCACCTTACTCCCATTTCAGTCAGATTTGTTATCAAGTAATATTTGGAACAGAAAATATGAAATATTTGTTTAGCATAGGAATTTTTAAGTGATCTGAGAAAAGACTGGCCTTTGGCAGTGTGAGCAGAATCTTCTTCCCACCTGTGGACCTTCTTTGTGTCATTGTGTGGAGGTCGCAACATGATGGTTGGTGCTCGTTCTGCACACTTCCACTGTTACTGCTCTGGTGTACTTTCAGTTTTACACCTTCTGAGATTTGTGTTTTGGAAAGGCTTATCCCCGCTCTGCTCTGCATAGCCTGTCTGGGACCTCTATACTCCAGGAAGTTCTCAGTGAAGTAGATCAGAATGCATGTCTCTCATGGTGTAGTGGTGTATTCTGTGTTAATTGCATGGCTGATCTGATGCCTGTGTTGACCTCAAAACCCTCCGCCGACTGCTTTATACTACCAGTTGGGCGCTCGTCAAGTGCTCCCTCATTGTTTGGCACCAGTTCTCTGAGGCTAGTCATTACTTGTCACTACAAACAGGACTAGGTTATTGGTTGAAGATAGTCCACACCCTTGTCAGTGAAAATCAATAATCTTGCAGCGTTAACTGACTCTTTAATTAGTAATGCGACACCTCATCCCCTTTTACATCCTGCCTGAAGACTGGAATGTTGAGTTGCCAGTCCTGCCCCTTTGCTATCACAAAGGCATGATTGAGAATGATATTTCAATGCCATGTGTCAATCCATGTCCCTAGCTCACCTGTCTTACCTCTAGCCATCCAGCCTTGCCTTATTCCCTTGCATCTTCCCCATTATACTCAAATCCCTTTGTAATGAGGAGGATCATCCTACCCCATTTCCATCTTCTCCATCATGATGATATCTCCAACGACACGTGCCCCTCGCCTTAACTGTCAGCATTCTGAGGGGACAGTTCCCTTCATGGTATCCTGGACCACTCCTCTACAATCCCCAAAACCTCATCCCCTTCCCACAACAGCTTCCCAAGCACAGAACATGCAATAGCTGCTCTTTATACCCCTCTTTCTTCACTGTCCAAGGCCTTATACACCACTTCCAGGTGAAGAAGTGATTCAATATACTTTGTTCAATTTAGTCTATTTGTATTTGTTGCTTAGAATGTAAATTCCCCCACATTTGTGAGACCAAACACAGGTTAGCTAACTGCTTTGTAGGACCAGGCCACTCAGTCTGCAAGCATGACTCAAACTTTCTGGTTGCTTGTGATTTAAAGATTTTTATGAATTGCTTATTTCTGTTTAATTGATTTAGAGCAGAATCAACATTTTCCTCTTGTATCCATTGTAAGCATCCAAAATTCTTAGTTCAGATGGGACCTACTCTATTCCTCAGTATGTAATTGCCAAGGTACTAACTTCAAAAGTCTAATCTTGGCTATTTAGCAGTGTCATCACATGTATGGCTCTGTTGTAGTCTCATATCAACTATGGATAATAGAAATACCGGAGCTTAATTCTTTGGTTGTTATGAAGAATATAAGCCAACATATTAGGCTAACTTTTCCAAGATATGGCGGTCACACTCAGATTCTTATTCCATTTTCTTTCCAGTAAGAAAGAATTCTATATTTCTGTCAAGAGATTATGATCATGGCCTCCTTCAGAACTGCAGTTCATAGTTAGTATCACCTTAAAATGAATTAAGGTAAGTACGTGACATCCACTGGTCCCTTGTAGCACAGAATACTTGGGAGAAGGGAAGGTATACTTTCCTTTTTTTTCCCAGCAGTCAGTGCTGTATTCTGCATTCAATTAGATGTCCACCCTTAGAGATAGCCAATTTGACAGCTCTTTTGAATGGGTAGGTACGTAAAGCAAGTGTGAGGTTATGCTGCCAGGACTGTAGGGTGCCAAGTGGATATGGGGGGGAGGGGAGGGGGAGGCGGGGAGGTAAGGTGCCAGGCAGATAGGTTGTTAGATAGGTAAGTTTCCAGGGCACAATATAGAAAAGGAACCAAACAACTCACCTTTACTGGCTCCATCCCCGCCTCTTCGACTTGTCTGCCTCCTCTCCACCTATCCTCTCCTCTATCCATCCTCTATCCGCCTCCCCCTCTCTCCCTATTTATTTCAGAACCCTCTTCCCCTCCCCCATTTCCGATGAAGGGTTTAGGCCCGAAACGTCAAATTTTCCTGCTCCTATGATGCTGCTTGACCTGCTGTGTTCATCCAGCCCCATGCTTGTTATCTCGGATTCTCCAGCATCTGCAGTACCTTTTATCTCTGATCAAATGATAGAGAGTTTAGAATAGAGATAATAGGTACTGCAGATGCTGGAAAATCCGAGATAACAAGGTGTGGAGCTGGATGAACACAGCAGGCCAAGCAGCATCATAGGAGCAGGAAAGCTTGACATTTCGGGCCTCGACCCTTCATCATAGAATAGGTCAGACTGTCTAGGAACTATTAGGTTTGGTGAGGGAAAGTGTCATGTCCCTTGGGAGTTGGGGGTGGAGAGTTTTGTGGTGTGTGGGAGTGCTGGGGTTGGAAATGGCAGCAGGGTGGGGATGGTATCGGGCCCAAAGGTGAGCTAGAGAGAGATGTCCTTGTGCTGGTTTTGTCAAGTGCTAGGTGCCCGTGGGAGAGGTGAGGGTTTGTTGAGTCTGAGGAGGAGAGGTAGATTCAGGTGAAGGGTTATGTGCAGAGAGTTGAGTGCATGGTGAGGGTGGGTCCCATGAGGAGAGGGGTGTTTCCCCATGTTGAATGATCAAGGGGGCAGTTACTGTATGCAAGGGTATATATGTGTTATCCTGGATACAGAGTGGCAGTTGTTGGATCCTGGGGTACAAGGGAATTGTTGGGTCCTGTGCAGTGAGTATATTTTCAGGTCTCGGGCAGAGAGAGGAGTTTCAGTTCTGATGGTGAAAGGACATTTGTTGTTTGCTGTGAGAGGGTATGTTGTTACATTCTGATAGAATCGGGGTCCTGGGTCCTGGGAGGAGAGTTGGAGACTTGGGTTCCAGGTGGGAGGAGGAGGGAGTGTCATCCAGTGGGGGAAGAGGGGTGCTAGTTCCCAGGGCAGAAGGAGAAAGAGCTGCATGCTGGGAGTGAGGGTGGATTATGATGTATCCTAGGGAGCTGAAAAGTGATGTCAAGTGTCTGAGGCATGGTCTGAGGGGGCACTGTAGTGGAGGGTTGAATGGTAAATCGGTGACTCAGGAGTTAGTCTAGCTTTTTACTGGTCTAACTTTTCCTCACAAACTATTTACTTAACTGCAGTGCAACCCTCCAAAATCTCCAAGTTAAATGGATACTTTCAGTGGGTTTAAGGCACTGGTTAACTGTCCAGAGGAATGTTCAATTCTCTCGGAGTGTCTTAAATTGAAAATTTTGCATGTTCCTAATGTGCAACTCCCATCTATCCTGCAGAAACAACCACCAGAAAAATCTGGGCCAAAATATCTCGCAAGGTTAGATTCCAGCTTGAATCCCAGAAGATAAGGGAACTATTTAAAACCAATCAATATTCTGATCTACAATCAATTATTGGATCATTTTCCGTCAGCCTGGAGAACCATTCAACCATTTTAACATATTGTCAAGATGAAAACAATACACAGGCCAATAATTCTGGTTCATTTGTCTCTTGATTTTTTTTTTGTTGCTTCTTTGGTAATGAAAGAAGCAGCTATTTTAATTCTAAGATTTGATTTATTTTAATCTAAAGGGATATGTGATTGTGATTAGCTTCAATGACAACTTCTTCAGCAGTATGATTGCAATGATATTTTACTGGTCTATGTTTTTTGTTTCATATTATCTTAAAACAGCTTAAGGAAAGTGTTTGCCATCTGAAACATACTTGTCCTAATTGGATGAACATTTTAATTAAGGAAACTGTAATTTCAGAATGAGTGAAACATTGTTTCAATTATTAATTTGACATGCTAATCACAGTTATCTTTATACGCTATTCCATTTGAAATAAAGACCAACATTCCGCCTGCTCTCTTATTACCTGCTTGGATGCTATTTGTGATTTATTCATGAGGATTCCCACATCCCTTTGTGCTGCAGCTTTCTGCAGTCTTTTCACATTTAAATAATATTCAGGTTCTCTATTCTTCCTGCCAAAGTGAATAACCTCACATTTTTCCAAATTATATTCCATCTGTCTTCGGGTTCTAGACTGTCCCATGAAGGGAAATATCCTCTCAGCATTTACCCTGTCCAGTCCTTTAAGAATTCCGCATGTTTCAATGAGATAAATTCTCATTCCCCTAAACTCTCCTGAGTAGAATCCGAATCTGTTTGATCATAGCCAATATCTCAACACTAGGGATCGTCCTAGTGAACCTTCTCTGCAATGCCTCCAACAAAACAATATCCTTCCTTCAATAAAGGAATTAAAACAGCTCTCAGTACTCCAGACGTGGTCTCACTGGCACCTTGTACAGTTGCAGTAAGACTTTCCCACTCTCTATACTCCAACCCTCTCAAAACAACGGCCAATATTCCTGATTACTGTCTCCACCTGTGTGCTAGCTTCCTGTATTTTGTGCACAAATATCCCAAGTCTCTTTGTGCAGTAGCTTTCTATAGCTTTTCTCTATTTAAATAATACTTTATTCTTTTGTTCTTCCTTCCAAATTGAGCAACTTCTCATTTTCCACGTTATACACCATTTGCCAAATTTTTGCCACTTATTTAATCAATCAGTATCTCTCTATAAATTGTTCGTATTCCTTTTGCAACTTGTCTTCACACATATTTTTGTGTCATCTACAAAGTTAGCTACATTACATTCACGTCCTTCCTTCAAGTCATTAATGTATATTGTAAATAGTTCCAATCTCAGTACTAACCCCTATGGAACCCTGCTGGGTTCTACAGGTTGCCAACCTGAAAAAGAACCACTTATCCCAAAGGGTTTAGGCCCAAAACGTCAAGTTTTCCTGCTCCTATGATGCTGCCTGACCTGCTGTGTTCATTCAGCCCCATGCTTGTTATCTCGGATTCTCCAGCATCTGCAGTACCTTTTATCACTTATCCCAACTTGTTGTTTCTTGCATATCAGTCAATTCTCTATCCATGTGAATATGCTATCTCCAACACAGGTTCTTAATTATTGACGTAACCTTTTGTAACATCTTCTGGAATTCCAAATATAACACATCTACTGATACCCCTCAATTCACTCTTGTTGAGACATCCTCAAAAACCTCCAACAAATTAGTCAGTTTATTTTCCTTTCATGAGGCCCTGCTGAGTCTGCTTGATTAGATTATGATTTTCCAACTGTGCTGCTATTTCTTCCTAAATAATTGATTCCAATATTTTTCCAACAATAGATGTTAGATTAATCAGTCTGTAGTTATCTGCTGTTTTCCTACTTCCCCTTCTCCCACCAACCACCACCCCCACCCCCAATAAGGATGTCACATTGGCAGTTTTCCAGTCCTCTGGTACTTCTCTAGAATCTAAAACTTTTTGAAAAAAATTATAAAACTATTTTCACTATCTCTATAGCTATTTCTTTTAGAATCCTTGGATGCAAAACATCAGGGCCAGGGACCATTTGTTTGTCTAGTACTATTTCTTTAATAATGACAACCACAAGTTAGTAGTAGTCATCCACAAATTTGACAATAATGCAGGCACTTTCCTCTTGCAATTTATGAAAATATATTATCAGTAATTGTGGCATCAGCACTGATCCCTGTAGTATTCTACTAGTTACAGCTTGCCATCTTGTGAATACTGCCTCTTGTCCTAACCCTCTGTCTTCTATTTGTTAGCCAATCCTCTACTCCCCACAACCCCCTACCCCAGCACCATGGGTTCTTTTCTTATTAAATAGCTTAATGTGTAACATCTTATCAACACTTGCTGGAAATCCAAATATATTACATCTACTGCTTCCACTTTATCTATCCTGTTTATTACCCCTTTCAAAGAATTCTAATAATTTTTGTAGGCTTTACAATTGACTCCAAAATTTTCCTTACGACAGATGTTGAACTGACTACTCTATACTTAACAGTTCTTGTCTCCTTCCATTTTTGAATAAATATAAAACGTCATTCATATATAGTTTACTAATCTTCTGACACTTATCCAGAATCTAAGAATTCTTGGGAAATATTATCAGTGCATCCGATTAAAAGCTACTGCTTTTAATATTCCAAGATGCAGGCCATCAGGTCCAAGGGAGTTAAAGTCATAGAGCTATAGAATTGTACAGCATGGAAACAAGCCCTTCAGTCCAACCCATCCATGCCAACCAGATATCCTAAATTAATCTAGTCCCATTTGCCAGGAATTGGCCTACACCCCACTAAACCCTTCCTACTCATATACCAATCCAGATGCCTTTTAAATGTTGTAATTGTACCAGCGTTCACCACTTCGTCTGGCAGCTCATTCCATTCACGCACCACCATCCGTGTGAAAAAGTTACTCCTTAGGTCCCTTTTAAATCTTTCCCCTCTCACGTTAAACCTATGCCCTCTAGTTTTGGACTCTGCTTTCCTGGAGAAAAGACTTTGTTTATTTACCCTATTCATGCTTCTCATGATTTTATAAACCTTTATGGGTCGCCCCATAGCCTCTGACTTTCATCCTCGTACTTTCTCTTGAATGAGAGTTCTTGCATTTATTTCTTCTCCCCTTTGCTCCATTTGATTATTTACTTTTTTGGAATGTTATTAATATCTTCTGCTGTGAAGACTGATGCAAAGTATTTATTCAACTCCTCTGCCTGGCTCCCCGTTATTATTTCCTCAGCCTCATTCTCTATGGGACAATGTTTACTTTGTCTGCTGTCTTTTTTATTTTATATTTAAAGACATTTTTGTGGTCTGTCTTGATTTACCTACAATTTTATCATCTATATTTATTTTCTCCCTTTCTTTTCGTGATTTTGTTTTCTTTTAAACTTCCCAGTTCTCTGATTTACAACTAATCTTTGCCACATTGTACTTTGTTTTTATACTTTCAATTTGATGCTAACTTTAAATTCCTTGGTTAACCATGGCCCAGTTTATTCCCTTCCTAGAATCCTTCTTTCTCAATGAGTTTAAGATTTGTTGTGAGCCATGGATTATTTTCTTAAAGGTCTACCATTGTTCCTCAAATGTCTCTGCTGATACATTCCTTTTCCAGTTAGTACTGGCTAGCTTTGCCTTCATTTCTTTGCAATTATTCTTATTTGTGTATAGCACAATTGTTTCCAACCCAAGTTTAATCCTCTCAAATGGAATGCTACATTTTACCATGTTATGGTCACTGTTTCCTAGAAGATCTTTGAGATCATTTATTAAACCTGGCTCATTGCATATTAGCAGATCCAAAAATAGCCTGTTCTCCTGCGTGGATCCGTAACATATTCTAGGAAATTGCATCAAATACACATTATGAATTCTTCCTTGCCTCTGCCAATCTGATTTTCCCAAACCTAGTTACAAGTTCCGCTCAAACCCAGGTATCAATTGACTTTGAATCACATTGCTGTTCCTTCATTGTTACTGGGACAATTTCCTGGAATTCTCACCTAACAACATTGTAGGTGTTTCCCCATTGCAGATAGACCACAACAGTCTCACTGCTGCCTCCTCAAGTGCAATAAAAGATGGGCAATAAATGCTGGCCTTGTCAATGATGCCTATATTCTGTAAATGGGGGGAAGTAAAGAAAAAAAGTCAACTTAAAATAAATTAGACTTGAAGTTCCATTGGCAGAAAAGAGCACTTTGATCTATTTAGTATTATTTGGAAATGTATATTGTCAGGATAATCATATTTGGTCTACAGAACATTAACTGATCAAAAGCTCTGTCATTTATTATTGCATTCAATTTGTTTCTTGTTTGAAAATTCTTCGGTGTCAGTGAGTGACTGCAACTGCATGTTACTTCTGGGGTAAATGCTGAATGCAACTGGATGTGGCTATTTTTCTTCTCTACTAATCTTTTTAGAAAGAAAATTTGCCTCAAGTCTCCCATGCTCAGTCTTGAGAGGATAAAAGAAAGGCAAAATAGAAGTGAAGTGAAAGAATGTATAAGTACACAGAGAATAGTTTTAAAGTGGAAGTTTCTACCACAAGCAGTATTTTAGGTGAATAGAATAGATGGGTTGAAGCGGAAGCTTGATAACAGCAGAGAGGAGAAAGAAAAAGCATGGTTCTCCTGATAGATCTAAAGGAACATAGGTGGGAGGAGAATATTGTGAAACATTACTACCAATATGGACTATTTGGACTGAATGGTCTAATTCTGTACTGCGCTACATAATGTTATGATTTATTTCATGTAAGTAGATAAGAATGAAGCCATGATTGCAGATCAGTCAGAATAAGTACCTTGCCAACTGTACTGAAAGGCAGCCGCTCATGACAAATATCCGCTGACAGAATAATTCTTAGAAGATGTTAAGGGATTTTAACAAGTAAAAGATCCCCATAATTTTTCCCTCCTAAGCACAGAATATATGATCATTCAGATAGGTGCTAGACAATGCAATGAAAGTATTTTAGTGAGGAAATGCAAACTCTACAACAATGACACTGATCCTTTGACCTGTGAAGCAATGGATCTGCTTAAAAATTTAAGTTTCACAAATTAGAACACAAGAACTAGGAGAAGAGTAGGCCATGCAGCCCCTCAAGTCTGTTCTGCCATTCAATAAAATCATGGCTGATCTTCCCAGGCTTCAACTCCTTTTTCATGCCAGCCCTCAAGTACCCACTGTCAAAAACTTGTCTGCATTCTTTTTTAAACATTTTTTAGTGATTCAGTCTCCACAATTTTCTGGAGAAGAAGTTTCTTTGCATCTCAACTTTAAATGAGTAATCTGTAATATGTCCCCTAGTTTGAGATTCCTGCATTAGTGGATATATCCTCTGAAAATTTATCCTGTTAAGCCCCCTCAGAATCTTGTATCTTTCAACAAGATCACTCCTTATTCTTCTGAACTCTAATAAATAAAGGTCAATCCTACTTAGCCATTCTTGATCAGTCAGCCTCTTCATCCCCAGAATCTCTGTGGAGAATCTCTTCTGAAATACTTTTAATATTGGTATGCCCTTTCTTAAATACCGGGACCAAAATTGTATTCCGTAGTCCAGATGCAGCCTTACCAACACTCTCAACAGTTATTAAAAAAATTCCCTCTTTTTAAACTCCAACCCCTGCATAATAAAGACTAAAATTCTATCTTTCTTCTTAATTATTCGCTACACCTTCATGCGAATGTGTTGTGCTTTAGTACAAGAACACCCAGATCCCTCTGCTCTGCTATTTTAGTCCATCTCCACTTAAACAGTAGTTGGTGTTCCAATGAATCGGCTGCCCTTGTCCTTCTAGATAGTGGTGGTCATGAGTTTGGAAGGTGCTGTTATAAGCAGCTTTGGTGAATTTCTGCCATGCATCTTGCAGATGGGATGGTGCACACTGCTGATACTGAGTGTTAGTGGTAGAAGGAGTGAATGCTTGTGAATGTAATGCCAATTAAGTGGCCTGTTTTGTCCTGGATGGTGTCAAGCTTCTTGAGTGTTGTTGGAGCTGCACCCATCCAACCAAGTGGGGACTATTGTATCAAACTCCTGAGTTGTGGCTTGTAGATCATGGACAGGATTTGGGGAGTCAGGATTTAGTTTCCTCATTGCAGGATTCCTAACCTCTGATCATTGTGTTTATGTATTCGTATAATAGAGTCTCAAGAGTAGATTCTCTCTTGTTAGAAATGGTCATTGCCTGGCACTTGGCTAGTGCAAATTTTATTGCTACTTCTCAGCCCAAGCAAGGATATTGTCCAGGTCTTGTTATATTTGGGTGTGCTTCAGTGGCCAAAGAGATATGAATATGAACAGTTTGCAATCATTGGTGAACATCCCCACTTCTGACCTTATGGTGGAGGGAAGGTCATTGATGAAGCTGCTGAATATGGTAAGACCTGGGGCATCACTACCCTGAGGAGATGCCCTGGAGCTGAGAAGACTGACCTCCTACATCCACAACCACCTTAAACCAGCAGCGAGTTTTCTTGTGATTTCCACTGACTCCGGTTATGCCAGGCTCATTGACACTACATTCAGTCAAATGTAGCCTTGATGACAAGGGCGGTCACTGTCACCCTAACCCTGGAATTCAGCTCTTTCGTCCACGTACAAAACAAGATTGTGTTTGGTCGGGTGCTGAGTTGCTCTGGCAGAACCCAAACTCAACCTCAGGGAGCAAGTTATAATTGAGCAATAACTTTTATTGTTGGCCTTGGTTGAAGTGGTTAAGCTTTCTCTTTGCGTCCTCCTTTTTAACTAGTAACATTTGTTGGTTAGATGTACAAAGTATATATTTTTGAATTTCTGTCACAGTTCATCTACATCTGCTTATTCCATTTCAGAGCTGGCTTCAGACAACTCTTTCTTCATAGGTAAGGAGTTAATTTGAGGACATTGGTTTGACAACCGAGTTGTGCTCCCTGAAATTGAACTTGTAATTCTAATACATTGTGTTCGCTACACCCAGGAGCATCCTTAACTACGATACCTTTTCTTAATCGTATTTCATTGCATATTATTGGGCCTAAAATACCCTATTCCTTTGTAGATTCTGCAATGCATTGCTCTAAGAAACAATTCTGATGCACTTTATAAAATCCTCTGTCATGTTGCCCTTGCCCAACATGCTTTGTCTAGTCAATATGCAGATTAAAATTACACATGTCAATTGTAGTGCCCTGCTTACACGTTTTCACTATTTCACAGTGCATACTTTCTCCAACAGTGAGGAAATTCTTTGGGCCTTATAGGTGATTCCTACCTGTGACTTCTCTCCCTTGCTATTGTTTACTTCCACCCAAACTCATCCCATGTCACAATCTATTTCATTTATAGCAATACTCTCAACTGGTGTAATATCTTCCTTTCTTAACAAAGCTATCCCACCTTCTTTTGCTTTTTGCTTATTATTCCAGAATGTTCAATAGCCTTGTATATGGAGTTCCCAATCTTGGTCACCATGCAACCATATCTCCATAATAATTCTTCCCTACCCTGTACATCTGCTGTTTTTTTTCTTTTTGATATTTTAAACATTGTATTGAAACCTTTCCATGCGTAAATACTTTAAATCTCCATCAACAAACCTAACAATATATTTCTCCAGGGCATGGTTCAAATGAAGCTTGCCTCAAATGAACAGCTTTTTCTTTTTCTAGTGCACCTTAGATGAGAACCCATTTCTCACAAACCAATCTTTGAGCCAGGCACTTGTCCTCTATTATTATTTACCCTATTTCAATTTGCACATTGCTCAGGTAGTAAATCAGAAATTATTATCTTTGTGGTCCGGCTTTTTAATTCAGCCCTGAGTACTCATAATCCTTCAGAAAGACCTCTTCACCCATCATTTTTAATCTCCTACAGTTACTACTTATCTCATGCATACCTACTCTTTATTTTCTGAAGCTGCTGTCCCTGTTTTCTCCTGCTCTTTATAAAGATGCCCACCCCAGCTCTATCCTGTTGTTTTTGCAGCTGCTGTCCTTTTCGCTCCTCTATCTCAGCCTTTTTTTTTTTGGTTACAGTGATTGTCTCCTGGTTATCCCTTTCCCCTCCGGAAAGTCTGTAAGTTGCACCACCTCAGAGTTACTAATGGATATAAACACACCACAATAAATACATTATAATGGGAAGATTACTCAGGTTACATTAGTTTCTTAAAACATCACATTGTGATTCATTCTAAATTAATATCTAAATGGTCCACAGGAAAAGCAACTGACATAAAGGCACCTGGCCAATGATCATCATGATATCAATCTCTGTAACCAGGGATATGGATTCACAGACTCAGAAGAAGGTATGAGATTAGACAATTCAGACTTAATTACCGCTCAGAGAAAAGGCTTGGAACTGCCCAAAGAAGCTTATGGTGGCCCAAAATATCACAAGGTTTTTCTAAGTTTCCCACCATTGTGCAGGGGGAATCCTTCAGAACTCACAGACTAACAATGGAATTAGCCATTATTAAACACTAATGACACTCCTCATTATCCATTGGTTTCATGCCAATGTTGCGGCAAATTGAAGGAGGATGGGGGCATATTTTTGTTGGAATAAATGATGAAAGGAGGTGAGAAAAAAGTTATATCTTAAAAAAATCCTACAGGGGCTGGAGATCTGAAATAAAAGAAGAAAGGCATTGATAGGGTGGATAGTCAAGATCTTTTCCCCTCGGTAGCAGAGTCCAAAACTAGTGGACATAGGTTCAAGGTGAGAGGGGAAAGATTTAGAAGGGAAATAAAGGGCAACATTTTCATGCAGATCGTGGTGCATGTATGGAATGAGCTGCCAGAGGAGGTGGTGGAGGTTGGTACAATTACAATATTTAAAAGGCATCTGGATGGGTATACGAATAGGAAGGGTTTAAGGGATATGGGCCAAATGCTGGCAAATGGGAGTAGATTAATTTAGGATATCTGGTTGGCATGGACAAGTTGGAATGAGGAATCTGTTTCCATGTATGACTGGATGAAACTCAGTAAGTGTGGCAGCATCTATGGAGAGAGAAGCTGAGTTAGGGATTGTTGGTTGGTATTGGTTGGGAAGTTAGGGTGGGGAAGGTGAATTAAGCGGAATGTGAGGTTAGAAACATAGAGACGTTACAGCATCAGAAAGGTCACACACTTATCGTGTCTGCACCAGGTGCATATACTAGCCGTCCATTCATATCACATTTTCCAGTACCTGGCCCATAGTCTTGCAGCTTATAGCATTTCACGTGCAGTTCCAGGTTACTCTTCAATAAGTTGAGGGTTTCTGCCTCAACCACTAAACGAGGCAACAAATTCCAGACCAGCTCCACTTTCTGAGTGAATAGGCTTTTCCTCATGTCCCCTCTAATTCTACTACCAATCACCTTAAATCTGTCCCCTCCTTGGTAATTGCTGTCACTACTATGAAAAGCAGGAATCCTGTCCATGCTATCCAAACCTCTCATTATTTTGTATTCCTTGATTAAACTAACCCACAGCCTCCTCTGTTATAATGAAACCAAACCTAACCCATCCAAGATAACAAGCGTGGGGCTGGATGAACACAGCAGGTCAAGCAGCATCATAGGAGCAGGAAAACTTGACGTTTCCCTTGGTTTAAACTCTTGGTTTAGGCCCGAAACGTCAAGTTTTCCTGCTCCTATGATGCT
>JAHRHZ010000248.1:67233050-67254170 GCA_024137785.1 Ginglymostoma cirratum
CCCTTGGTTTAGGCCCAAAACGTCAAGTTTTCCTGCTCCTATGATGCTGCTTGACCTGCTGTGTTCATCCAGCCCCATGCTCGTTATCTCGGATTCTCCAGCATCTGCAGTACCTTTTATCTCTAACCCATCCAATCTTGCCTCATTGCTGGAATTATCAAACTCTGGCAACATTCTCATTGATGTCTTTTGCACTCTCTCTAGAGCAATGTTGTCTTTCCTGTAATGTGGAGATTAGAGTTTTACAGAAAACTCCAACTGTGGCCTAACCAATGTCTTAATCCAGCATTCAGTCCCTGCCCTTGTATGCAGTACAGTTCCCAATGAAGGAAAGCATCCATATGCTTTATTTCCCACCTCATCTACTTGTCCTGTCACCTTCAGGGACCTGTGCATGTTCACACCATTCAACATGAGACATAAGTGCAGAAGGAGGCTGTTCAGCCCATCATTCTATGTGATCATGGCTGATCTGAAAATCCTCAACTCTACTTTCCTGCTTTTTTCCCACAGCCATTGTTTCCCTCACTGATTAAAAATCTGTTCATGTCAGCGATGAGTATACTTAATGACCCAACCTTACCAGAATTCCATAGTTTCACTACGCTCGGAGAGAAGAAATTCTTTCTCATCTGTCAACTATGCAATCCTTTATTCTGAGATTATGCCCTGTGGTCCTAGAATGTTCCCCAAGGGAAAACAACCATTCATATCTACCCTGTTAAATCCTTTATGAATGCTGTTTTTCCAATAAAATCACCTATCATTCTTCTGTATTCCAAGGAGTATAGGCTCAGTCTGTTCAAGCTGTCCTCATAAGACATCTCTTTTTTACAACAGTCAGTTGCTGCATGCTGTATGCTGCAATGTAAAGATCCAGAGTCACACACAGCCCCTCTGCCAACTGCTGTCAAAGGGAAAGTGCACAAAATAAGTGCAAGGTTAGGGGACCGAGAGGAAAGGATGCTAAGTAGGTAAGGGGATAGTTCGCAAAGTGCATCGAGTGCCAGGATGACAGAATGTAAAAGTGCAAGGTGTGCTGGGTTTCATGGCATTGAACACGTTTAGCATAGGGTGGGGCGAAGGCAAGTGGGTTATTGGGGTTGAGATCCCCAGCCCCATGAAAGGGCATGGTCCGGTCTAGCAGTGGGTCAGATGGGGTTAGAACAGGCAGCGGGGTAATGCCTTCAGGTTAGGGCGATTGATGAGTTTGGTGTTGGGTCTTGGGCATTGAGGGGTGGGTGTTGAGTCTGATGTCAGAGTTGTTGAGTCCCCAGACCATATGGTAGGTGGGGGTTAGGTTTAATCGCAAGGGTCATCAGGTCCTGGCGATGTCAGGGTGTCAAGTCAAATCCTTGGAGTTGCTAGGGGTTGTGGGGGGTTGCTGTCATTAGGGTTGTGCAGGATAAACCAGAGTTGAATAGTTAGTCAAGAGTTAGTGTTAGTTTATAAAAATCTGACATTTTCTGGGTAACTATTTATTTCACTCCTGAATTTTCTGATTTAAATGCATATTTGTGGATAGTTCCATGTGTAGAGGAACTTGCTGAGTTGTATGTTCATTTTCCCATGCAGTTCCTCCGTGTCTGTTGTCATGGGGATTCTAAGGGGTGCTTAGGTGCAACTCTCATTTTTACTTCAGAAATAATTATCTGGACATTGGAAAATCCAGGCCAGTATTCTTAAAACTCCTTGTTAGAACAGGATTTTAGAAATGTTCTAAAGAAGGCCACTCAGTCCACTGTGTTTAGATGAGACAAAAAAAAACTGGTTACCCATTTTCCATTCATCACCTTGACTTAGTAATATATCGCCATTCCTTCTGTTTCATCGGGTGAAAATCCTGAAATTCCCTCCCTAATAGAACTGTGGATCTACCTACAGCAAATGAATTGCAGCTTACCACCACTTTCTCATTGGCAACTAGGGATGGGCAAAATATACTGGTCCAGACAGCAACACCCACAAAACTTTATAAAACGGCTGACACTGAATGGATTATATTTAATGGAGTTTTTCTTATATGTGGAGAAGAAGTCTTGGAATTGGAGGTGCTCCTCATGGCAATTGCATTCATCATGCATCCACTGATTCAGAATGCCACCATCTGGCTTCATGCAGGCATATGAATCAGAAGCAGGATTGGCCCATTCAGCCCCTCAAGCCTTCTCCACCATGCAATAAGATCATGGCTGATCTGATTGTAATCACAAATCCTCATTCTCTCCTAGCCTTGATGATCTTTCACCTTCCCTTGCTTAACAAGAAGCAATTCACCTCTGCCTTTGAAATATTCAAGGACTGTACTGTTTCCAAAAGAGTGACCCAAAGACTCACAACCCTCTGAGATTTAAAAAAAAGGTCACCTCCTATCTGCTTTAAATTGGCAACCCTTGATTTTTAACTTCAATTTTAACTTTGTTAACAGGTCATACATTGTCCAAGAACACATGCTCAAGAAAACATTATGGCCTTAAGCAATTATGACCATTAGATTTTCTGTACTAACTGCTCTCTGGGCAGATCAGCTTAAAAAAAAATGCAGTAGGCCTTAAATGTAGAATCTGGAATTCCCATTTTGTAACTGCATTCCCTCGTAAACAATAGAGGCAATGCTTTTCAGCTGCTAGATTTGTACACTGAAATGTAAGTATGGTGGGACATGGACTGAAATATGAAAAGGAGAATATTCTTTGGGGTGCAAGGTGGAGTTGGGGGCTATGGTGATGGTTTACTACCAGAATTCCACTCCCAGTGTAGCATAGAAAATTGGGTTGTGCAACATACAATTGGACAACATCATATAACTCAGATTTTCTTTGGGAGGCATGACCGTGATCTGCTTGGGTAAATGTACATACCACACCTTGAGGGCATAATATATAAGAATTCATTGTGTTGGCTGTGAGGGCTAATGTGTTCCTTCAATAAAAAAAAGAGTTATCCTTCTGACATTCCCTTGGATTACCTGCTCATGAATCCCACACGGAGAATGTTATTGGCGGAATCAGTACTGCTTTGGAGCAACTCCAAAGACAACATGAAAGGAGATAATAATTACAACTTTGTCAACAATCCCAGCAAGTTCACTGGCCTCTTAACCCTGTCACACAACCTGTATTGGGAGATACAGCAGATGAAAATTGGCCAAACAGATGGAGGAAAATGATGTGGCCTTGTGTTTGTAGACCTTGTTGTCATTTTCTGAAAGATAGTGCAGGCACTGATTAAAGATATATTACCCTGTTGTTTCTGATCTGCTGAAGGAGGACTTGTACTCAGAGGACTGGGTGAAAATCCCATCCCGGTGGCCGTCAAGCACTCAGCTGCCATGAGTATTTGTCTCATTGGCTTATTTTAAGGAGCTACTGAGGGCCTGTGCGGCATCTGTGAATCCTCAAACCTTAAATGCATCTGGGATATTGCTGATGCTATTTTCTCCAGGGAACAGCTGTTCATTTCATTCCCTGTGTCAATAGGAGTTAAGCAGCCGAAGCAATGAGCTTCTTCACAATTACCAGCCTTCTGCTGTACATGCCACTATCAAGTACACCTACATTGCTTTCAGAGTGTCCTATAATTGGATTTTAAGCCAATGGTGTATAGACCTTTATCTATTGTTGCAAAAGTGTTTGAAGTATGTGTCAAACTGTGCAACCTCCTAGAGTTTTAATATTTCTTTATATTGTTGTGGGGTTACAAAAGGAAAGAGAAAACAATGAAATCTTTTTGAATTCAGAATGCTCAAGGATTGATTTTTGGCTGAGAAAAGTCCAGAGGTTGGTAAGATTTGAGGCACTTTGATGGGGACGACAAACAGTTTCTCCCAGGAAAAGGGAATTGTTCAGAGTAGTTAAAGAAATAAGTTACCACAATGAAAGAGTATAGTTTCTGAAACTTCCAGACTGAGTATGTGGTTGGAAATCTATAGATTATTATAAGATGAAGAAAGCCTAAACCTTTCAAGGTGTCTGAATATTCAAGGAAAAGGCTTCCTAGATCGTGGGACTAGAACTCAAGGGAACCAGTTAAATCAAATCTACAGGTTTTATAGGGAAGAGAAAATTCTCTGGTTTTAAAGTAACTGTAAAAGAATTGGTGCGGTGGAGTAGAAAGAATTTTGCTTTCTGGGTATTGTGAAATCTTTAAAACTGTGTTGTATTTTGATATTTTGGTTTGTTATATTTTTATTCTTATTTCTTTTACGTTGCTATTTCTATTTTATTGTTTTTGTTTTATATCTTTCTATATTATTGTTAAAACCATAACTGCAGCATTATGTGCTTATGTTTCAGTGAAAGACTGCCATGTTAAAGAAAAGAACAAAATACGATCTATAAATCAAGATTTCATTCTGGCATCTAACTTGTAGTAGTGGCATTAGCTTGGATCATAACAATCAAAAGAAAAGGCTTCCACCCAATCAATGTTCAAATTATTATCCTACCAATAACTGGAGGTCTGTGCTAGTCGTCCTGGGACCCGTCATCTTTTGGACTCTTATGTTCTCAAGAACTAATAGGTTCCTGCCTCATCGCAAAGTCCTTGGCTGCTGGGAGAGAAGGAAGACTCCCTCCGAATGTGGACCGTAACACTTTTACAACATTTTCAGAATGAAGATACAATTCTGTTCTTGCTTCCACCAGAGCATCAGGGAACAGAATATGTGCTCCTTAGGGTGAGATTCTGATGCCAAGATTGCTATGGTGGTGCCTTAGAGTATTGCCTAAAAAGACTGTCTCACATCATTGTGGCGTGCTGTGCCCTTCATAACTGGAGATGACAAAGGGAGAATGTCCTAGATGTGGGGGAAGTGAGAGAATGGCAGCAATCCTGTGAAGATGAAGATGAAGATGACAATAACGATCAGAACATTGACCTGGTGGGCCATCCAAGACAGTGTGACAGAGCAATGCTTTGTCAAGGAGCCTGAGAGAACTCAATTAAAACCTGCTTCCAGGTTGAATGAACTGAGCTTGGACTTCCTTAAATTGTTTAATATTCTTTTGTTCAGATGGCAAGCAGCCTCTGCTTATTGTTAAGGACACCTGGACCTTGTTAGTTTTGCAGTCCTTAGACTTTTGTGTTTTGTAAAAATGTCGTCTTATTCATTGTGTATATTATATCTTCATGTAATCCTTCTTTAAAATATCTACACATAAAATGCCCTGCTGACTGTTAGGTAAATAGCAACAGCGAGTGAAATAGTGCCCTAACATCAAATTGTGTTAAGGTTAGGTAGCACTAAGGCATCCTTTGGGATATCGTACCTGAGCATTGAGGAGAGAAACATCTCATATTAGCCAGCAGTTGAGAAGAATACTTGGGAATCTCCTTTTGACCCTTCCTTTCAAGAATTTTCAATGTTTGAGAGTACGTGTAATCTGCTAACTTACCCTGAAATCTTGAGCATCCTGTGGGTCAGCATTGCATGTGTGACAGGCAATGCTTTGTGCAGTTTTCCTCAGCAGATCAGTGTTCTACAAGGGAGAATGGGACATATGAGCTGTATGGAATGGCAATGTAATCCCTTGAAAAGCTGATAGATAGAATGAACATTTCCCTGCAGAGATGAGTGTATTCATTGCTGTTCTCATATTATTACTCACAAGATGGGTGGACGCATAACTGTGTGCAGGCCAGGCCTGAGTACACACCCTGAATATATTCTATTTAGCCGCAGTATTATCCACATTAAAGTGCAACACCTTGGCTGCGGTCCTCAACATCATGGATCAGGGTCCCTGATTGAATTGTACCAAAGAGCAGTCAATAGTGATGTAAGAGCAGGAGATGTGGTGTATTATCTCCAGTGAGTGAGTAGGAAGTATAGAAAGTAGAAAAGATTAGTAGTTTGGGAGGATGAGGTGGCACAAAGCTGTTGAGCAGACATGATGCATGTGATATTAGGAGTTGTACTTGAAGAGCTCTGCTAAGATGTGTCGGCATTGGCAGAGTTAGTGTGTGGGTGACCCTGTGAGTTTGAGGTACCAGATGAACTCTTGTGCAGTGCAGATGAGTATTGACCTTTTTCCTGCAGTGCTGGTCATCCCTTTTCACTCAGAAAACGCCATTGGCCTCAGCTACACTTTGTGCTCAGCCTGGCTAGATCCTCAGCTGGAAGACCTTGTCCCCTTCTCCATACTCATTTAACACAATTCCTGATCCCTGTTATAGAAGCAAGAAGTGAGCTTTCCTTTTCTCTGGGCCATGTTTTCAATGTTGAAGCTTGAGCAATACAGTGTGAGGGTTTTTTCTTGGCTTGCAACATCTGAAGCATTAAACAACTCGGACATAAGTATGGTGTCCCACAGCCAGAGGGTCCCAGCAGCGACGACCATTACTAAATCACTGGCCATGGGATTCTCCAAAAAAGGCACCCCAAAGCCCAATTGCATAAATAAGGAGGCGAAACTGGAAGGTTGCACAAAGGAAATCATTCCAAACTATACAGGATGGCCATTATTCATCTCACTTAACAAAACTTCTCACTGAAAATGGGAAAGTTCTGTCTATTGCGGTTTGCCTTGCGCCTCAAATGTGCATTTCATTTAGTGCCAATTTCCTTCCTATTCCCTGTAACTCTCCACATGCTTCCTTTCTCTTGAATGCCTCAATTGAATTTGCCTGCAGTGCGCTCTTAGGCAATTCATTGCAAACCTTAAACACTTGCTGTGTGAAAAATATTTCCCTTATAACACTTTTGCATCTTTTCCAAATTACTTTTAATTTGCGTCCTCTCATTCTACACTTTTTCATAAGTGGGAATAGTTTATCTTTGCTATTTACTTTATTTAGACCACTCATGATTTTGAATACTTTAGTCATATGATTGCAAGGGCAACAGATATAAGTGAGGACAAGCACCTACAAGTTCCTCTGCAAGCCACTCACAATCTTGACTTGGAAATGTATCATTGTTCCTTCACTATTTCTGAGTCAAAATCCTGGAGCTCCCTCCCTGATGACATTGGCTGCTTACCTACACCACATGGACTGCAGTGATTCTTCTCAACTGCTGGCTAATATGAGATGCTTCTCTCCTCAGTGCTCAGGTATGATAGGCCGAAGGATGCTTTGGTGCTCCCTACCATATTCTCAAGGGCAACGAGGGTTATGCAAATAATGATGGGCAAACATAGATTCCACTTCCTGTGATTAAATAAGAAGAAAACCCTTCTCGGTCTGCTCCTCTCCAAGAAGAGCCCTCCCAGTTTCTCCAGTCTATCTTCATCCCTGGAAACATTCCCCTAAACCTCCTTGTTATTGTGGTCTCTGTCATTATTCATATAGTCTAGGATACGGAATGATTTTTTTTTATCTGCTCTTACAATTTATCCTGACACCCTTCATGATTTATGCATATATATACCCAGGTTTCTCTGCTTTGCGTTCTCTGCTCTGCCCATGTTTCTCTCCATATCCTTCCTACTAATGTTTTTCCACATTGAACTTCATCTGTCAATTATCTTCCAACATCATCTTCCCTTTGTTCCTTTGAAGTTCCACGCTATCGTCCTCAGTTTACAATGCTTCCAAGTACCATATCTCCACAATGTTTGAAATTGATGCCCTATAGGCTATCATCATCAGTAATCATTCGCTAGCAAGTATGATTGTCCAACTAGGAAGTTCTGTATCACTGGTCATTAGTTCTGTGGGTCCTTATGTAGAAAATTGCCCTGGGATAGGTTGGTCAAGGACTTGAGCTGTTGTGAGGTTAAGGCTCACACTCATTCTTTAGTATGCTTCCGCAAAGGCATTAAGCGAGGCTTGAAGATTTGCTTCAGAGAGAGCAGAGATGATGTTGTCATCTGCATTCTGAAATGTCATGGCTAAGGTCAGTATTATTTTCTTCTGGGATTTCAAACAGTTGAGCTTGAAAAGTTTTCCATCCATCCTTTCAATAACATCCACACCACTGGAAAGCTTGTTCATGACAAGGCGAAGAATGGTGGCAATGAAGACAGAGCATAGGGTGGGGGTGATGACACATTCCCACTTGATTCCTGTCTTGATCTTTTGATGTAGTTGTGTCATAGACTTTGGAGTACAGACAACGTCGTTAATATATATCAAGAAAAGCAAGGCTTCTAGGAGTCACCCCTGGGGATCTCCAATACAAATCATCCCTTCACCCTGTAAGACATCCATTACTTATTACTATATGACAAGGTGTAGAGCTGGATGAACACAGCAGGCTAAGCAACATCAAAGGAGCAGGAAAGCTGACATTTTGGGTCTAGACCCTTCTTCAGAAAGGATCTAGACCCGAAACGTCAGTTTTCCTGCTCCTCTGATGCTGTTTGGCCTGTTCATCCAGCTCGACACCTTGTTACCTCAGATTCTCCAGCAGCGGCAGTTCCGACTATCTCCATTACTTATTACTTTCTTGTCTATGCTAATAGAAGAATGAAACTTTACTGCTGCTTGCTAACTTTTCCATAATTTTCATAATAAAATCTGGTCAGTTGAGGTTGTTTGTTTGTAATTTTGAAGTAATTTCACAAGATTCATAAAATCGGAGACATACTGCATGCTGTTTATTAAACAAAACAACTGAAGGTATAGTTATATTAATTATTTCAAGCTAATGTTAAATATTAATCACTTTCCCCAGAAGATTTAGGAATAAAACCTTGCAATATGTTTCCATGTGATATTAAGATATGTGTGAAACCTCTCACACGGATTAGTTTTCCTCACTCTCTCAAATGGCTGGACTGAAACAAGTTAATTACCGTTATTGCCTCCAAACATCCTGGGAATTTGTGATTCTGAATTAGTCAATTGGAGATATCTCAGATTGGCAGCTGCTTTTGCCAAATCATGATTCTTGTCATATTAGAACAGGATGTGGCCAGAAGTGAGTGTTTTGATGAGAGATTTGAGAATTTCAAGGGCAGAAAATAACAACTAAAATAATGAAAGGAATTTTAAATCCCACAAAGGGGAGGGTTTTTATGAAATGGAAGTAAGAAATGAGGTTGTTGACTTGCTCGCCGAGCTGGCTTGTTTTCGTTCAGACGTTTCGTCACCATGCTAGGTGACATCATCAGTGGAACCTCCGATGAAGTGACGTTATTCCACTCCACTTGGAATTTATACTGTTTCGTCTGTTACGGTGAGTGTATATTTCTGTTGACAAGCATGTAGAATTGGACCCCATATACAAACCCATACAGATCAAAACCGGAAATGACAGTACTCACCATAACAGACCAAACAGTATAAAATACAGGCGGAGTGGAATGACATCACTTCATTGGAGGTTCCACTGATGATGTCATTTAGCATGGTGATGAAATGTCTGAACGAGAACAAGCCAGCTCGGCGAGCAAGTCAACAACCTCACCCACAACCCAAGCTACAGATCTTTGCCAAAACTTTAAGGAAGTAAAAAATGTACAAAATCACAAATCTAAAACTAACCTATTTTGCATCTTACAACTTTAAAAATTAGTGGAGGAAAGCTAAGAGGTGGACCACAAATTTGGTCCCAGTAGGCAGGCTGTACATTTGAATGTTTGAATTAAGCTGCGCAATGGAATGAGTATAAAGGAAGACATAAAAGAAGCTTATCAGAAAGGTGTAGGGACTTTTAATTTACATATTGCTTATTTGATTTTTTTTCTAATCTAATATGGAGTAGATGAGCAGTTTATTGAAAGTATTCAAGATAGATAAGAATTTTTAGAACTGCATGTTTTGGAGCTGACCAAAGAGAAGGCTATACTAGATCTGACATTGTGCAATATTATATGATTAATTAATACTCTCAAATTGAAGGCATATCTAAATAGCTGTGATCATAATATAATTGAATTCTACATTAGGTTTGAAGGAGAGAAGAATGGGTCCAAGACTAGTATTTTAAACTTAAATAAAGAATTTTTTGGACACATTAACCAGAGCTAGCCAAAAGGAGCTAGCAAGCTAAATTAATGGATAGGTCAATAGAAGTGCAAGACCATATATAAGGCAATAGAACATAGAACAATACAGCACAAGAACGGACCCTCTGGCCCATGATGTTGTGTCAAGCCTGACACCAAATTAAACAAATCCCTTCTGCCTGTCCTTGAACCATATCCCTCCATTCCTTTCATATTCATGTGCTTATCTAAAAGTCCCTTAAATACCCCTATCATAGTTTCCTCTACCACCACCCCTGGCAGCACATCCCAGACTCCTACCACTCTCTGTGTAAAAAGCTTTTCCTTACATCTTGTTTGAACTCCCCCCTCTCACTTTACATTCATGCCCTGTGGTTAGATGTTTCAACACTGGGAAAAAGATTCCGACTGTCAAGCCTATCTATGTATCTTGTAATTTTATAGACTTTTATTAAGTGTCCCCTCAGCCTCTGCTGCTCAAGAGAAAACAACCCGAGATCTCCTAGCCTGTCCTTATAGCTCACACCATCCAATCCAGGCAGCATCATGGTAAACCTCTTCTGCACACAATTCGAAGCCTTCACGTCCTTCTTGTAATGTGGTGACCAGAATTGAATGAAATATTAAGAGTGTGGCCTAACCAAAGTCTTATAAAGCTGTAAAATGATATCCTGACTGTTGTACTCAAATCCTTGACCAATAAAGGCAGGCATGCCATACGCCGCCTTCACCACCCTACCTACTTGCATGGCCACTTTCACGGAGCTATGGACTTGAACCCCAAGATACATGTATTTATCAATGCTTTTCAGGGTCTGCCATTAACTGTATACTTTTCCTCAACATTACCCAGATTAAACTCCATCTGTCATTTCACCGCCCATATCTGCAACTGATCTATATCCCACTGTATCCTTTGACAATGTTCTATGCTATCCACAGCCCTACTAATCTTTGTATTGTCTACAAACTTACGAACAAACCCGTTACATTTTCATTCAAGTTATTTCTGAATACATAAAATATATAATTTCGATGAGAAAGAAAAACTTGCAGGGGCATACTCATCATTGATAACAAATTGTAAAAAGTTAAAGATAATTTTTAACATAAAGAAAAAGTGTATAATTGTGTAAAGATGGGGGACAGGACAGGAGATTTGACAAAGTAGAAAAACAGAAAACAATGACTTAAAGATTAATGAAAAATGAAAAATTAATGTACAAACATTTAAAAGCAAGTTTCTAAAACTCGCCCAAACTATTTAAAAAAAACCGAAAGAACTGCGGATGCTGTAAATCAGGAACAAAAACAAAGTTGCTGGAAAAGCTCAGCAGGTCTGGCAGCATCTGTGAAGGAGAAAACAGAGTTAATGCTTCGGTCCAGTGACCCTTCCTCAGAACAGAAACTTCCTCAGTTTTGAGGAAGGGTCACCGGACCCGAAATGGAAATTAAGATGATAAATGAACTGAATAGGTATCTTGCATCTATCTTCACTATAAAGGATGGAAGTAATATTTCAGAAATAGCTGTAAATCAGGAAATCAAAAGGAGGAACTCAAGGAAACTTATAATCATTCGGGAAGTGATGTTGTCCAAATGTCTTATAGAAGTGATTACTGAGATCGGTGACGTATCAGTTTTGACTTTCCAAGATTCCGTCAGATTAGAAGACAGTGAATGTAAATCCTTTAAACAAAAAGTGAGGAAAATGGAAAGGAGAAAAGATTAGAGGCCAATCAGCTTAACACTTGTCATAGGGAAGATGCAAGAAACTATTATTACAGACAATTCAACAGGGAAATTAGGTAACCAGGCAGAGTTAACATGGTTTTGTGAAAAGGAAAGCATGTTTAACCAAATAGTTGGACTTGTCATGAAATCCATTTCCCAAATGTCCAATTATGACAGAGGAGGCCGTGTAACTCTGTATAATATTTACAGCACACTCCGTTCCAGAAGGTTTAGATAGTAATAGTCAATTCTGCTGTGTAATAGGGGTGGACCTTAAATTAATCTTTCAGGATGAACCTCCAAAGCACATTATGGTCCCAGACTATTACGTTATGATCTTGGAACTGCACTTCAGTGAGTGTTGAAATGTCCCAAGTGACATATTAAAAACATTGCAATAAGTCCTGAGCCTAATGCAGGTTAAATATTACCAACTAACTATTCTGAAACCGAGTGCTAAAAATGTAACTATAGAAAATGTACTGTTGGTCTCAGAGGCAATAGATTTCATCACAGATTTCTTTGAAGGTGTAACATCGGCTATGGAAATGGGGGATGTACTGTACTTAGAGTTCCAGAAGGTATTAGATAATGTCAAAAGTTTATTGCAGAAAATAAAAGCTCATTGAAGATGAGGCAAACATATTTGCATGGATAGAAGATTGGCCAATTCAAAGACTTGTGTTCTGTCTCATAGCTAGTATGCATCATACCTTTAAAAGACATGGTCATGATATCATCACTGTATGTCACCTGAGGCTATAAAGATCTTAGTCTCCATCTTCATTGGGGCCACTTGAAACATGACACACAGATGGAAACATACCACTGTTTGTTTGTATCTGAAGTTCTTGTGAATAATGTGTGTAGATACCAGGAGATGTAGTTCATATCTGTTGAATCTTTCAGTACTATATTAACCATGTTTACTTCTAATGTTACAGGAGCTAACACAAGTATCCATTTTTCATGTGCTGGAGGCAAAAGTACATGTCACAGTCAAAGATCATGACCACAGAACGATGGTAAGCAGCAGTGGCTGCTTATCAGAAAGTTCCTCGTGGGAGATATATCGAAGTCTTACTGACTGAACTTCAAAGCATTCAGAAAACAAACAACACCAATATCTGTAAGTAGTGATGCGCAGATTAAGCAGTCAGGAGGTAGACTTGCTTTCTTTCTACTTAAAATATATGGTAGGTCAAGCTGAAAACCTGTCTCCTTTGCTTTTAGAAAATGGATTGTCAGACTGCTTTCCAGTTTAAGCGTGCAAACAATATTCTGAAATGACCCGTCAGAGGTCGGCATCCTATCACCAATCACCCTTATTTTATAAATGCACAGCCTTTGACAATAGCACTGCCTCTCACCTAGTCAGACTATCCGGGACTAGCTAACCCTGATATTCATCCTTTTCGTCAACCAGATCTCTCTGACTCTACCATATTTTAGCTAGTTGGCTGACCTTGTTACAATCACTAGAATTCAAAGGCTTCTTGCAACTCAAATACATTGAGATCCTGAAATTAATTTTAACATGCTTTTTGCTAAAAATATTTTTCTACATTAAGTGTAGCTGTGTGCAGCGGCCACTTGGTTCCTTATGTTGTAGCTGTAATTTGTTGGCAGAACAGAGAGAAGCTGGTATGATACTATCTTAATTTATTTGGTGTGAGGAACTTGTGGCAAAATGATAATGTTCCACCGCTGAGCTCTGGGATCGAGGTTCAAGTCCCACTTATCCTAGAGGTGTGTCACAGCATGTCCAAATAGATGAATTTAAATAATTACCAAATTCGGGTGTGAACAGCATCTAGTGGCTGAAACATATTACTACAGGCCCATATATCTTGAAGTGCAGGTGAATATTATTAAACCAAAAAGGGACTGCAACATTGAAAAATAAAATGAAACATAAGCATGAGGGAAAAGTGAAAGGAAAGCAAAACGAATAAAAATAAGCTCCAAACAAGCCTTCAATTTGAAAATACACAGCAACAGACCTTCATCGAGAACTGGAAGCTAAATATTTAATTATGGACTCGGCAGCAAATAATATCTTGTGTGAATTACAGCTATTCTAGCAACACATACAGCTCAACGTCACAGGCCAAGTGATAAATGACCCTGAGGTCTCTGAAAATCTGACTTTTCATTAGCAAATCGGGTCTTTGCAGAACTATTATATCTAATCTTTCTGCAGACAATAAAAATCATCCAGAATGAGATATGGAGAATATTCGAAGACAAGCTTAAGGTAAGAATTAACATTTCAAACTTCGATGTAATACTTTGTATGTTTGACAACTCATCCCGCACTATGTATTGTATAGCCACCTGGAGAAATACATGCTTTTCTCATTCGCACTTCTTTGAAAACTTGATTGTCTTATTGCTTGCTGTCACTCAATATCACTGCACAATCATCATCATTGGGGTTTTATTCATCTCTCCCTTCATGCATGATTGGCATTGTCATATATTGGAAGCCCAAGCGTCTATTGCTGGTTTGTCAAAGATGCCACAGGAAAGGAAATGAGTGTGACTTCATTAAAGGAGAACTTTTAGCCAGGCTCAAATTAGTGACCCCCATTACAACAATTAATGCCTTCAGGAAGGATATTGAGGGGCAAAAAAAAAGACATTCCATTGACGCTTTGCTTGAAAAAGGATATCAGCATGAAGCCATAGTAGCAGGTCAGCATCAACAACATGCTTTAGGTGCAGCCAATACTTTACAATGGCCAACAAAGTCATTATACCAACATAATCCTCACAAGTACCATTTGCTGCACCTTGATATGATTTGATCTATTGTGATCACATGTACCTAAAAACAGTGAAAAGCTTTGTTTGCAAGCAGTGCAGGCAGATCATAGTAAGCAAGGACAGACAGAGCATAGGGTGCTTAGCCAGATTTAGGCATACTGATTACACTGCAGAGGAAATGCACATAGTGAAAAGATCAACATTATTTAGGTCAACATTATTTGAAGTTACAGAGTCCATTCATCAGTCCAATATTGGCAGGAAAGAAGCTATTTTTGAACCTGCTGGTGCATGTGTTCAAGCTTCTGTATCTTCTGCTTGATGGAAGGAGCTATAAGAGAGGATTGCCGAGGTGGAAGGGGTCTTTGATGATGTTGGAAACCTTTCCATGGCAATAAGATGTGTAAATGGAGTCCATGGATGGAAGGTAGGGTTCAGGGATTGTTTGGGTTGTGCACACAACCATCTGTAGTTTTTTATGGTCCTGGGCAGAACCAAAAGCTGTCTAATAATTTTTCACATCCGCAAAGCATGCAGCTTCAAAAGACACTGGCAAAATGTGCAGGAAATCTGGTTCCAAAAGCCAAACCAAGCTCTGGACAAAACACAAATCACCAAAGATACGGTGTAACACCATCACACTGACAACAAGGAAATTCTTGAGGAGATAGACAAATGCAAACATATTTATCAAGTGATAACAAGGCGTGGGGCTGGATGAACACAGCAGGCCAAGCAGCATCATAGGAGCAGGAAAACTTGACGTTTCATGCCTAGAAGGATCAGAAGGGTCTAGGCCCGAAATGTCAAGTTTTCCTACTCCTATGATGCTGCTTGGCCTGCTGTGTTCATCCAGCCCCACGCCTTGTTATCTCGGATTCTCCAGCATCTGCAGTACCTTTTATCTCTGATACATATTTATTGAGTGCACAGGCAAACTCGCAAAAGGTGAATTTTAGAACCTGACCAAACTTTCCATCACCCACCTTGTCATCAGTTTAAGCTGACATCTCTGGTGGTGGAACATATTGGGTATGATTGAATCCTAACCCTAATGCAGCTCAGACCCATATTCAGAAAATATTTGAAAACCATGTCCTGGATACAAAATCAGGACAAATCCAACCTAGCCAATTACTACTCCATCAGTTTGCTTTCGATCATCAGTAAAATGATGGAATGTGGCATCAGTATTGTGATCAAGCATCACTTGCTTAGCAATAACCTGCTCACTGATGCCCAGTTTGGGTTCCAACACTGCCACTTAACTCCTGACCTCAATACAGATTTGTCTCAAATATTGACAAAAGAGCTGAGTTCCAGCCGTGAGGTGAGAGTGACTGTCCTTGACATCAAGGTTACATTTGACTGAGTGAGGCATCAAGGCGACTGAGCAAGATTAGAGTAATTCAGAATTGGGGGAAAAGAACATCTTCTTCAAGAGTTCCCCAGAATGGTGTACTAGGCCCAACTATCTTCAGCTGCTCCATCAATGATCTTCTGTCCATCATACGGTCAGAAGTGGGAAGGACAATATCCAGGTTTGGGCTGACAAGTGACAAGCAATATTCATGCTAAACAAACACTGACCATAGACAACAAGAGAGTAATGAATCATCACTCCTTGACATTCAATGACATCATCATCACTGAATCTCCCAGCAATATCTAGGGATTTCCTGGCTATTGCCACCAGTTAACTACTGTTATTTCCAAGTTGGAATTGGCACCATCTTGTTTATTGGGAAAGGAGAGGTTTTGAATTGAAATGGACTAACTTGGGCTATTAATGAGATTGAAATACATTGAAATCTGCTCATCAATGAGTTTCTGAACTCTCTGTTTAAGCCTTTCGGAGAAAATCAAAGAAAAAAAGGTCAATATCATTTTAAAGAAAATTCTTGTATTTTTCAACATTTCTCTCCATTGCTCAGGAAGCACAAAATTCCACCCGTGGCCTCCAACCCTCAGTTTTTGTATCTTTAATACAACAAGTTCTATTTGTTCAATGCATTTCAGTTGTGAGGAAGACAGCAATATGCTGTTTTCAAGATGTTAAAAGTGGAGTGCTCCCACATTGAACAACAACTTTTAAATGTTATTTTTAACTACAAATCTGCAGTTGATCATGAGTAATAATGAACACTCTTAGCCAGATCATTATTTTGATAGAAACCCTGGCCTATTACTGTGGCAGAATTCAGAAAGTTTATCTTCTACCTGGTGGTGGGATACCTCATTAGGCAATGCTTAATTCTGACACTGGCTTATGCAATTAGCTAAAATGAAGACAGATTTTGATTGTATAAGGTCCACAAAATAAATATTGACTTTTGTAGGATCAACTTGCAAAACATATTTCCTCATTGTTATGGTGCCAGTGGTTCATGCCCAGATTGTTATCCATTGCATTCCAGAATCCTAGGTGGCCAATTGTTGCAGGGGGATAGATTTTTTTTCATGGGATGTAGATATTGCTTGGACTTATTGCCCATTCATCAAGAGTCAACTGCACTACTGATGGTCTACACTGACACAAAGACCAGAACAGGTCAGTCTGGCAGATTTCCTTCCCAAACAGGAATCGTGAACCACATTCTTTTTAAAAAAACAAAAATTAACAGTGGCTATGCAGCCATCAGTGAGCGAGCTTCTCATTCTAGATTTTTATTAAATTCATGCTTCATCGTTGCTATGGTGGGATCCAAACCTTTGCCCCGAGACTGGAATTCCAGTCTGGCAACATTATTACTGTAATACCACCTCTACAGATGCCAGGTGATAACAGCCACAGTGTTCTTGTGAAGTTTGGAGTAGCATCTTCAGATCTCTCAAAAAGTATATTTCAAAGCAGATTCAGGCCACATTTTTGAAAGGTCACCCAGAAGCAATTTGCTCCGTCCATTTGTTCATCAAAGTTTTAGTCCTTCTCCAATTTGCGTATCAATTATGTTGTATTACTATTACAGCATGAGGGGACACTTCAGCTGCCTATTGGAAAGATACTTCTCACAGTGTCAGTCGAAGTGCCAGTGTAATGGATCGCCAAGTGATCAGCCAGGGTTTTAAAGTTAGGGTCTAGGCCCGAAACATCAAGCTTTCCTGCTCCTATGGTGCTGCTTGGCCTGCTGTGTTCATCCAGCTCTACACCTTGTTATCTCGGATTCTCCAGCATCTGCAGTACCTATTATCTCTTTTAAAGTTACTGTTGACCGGTTTATACTAGGTAGGCCAAATTAAAATCGGGGCACACCCTCACTTTAAATGGAAAGTGTGAAGATAACCTTTGTACTCTGACAGAATTGTTCTGCTTCTAATAGAGACCAGTAGGGGATACTGTAGCTACATGCTTCTACCAAACTGGAAACTCTGTACAGTGACTTATACGTAGACTGTCACAGCCATGAAACAATACAGAGTATCATGGGACTGGGCAATTTAGAAGTCATGCTGCTATTATATGATTAAAACCAAAATTAAAAAAAGCAACATCTTGAGAAAAAGCATAACCTCAATGAATGTGAGAGTACATTTCATTTTTATATTAAAATTGTACAAATAACTAACTGCTGCCGCTCTAAAATATTGTCTCACTTACTCTGGGAATCCTGAGGGAAAGTTATGATTAATATTTTAATTAATCCTTTAATAAGATGTGAAGAAATCTGTCCAAATACTCACCAGAGAAATTAGTTGCATCCTTAATTTAGATCAACCAAAGTTTCTATCACTATTAGCATAACTTTGTAATGACAGCTCTGGGAAATATGTTAAATGATTTGTATTTCTTACAGCAAGGACAAATGAGCTTTAAATTTAAAAAGAGGATTGGATCAGTCTTGACAAGCACAGGCCCAGTTCCATGGTTATAGAATCAGTAATTTCAAACTTCTGGTCTAGACTTGTTCCAAAATAAAGTTCAGTTAGCATGAAATCTGACCACAGGCATATCCTTATCAACTTCTTCACTCCTCAGGTTTGATTTTCTACTTCTTTCCTTGCAGTGACCATTATAGAGCCATCTATTTAGACCTGCTTACCTCCCAACCTTTCTTTAATGCTTTTGACTTAATCTCCATTTTCCTTAATTTCAAAAATCATGAATTGTTTTCTTCTGAAACTTTCTTTCCTCTCTTTCATTTTGTGAAAACTTACTTCTTCACCTCACTTTTGGTTCAATATAGTACTTATATCGTTTCACAGAGTCTAAGACTTATTCCCTTTGATCTGATGATACTAATAGATAATTCACAGGAATTGAAGCAAACGTCAAGGAGCATAGTTTGGCTTTTGCATCAAATCCATTAAGACCTTTCAAGTTGCAGTAGCTTTGAATTTTTCATTAGGTTCTTCAATCATCCCTGTATTGAAATACAGCATTTTAATATTAATTCATAAGAATGAGATTTGTGTTCTTGAGGTTTGACTTCAGAGCTCATAAAAGTGAAGTATTTACTGAGCTGAATCCCATCTTGATCATCGCTAATAAACCAATAGCTTCTTTTACCTCCAAAGTGGCTTATTTTGGTTCAGCAACTCGTCCCTATTAATTCTTTCCTTCATAACTTTAATGCAGTAACGTCATTTACAGGCAGACAATAAATTGAATTTCACTTCCTATGATTTAATACTGCAGCAAGGCTTAGCATTTGGGACCAGGAGATGCCACGCTGTGTGATTTAATACAGCAATATTATGAAATAGTCTTTAAATTAATGGAACTACGCAGTTTTGTGTTCATTATTGTTCTAAATAGCAATCCATAGCATTTATAAATTCCCACAATGAAGCTAATAATTTATCAAGATTAACTGAGACTTAAATAAATAAAAAGTTTTCATGTTTTGCTGTTTTTGAAAAAGGTTATCTTTTGCCACGCTGTGATAGATCCTCTCCTCTGTTATTCCTAAAACAGGAAAGTGAACTTAAGTGCACTATTTGACATTAAGAAACATCACAGCCAAGGCTCACTCTGTCTTCATCTGAGGAAAAACTGTTTAGTTCTCTCATTACGCTGCAGTATGCAACTTTAATCATCAAAGGGGACTATTAATTCATGGTTCAAAGGAGAATGAGGAAGGGGTGCAAAACTCAGGGAGTGAGTAGTCAATTGAGGCCCCGCGACAGGTACAGATTGCACAGGTAAAATGTTGTGGGTTGCAATATATGCACACACAAATTAATATTATTGTTGCAACTATATATTATCATTTAAAATGACTTAAAATAATCCTTACTTTATAATAATCACATGCTCTTTCTGTAAACTGGAGCAGAATCAATGGACCAATTGACTTAATCCTGCTCCTAAATGATATATTCATGTAGAATACGGAAGAACATTTCCTCAGTAATAGTGATAGACACAGCATCAAGAGTTCTGTTTGCATGATCGCCCTTTCCAAAATGTTTAGAAACACAAACTGAATTTGTATATCTAACTATCAAGTTGACTTTGTTGGAAACATTTTCCAAGTCATCCACCTATCTGTTGTTTGAGCCATTGCTCATTGTGTTGTATAGATTCTCTGTACAATTGCTCACAGTAAGGCAGATTCGCTGCCATCATCCTTTCAGGGTAAGGATCTACAGGGCCTGCTTAGTCTGATTTGGTAGAGGAATACCTCATGGCAGCTTAATGTGAAGAGACTCTTGTCTTAAATAAGATATAGTTTAATGGTTGACAGCACCTGAGGTTTGTTTACTTAAGTTGGTTGCACGGCTGGTTTGTGATGCGGAGTAAAATGAATAACATGGGTTCAATTCTCATGCCAGCTGAGGTTACCTTGGATGCTCCACTTTCTCACTTTTGCCTCTTCCCTTGCGTAGTGATCCTCAGGCCAAATCATTGCAACTTGTCTTTCTCTAATGAGAGTTGGACTACATCACCTTTACAGGTTGCAACAATGTGATAAAAAAATTATTACAGACATGAATAAGAGGACCTAAATGGTGGTCTTTTTTATAAAAAATTGTAAGCTGTCCCCCTGCTAATTCAGTATGATGTCATCATGTTGATGGGGGGCTTGGGGATGCTAAAGTTGCTCCTCAGTATTAACCTTTTCACACCACCACACACTTATACAGCACTGCTTCACCACAAAACAGCTTGCACATACAAGGGCCGACTTTTCTTATTTCACTAGTTGCAGAATACTCAACTTTTACAATTTTGAAGATAGAAATTAGCATTGCAACCATTATAGAAGATCTTTGTCCTTATGATGCTGCCAGACTGTAGAGCTTTTCCTAGTGAGTGTAATGACCTCATATTTCCATACAAAAATGGGTTGAGCAGGAATGTCCACTAACCAGCTCCAAAATTCCTGGCTTGGGCTTTCCTCAAGGCAGCTGATTATGAGGTTGTGCTTAGGCCTTTCTTAGATCTGACAGCCTGAGGAGGGGTCTGGTGATAACTCAAAGGAGACAGAACAGAAGGTGATTAATATCTATCAGAGATAAAAGGTACTGCAGATGCTGGAGAATCCGAGATAACAAGCATGGGGCTGGATGAACACAGCAGGTCAAGCAGCATCATAGGAGCAGGAAAACTCGATGTTTCGGGCCTAAACCCTTCATCAAAAATGGGGGAGGGGAAGAGGGTTCTGAAATAAATAGGGAGAGAGGGGGAGGCGGATAGAAGATGGATAGAGGAGAGGATAGGTGGAGAGGAGGCCTCCCCCTCTCTCCCTATTTATTTCAGAACCCTCTTCCCCTCCCC
>JAHRHZ010000248.1:67254270-67292999 GCA_024137785.1 Ginglymostoma cirratum
GCCTCCCCCTCTCTCCCTATTTATTTCAGAACCCTCTTCCCCTCCCCCATTTCTGATGAAGGGTTTAGGCCCGAAACGTCGAATTTTCCTGCTCCTATGATGCTGCTTGACCTGCTGTGATTAATATCTATTTCCATTTAACTCAACCTGGAGAGCAGCAAGTTGAAATCCTTGATGCCAGCAGCACTGATCTATACTAAGCAGCAGCTCTTCAAGAAGGATCTCACTGTCAAAGGCTTTTTGAGGCAGCATGTTGACAACCCAACCAGAGAGGAGGCCATATTAGTCTTGGTACTAGGGAATGAGCCAGGAAAGGTGATCAATGTTTCAGTAGGAGACCATTTTGGACTTAGTGACCACAACTCCATAAGAGATAACAAGGTGTAGAGCTGGATGAACACAGCAGGCCAAGCAGCATTGCTTGGCCTGCTCTGTTCATCCAGTTCTACACCGTGTTATATCGGATTCTCTAGCATCTGCAGTTCTTATTATCTCTGAGACTACTCCATAAGATTTTGATTAGTCATAGACAAGGACACGAGTGGACCTTGGGTGAGGGTGCTTAAGTGGACAAGGGCCAATTACATCCACATTAGACAGGAATTGTGGAATGTGGACTGGAAGCAGTTATTTGAGGGTAAATCTACATCTAGCATGTGGGAGGCTTTTAAAGACCAGTTGATTAAAGTCAGGACATGTATGTCCCTGCAAAACTGAAGGATAGGAATGGCAGGATTCAGGAACCACGAATGACAAGGGAAATTGTAAGCTTAGTCAAAAGGAAAAAAGAAGCATACAATAGGTCTAGGCAGCTACAAACTGACAAAGCCGTTGAGGAGTATGAGAAAGTAGGAAGGAACTTAAAAGCGGAATTAGAAGGGTAAAAGGGACCATGGAATGTCTTTAGCATACAGGGTCAAGGAGAATCGCAAGGCTTTTAATCCACATATTGGAAGGAAGAGGGTAGCAAGGCAAGGAGTAGGCCCAGGCAAGGGCAAAGGACAGAAGTTTTACACGGAGCCACAGGAAGTGGGGGAGATCCTTAATGAGTAATTTGGATCAGTATTCACCAAGGAGAAGGACATGACTAATAATGAGGTCAAGGATTAGTGTGTGAATACTCTAGAGAAAGTTAATATATTGAAGAAGGAATTTTTAGGTATCCTAAATTGCATTAAGGGAGCCAAGTCCCCAGGACCAGATGGGATCTATCCCAGATTACTCAGAGGCAAGCGTAGAAATAGCTGGGGCAATTAGTAGATATCTTCATATCTTCATATCCTCTTTGACCACAGATGAAGTTCCACAAGACTGAAGATTAGCCAATGTTGTTCCCTTGTTTAAGAAAGGAAGCAGGGATAATCCAGGAAATTGTATGCTGGTAAACCTGTTATCTGTGGTGGGATAACTCCCAGAGAAGATTCAGAGGGACAAGATATATGCACATTTGGAAGAAAATGGACTAGTTAGTGAAAAGTAGCATGGTCTTCTATGGGTAAGGTCATGCCTCACCAACCTGATGGAATGTTTTGAAGAGGTGACAGCTAGTTGATGAGGGAAGAGCTGTGGATATAGCTTATATGGATGTTAGCAAGGCATTTAATAAAGTCCCACATGGCAGATTGGTTCACAAACTAAAATCACAAGGGATTTGGCATGGCCTGGCTAGATGGATACAAAACTGGCTTGGTCATAGAAGACAGAGGGTAGTGATGGAAGGGTCTTTTTCCAAATGGAGGCTGGTAATTAGTCGTATTCCACAGGGATCAGTCTTAGGTCCTCTGTTGTTTGCAGTGTATATAAATGATCTAGAGGAAAATGTGGGTCATCTGATTAGCAACTTTGCAGATGACATAAAGATTGGTGGAGTTGCTGATAGTGTCAATGACTGTAAAAAGATACAACAGGATATAAATAGATTGATGACTTGGGCACACAAATGGCAGATGGAGTTTAATCCAGCCAAATGTGAGGTGATGCATTTTGATTAATCAAATTTATATGTGAATTTTACTGTAAATGGCATAACCCTTAAGAACATTACCATACAGACAGATCTGGGCATGCAGGTCCACAGTTCCCTAAAAGTGGCAACATAGGTGGCCAAGGTGATTAAGAAGGCATATGGCGTGCTTGCCTTCATCAGCAGGGGCATTGAGTACAAGAGTTCGAAAACCATGTTGCAGCTATATAAAACCCTTGTTAGGCCACATTTGAAGTCTTGTGTGCAGTTTTGGTGACCACACTACCAGAAGGATGTGAAAGCTTTGGAAAGGGTACAGAGAAGATTCACCAGGATGTCGCCTGGTTTTGAGGGCATTGGATATGAGGAAAGGTTAAAAAGACCAAGATTGTTTTCACTAGAAATATAGCGGCTGAGAGGAGACCTGACAGAGGTCTATAAAATTATGAGGCATAGACTGGGTGGATAGTCAGAGGGATTGGTGAGAGTTCAAAAGTTTAAGGGAGATGTTTTTCACACCGAGAGTGGTAGAAGCCTGGAATGCACTGCCAGAAGACGTAGTGGAAGTGGGCACGTTGGCAACATTCAAAAGAGGCTTTTGGATGGTTACATGAATAGTGGGGGGAATAGAAGGATACGTACCGAATAAGGGCAGAAGGTTTGATTTTTAGATTACTTAGGACATAATGATCAGCATAGGCTTGGAGAGCCGAAGGGCCTGTTCCTGTGCAGTAATTCTCTTTTGTTCTTTTTTGTTCGTTTTGTAATAAGGGATGAGCAATACTTGTTGGCCTAGCCACATGCCTATGATTAAATTTTTTAAAAAGTGCACTAATGTTACTCTAAGAAAACTTCAATAACCAGCTAGAGCTCTTTACTTTTCCTTAGCAGATCTTCTTTGCCGAGTAAGTGGTATTACTCATTGGTGACATCAGCTGCAGAACAAGTTAAGTAATTGGCCATATCTTCTGCTACGAGTCTGCCCTATCAAAAGTGATGTAGTACTCTCCCTGGATTTATGATCCCCATTATTATTACTGGTTGGGTGCCTAAACCTGAAGAACAAAAGCAGAGCCATTGTTGCTTACTCCGTTTGGCGGATTTCCTTTATTGTGAATATATCCTTTTTTTCCAAGACAGCGTAATAATGAAGATGATTGGTCCAAAACTCTCTATTGACACTGAATACCGCAGGTCGAAAGCAAATGATGTGCCAAACTAATAAACATAAAATTATTAACTGCCTTGTGGAGCTCTATCCTGTAGTTAAGTCATTGGTGAGGTCACGAAAGGCGGAAATAACCTTACTGGCTAATATGCATGAGTTTCGAAACTTCAAAATATTCCATTTTCCCATAAAGAGCAATAACCAATTAGGGTAACATTCTGTGAAGCTATTCAAAAACATAACTGCAGCCTTATTTGTTTCCTCGTGCTCAGCTCTACCTAACTTATGGGGAATATACCTGTATTCACTGGGTGAGCCTTAAGCCAAATGATAGGATATACTTGTGCAGACAGAGTTAGCTAAGTGCTATCTATTTTACCCAGAAGGGAAAATGTGTTTGTGTTAGGAGGAGATTTATATTCTTGTAAGTGAACAGTAACAAGCTTCATAAAATATAAGTACGCAGTAAGGATGCAATAGAGGACCTCTTTTGGAATTCTAGAGACTTAGGGTCCAGTTTTGTGTAGTCTGACATCATTATTATATGGCTCCTATGCACATTTTTATTCATAGAGCAAAGATATAGTTCACGCATTACTGCATATCTTCAGTCAAGTTATTTATGCCCCCCCCTTTTAACCACTAACATTATACATGAGTATTTAACTCTTTATTCCCACATTCTACCTCCTTTCTCTCCCAAATCTTTGCTAGGCATTAATCTTCAACAGTGTTCTCAGCTCTCTCAGATGACAAAAAGGATGTATGTTCATGCTTATCTTTGACTGGAGAGGTGAGCAAAGGGATGGAGTAGAATAGCAGGTTCTCTGTCGTGAATAATATCTGAGTATTACTATAAAAAGATGAACTTTGTTGAGGATTTTCATCTTGCACCCAAATATCAATGCAAAAGGAAAACAACAATTGGTAGAAAGTATTGAACAGATTTCCAATATGAGCCAGAATTATTATTTGTTACAAATAATTAGACTCTAATTACAAGTAAACAGTTATAAACCATTGGCGTATAACACCACCAATTAAAATTCTAATTCCCTAATAAACTCCCCTTATACAGCACACAGGCAGCCAAACAGATGGGAAATATAGATTATGTATAGAGGGTAAAAAATGAGTAAGACAATTTATTCAAGCTCTGTTGTTAAGGTGAGCCCTATCATTCTTCTTCTGGACAGCATATTGCTTCAGTCATTTTTGTCCAGATACTTTCATTGGTTGAAAAGAGACACAAGGTGGCTGGTTCACTCATAAAACATTTCTGACATATCAGTTAAAAGCTAAATCTTATAACAATTGTTGCAAGGAAGATAATTTGGATTTATTCAAGTTTACAGTGAATCTTGACTGCAAGAAACAGGGAGAATACTCCTGGGCTTAGGAAGAACTGAATATTTCTTTTTCTTTCTCTCTCATTCTCTCTCTCTCTCCTCTCGCATTCCCTCTCTCTCGCATTCTCTCCCCCACTCTCGCATTCCTGGCTCCAAACTGTTAAATTACCTGAGAACCAAAGTTGCAGTTATTGGCAGGCAAAAAATGTCTCTATCATTGTTAACTGATTGCTGGTCCACACATCAATTAATTTGTTGCCAGAAAATGTTGTATCAATCCAGCTGGTCAACTCCAAATTGACATAGCTCACCTTCAATTATTGCTTGTTTAGTAAGTTATTTACATGGTGCCTGCAATGGGTGTCAGGTTGTTTGCTTTCAAAGCTGCAACTACTCTTCTGAATATTGGTTTTGAAAGCTTTTTCTTTCTCATTTCAGTAAACAATTTTAAAATCACAAAATAGAACCACAAAGTCCTTACAGTTTCAATTTTTAAAGAACTTTGATTTGCTCAAATGTGCTTTTGATACTTGAATTTAAGATTTAAAAAGACATTTTGCATTTCTAAATGCTCAGTGATCTGAACCACTTCCTCTTTATTGAAAGAAACCTTGAGTGATTTTGTAGTCCGCTGATGGGCTCAATCATAGTTTTCAGCTAGATGTTCACTGTTCACTGTTCACTGTTCACTGTTCACTGTTCACTGTTCACCTGTAGTTGAAGGTCTTCCTTCTGCCGTCCTTTTCAGTATCAGGGCCCCAACATTTTGTGATTGTTCAGTGCATGCAGCCTCCAACACTTGCAGGTCTTTAAGTTTCAGTTGAACGTTCAAAAAACATGCCAAGGTCCTCATCATCTCTACTGGGTATTGAGCTGCAGCTGAGAGCAGCTGGAGATAGAGAAAGTTGATGTCTTTCTGTTTCACAGTCGTGCTTCAGCCTTTATCACATGGAAGGATTTCTTCATCTGCCTGTGCCTGTTGTTGGTAATGTTGGTGTTGATGGCATATCCTTTATGGTGACAATGGAATAAGCAGACAATGTTAATTCCTTGTAACCATCTCTCCCTTCACAGTTCAGAACCTAGTTTGGACTTTGAAGCATCCTATTGCTGAAGAATTACTCTACAGGGTTGTATGACTGTGATGGCCTTGTCATTAACCAGAAGCGCTGCAGCGTCTTGGGGCTTCATTTGCCAGTTCTTTGTAACCTCAGCAAATGTGGATTTGAACCCATGCTGTTGGCAGAAATCTGTATTGCAAACCAACTGTCCTATGTACAATTGGTCGTAAGATAAGACTTCTTCTTGGGCCGTAGAGATTCAGACTTGATTTCAAGTGCTCTGAAGTCACCGTGACACAGTTGTTCAGATACACAATCAGTAACTATTCCTGGAGTAAAGGTGGAGATCATTCTTTATGCCACATATGCAACGATCAGAGCCCCATTAAGCAATTCAAGTACATGTGAACCATAGAACCTGAGGGAATGGTCATTATGTATTAGGACAGAAGTCATTATAGCTGTGCAAGATGATGTTATTACTTTTCCTAAAGCAAGATACCATGATAGTATTTTGAAAAAAAAAGTGTCTTTTGGCCAATACTTATCCCTCAATCAACATCATAAATGAATATCTGGTCATTATGATTTGCTGTTCAGTTTGCTATGGACAAATAAATGTTGTGTTTCCTACTTTAAAACAGTGAAAATGTTTTAAAACTGCTTCTTTGATTGAAAGTGCTCTACAGCATTTGTATCCTGTTTGTTGGTGGGAATGAGAAAGAAAACTGGAAATTGAATGATAAGAAATGGGATTTTGGATACTGAGATGACTTCAAGAGGGAAGAAGTAGAAGAACCTTTTGGAGTCCAAACTCGTCACATTAGGAAATTCTCAGTCGCATCATGTGATGTAACTACTATGCTAACGGAGATAAATTAGGAGCTGATCTCAAAGCACATAATTTAGCTTCCATGAGGCACTATCTCAATCCTGAGTTAATACCAAGCTGAATGACAAACCCTGGTTCAATGAGGGGTGCAGAAGTAGCAGCACAGAATATACCTGAAAATTATGTGCCAACTTGTCGAAGCTACAAAACGGCACTGCATACATGTTAAACAACAGAGCTGGCATGCTATAGACAAAGGTAAGTAACCCAACAGCTAATGGATGAGGTCAAAACTCTGTAGTCCCACCAAATTCATTCATGAATGGTGGGACTACAATCAAGGACCTAACAAGGTTTGGAGGCTTCAGATCCTCCAGATCTTCTTCATTGATAGCAAAGATAGATGTGGCGAGTAGAAGGGTGAAAAGCATTCCCACTAATCTTTTTCCTTCTGTGCATAACTCTGAGGCCCATGCATGGTCGTGACTTTTGGAATTGAGAGTCAATGCTGCAATGGTATCAGCACTCAGCTGCAAAGTATAGAGGAGACATTGCTCCTGATGTTCTCACCACCACTGTTGCCTGTTCCCAGACAATTTTATTCATTCAACATGACACTAAGAAATGACTAAGTGCACTCAACATTGCAAACCCCATATTCTGACAATATTCTGGCTGCAATCTTGAGGTCTTTTAAAAAGAGAAATCATTACGGGATGAGGATGTCAGTGGCTATGGCAGCATTTCTTTCACAGTGCTAGTTACGCTTTGATATCCTCTCTCCTTTCGTCCTGTGCCTGGAGCACACTCTAGCTCCAAGACTAGCTGCCCTCCGACCCAAATAGTCCCAGTGCAATTACAACACCGGAATCTCCTTGAAAAAGTGGAAAATATCCAAGGTATGTACTGTCCACAAACAACAGGACAATCAACTAGCCAATTACTGACCCATCTGCCTATTTTCATTCATTGGCAAAGTGATGGAATGAGTCATTAGTAGCATCATCCATCAACACTCACTCGCTGATGAACTGCTTATCAATATTCAGTTCTGGGTTCTGCAAGGATCACACAGCTCCAGATCTCATTAGAGTCATGGTCCAGTTATGGACAAAAGGGAAAAGGTAAGAATGATGTCCTTTGCTGTCAAGACAATATCCTGCTGAAAATGTGGGACCGGGAAATTCTGGTAAAATGAGTCAGTGATGTTACGAAGATGTGCAGAGTAATCGTGAATTGGAAGGCAGGAAGCTAGAATTTGTTTGTAAAAAAGTGATAAAGGAGAACGGCCCATTATCCCTTTAAGAGATAAAGTGATTTTCTAAGTTTGAAGATTTATGCAGAAAATGGGACCGTAAGACAGCTGCAGAACACAGGCAGTTCTAAAAATCGAAACATGTATCAATTAGCTCTGTGATTGAAAACCTTAGGCGTGTTTTGATGTTTTGGCAACTAACTTGAATCAGCGTATTAATTTAAACCAAGCACCGAAAGCCAATTGAATTTAAATATGGTGGTGTTGCAAACTGGGGACCAATCTTAGCGTAAGAAAATGATGGGTCTTCAAGGGTTTAAAACAGAGGGCATTTCAAAAACCAGCAGAGAGTCAACTTCTATCTGAAGGGGTGAGAGCAAACCTGCCATCTGAGGAACAAATATCTAGCTCTCACACAAAATCCTGATGATTTCTAAAACAACATCATAAAAGGTACCATAGCGCTTTTAGCTAAGAGTCATCACAGAAGAAATTACAGAGAAAACAGCCCCAAGAGCAGGATCAGCAGAAGAAAGGCTGGAGACACAGTGGACAAGGCCAGGCATCCTGGAAGACACATTCTGTGTGAACCTTTGAGAGACTAAGTTTTAATTTATTGTTTTCTTATTACTTGCATTTGTAAAAATGGGACCTGTATTTATTGGAACAGCATACCAGGAGAATTTAGTTCAGTTAGGGAATAGTTAGTGGTTAGATGGGAGTTGTTTGATTTGTTATTCATTCTTTTAATTTGTTCACTGTTAGAGTTAAATAAATAAATTGTTACTTGTTACTTAAAAAGTGAGTATCAGTGATTCTCATTTAACTCTTTTAACAGATTACTAGAAGCAAGGCGAGCTTCCCTGGGTGTTTCAGGTTTAATTATTAGAAGGGAACCCCTACTCCTGGCGTAACAGATTGGAGCTGGTGTTTTGGTCAATTATCAGAAGGGTTTGACCTTTAACCTCTCTTTTGTAGCAGATTGCTGGCTCAAGTACAGGATCTGGACAGATTTCGACAGATCAAGTCTGAGATCTGGCCAGTTTGTGTATGGGATCTGAATGGATCTGAACAGACTTTTACTGATATGAGCAGATTTGGGGTACGAAAGGTCCCAGCAGATTTAAACAGACTTGGGGATTAGTGCCCTAGATTTTTAAATAATACTTAGGGGAGAAGTGGAAAATCGGCTTAATTTCGGTTACTTGTGGGTGGTTAAATTACAAGTGAGGGGAATGGCTCTTAACATTACTAAAGAGGTTCTGGAGGTTTAAAATGCTTCCCAAATTTGCGAGAAAGTTTAGGAAGACTGTGAAAGGAGACACTTTTAGAATTAGCAAACAGGCTAGAATTGGGTTTATCTAAGGATAAGAGGAAAGCTGAAATTATAATGGAGTTTGTCAAGCATTTAGGTGTATCAGAAAAATAGTCAAGTGCGGTGGAGTTAAAAAAAAATTAGGTTACAAATGAGACGACTGTAGTTAGAGATTGAAAGGAAGGTGAGAGAGTTTGAATTACAGTTAAAAGCAGAGGAAAGAGAAAAAGAAAGGAAAAAAAGAATCCTAGCAGAGGAAAAAGAAAAATAGAGAGTGTTTGAACTTCAGTATTTGGCAAGTGGACAGGAAAATCGACATAACAGAATGGAGGAGAAGGTGGAAGGTAGGTTTTGTGAGGAGGATGGTGATGATGACCAAACCCATTGTAGCAAAAGACCTGGTAGGGATATATACAAATATGTCATAGCAGTACTAAAATTTGATGAAAAAGGTGTAGAATCCTTTTTCATTTCCTTTGAGAAATTGGTTGAACAGATGGACTGGCGAGCGACAGTGTGGGTAATGTTAATTCAGGTCAAGTTGGTAGGCAGGGCTAAAGAGGTGTTTGCAATGCTGTCAGAGGAGGTGTCAAGAGATTATGAAGATGTTAAACAGGCTATTTTGTGTGCCTATGAATTGGTACCAGAAGTATATAGACAACTGTTCAGAAACCTAAAGAAGGAACCATTTCAGACTTATGTCAAGTTTGAAGGCATTAAACATGGCAACTTTGATAGATTGGTGAGTGCATTAAAGATAGACAAGACATAGGAGGATCTTGGAGAGATTATTCTGCTGGAGGAGTTTAAAAAACTTACTTCTATAAATGATGTGAACTCATATTGAGGAACAGAATGTTCAAACAGTGAGAACAGCTGCAGAGATGACAGATGAATACGTATTAGTGCATAAATCGAGATGTAGCTTCTGACAACAACTTCATTCCATGCGGGATAGAAGTTAGGAAAAAAGATCCTTCAATGAAAAACAGAAAGTAGATCACACTGGGAACAGTTTAACATAAATTAAAAAGCGAAATCCAAGAGGGTGAAAAGGAGGTGAAAGGCCTTAGGTATTTCCACTATAATAGAGGGAGACTCACAAAGTCACAGTGCTGGTGGCTGAAGAAAGGCACTGGGAAAAAGGATGTGGTAAAAGAGGCTAAACCAGTGGGATTAGTTGCCTAGTCAAAATTGGCTGGACTGTGAGATGGTGCCCAATCACTGCAAAGACTTCACTTCTGGGGTAAGCTTTACTTAGGAGGAACCAGGTAAAGAGGTTACAATATTGAGAGATATGGGAGCTGGTCAGTCTGTAATAGTAAGAGATTAAAGTGTTTACACTCCTTCTGAAAAGTTAGCTAAGAGAATGATAAACCTAAGAGGGGGATAAGCAAAGAGAAATTTAACGTTCCCCTGTGTAAGATGAGACTGGAAAGTCCAATCAAGACTGGGGAAGTGACAGTGGAAGCGAATGAAAAAGCATTTATTCCAGGAATACAGTTTGTTCTTGGAAAAGACCGGGCAGGATCAAAGGTGGGAGTGATGCCCCTTGTAGTGGAGAAGCCGAAAGGAAAACCAGGGAACTGAAGAACTAAAAGAAAAATACCCTGGAATTTTTCTGGACTGCGAGGTAACATGTTCCTGCGGTTATAAGTTAAAGCCAGAAGAAAAGAACCAAAGAGAAAGTTGAAGGAGTTGAGGTCCAATTGCTGACACCCTGTTTGATGAAATGATAAAGGAGAAACCTGAGCAGGTAGAGGATCAGGCAGAGGTGTTTAGTCCTGGAAGACTAATGGTGATACAACAAAAAGATGAGACAATAAAAGATTTATACCTTAAAGCTTACACGGAAAAGGAATCAGAATGTATTCCCAGGTGTTTTTATTGTGAGTATAGAATCCTAAGATGAAAAGGGAGATCTCAACAGGTTAGCGCAGATGAGAAATGGATGGATGTTCACCAGATTGTGTTATCGGTAGAATACAGACAGGATGTATTGTGGGTAGCACGCAAATTACATGTAGGAGGTCATTTAGGAGTGCGGAAGACTCAGGCTAAGATACCGAAGCAGTTCTATTGGCCTGGATTACATAAGGATGTGGTTGAATTTTTCGTGTACCTGTCGTATGTGTCAGATGGTAGGAAAGCTGCAGGTGGTAATAAGACCAACGCCTTTGATGCCAATTCCCACAATTGAAGAACCCTTCATGCAGGTTATAATTCATTTGTGTAGGTCCCTTCCCTAAAACCAAAAGTGGGAACCAGTATTTGCTAACCATAACGGATGTTTCTACCAGGTTTCCGGAGGCAACTCCATGACGGAATGTCAAGGCAAAAAAATGTTTTGGAGAGTTATTTGCTTTCTTTAGTCATTATGGATGACCCAGGGAGATTCAGTCAGACCAAGGTCCAATTTTACTGCCAGACTATTTAAGAAAGTTATGGATAGTTCAGACGTCTAACACTTTAAATCAAGTGCCTATCATGCTGAATCCCATGGAGCATTGGAAGGGTGACATCAGACCCTAAAGAGCATGCTTAGGGCTTATTGTCAGGATTACCCAGATGATTGGGATAAAGATATCCCATATATGTTGTTTGCCATTAGAGATGCTCCAAATGAATCAACTCAGTTTACTCCATTTGAATTGATATTCAGACCCGAAGTAAGAAGGCCTTTAAAATTAATTAAGGAAAAGTTGATAGGTCTGAAGTCGGAGATCTCACAGTTGGATTGTGTATCTGAGGTGAGAGAAAGATTAAACAGAGTAAGCGAATTAGCTAGACAACATCTGAAGGTGGCACAGCAACTAATGAAGCAGGAAGCAGATAAAAAAATCTAAAAAAAATACTTTTGCCTGTTGGGATAAAATATTGGTGTTGTTACCAGTAGTAGGAGATTCCTTTCAAGGTAAGGTTTAGTGGTCCCTATCAGATTGAGAGAAGTTAAGTCAGGTGAACTATCTGGTAAAGATGCTAGATAGGAAAAAAACTTTATGGGGTATGTCATGTGAACATGCTGTAACCTTACTATAACTGGGACAGGGAACCAGAGGAACAGATATTAGTTGCTGCCACTCAGAGTGAGGAATCAACACCAGGTGATTTGGATTTTGCCTCAAAATAAGCTAAATAATGAGGACACTCTTGGAGAATGGGATAGGACAGTGAGCTATCTGTCTCAGGAACAGAGAACTGAATTGAAAGGTTTGCTGTAGAGATATGAAGACATATGTAGAAATAGAATGGGGAGGACCAGTATTATAGTGCATGAGGTTGACGTAGGGAATGTGGTTCTGATAAAACAACGCTCCTACAAGCTTAATCATCTCAAAGCAGCGCGGGTACAGAAGGAGGTGGAAAAGAAGCTCCAAAAAGACATCATCGAGCTGAGTCAAAGCGAGAGTGTTCGCTGGTTGTGTTGGTTCTGAAGCCTGATGGTACTCAACAATTCTGCATGGATAATTGGAAGGTCAACACTGTAACCAAAGCAGACTCAGACCTAATTCTAAGGCTAGAGGACTGCATGGAAAAAGGTTGGCAAGCCACTTACATCACAAAGTTGAACTTACTGCGTGGTTCCTGGTAAGTACCTTTGTCAGAGAGAGCAAATGGGCTATTTCAATTTAAAGTAATGGCCTTTGAAATGAAGAACCCACCAGCCACATTTCAAAGACTCATGAGCAGAGTTTGTGGCAGGACTGACTAATTGTGCCATTTATGTAGATGATGTTGTGAACTTTAGCCATTCATGGAAAGATCACATGGTGCACTTGCCAGAGCTTTTTGATAAAACTACAGGATGAAAAATTGGTTATAAGTTTAACAAAAAGTGAATTTGTGCAAGCAGAAATGACGTTCTCGGGGCACAAAATTGGACACGGAAGGATGACTCTGAGAAGCATGAAGACAAAGGCTGCCAAGGAATTTCCAAGACCATCCTTGAAGAAAGAGGTGCTTCAGTTTTTGGGACTGTGTGGATTCTATTGGAAGTTTTATACCAAACTTTAGTAGCGTGGTTTTACCGCTGACGGATTTTCTAAAGAAGCACACAAAATTTCAGTGGAAAAAGCAATGCCAGGAGGCATTTGGAATTAAAAGCCATGTTAACCACTCCACCAGGTTTAACCACACCAAACTTTTTGAAACCTTTTAAAGTCACTATTGATGCCAGCAATGTAGGGATTAGAGATAATAGGTACTGTAGATGCTGTAGAATCCAAGATAACAAGGTGTGGAGCTGGATGAACACAGCAGGCCAAGCAGCATCATAGGAGCAGGAAAGCTTGACGTTTCGAGCCGAGACCCTTCATCAGAAATGGGGGAGGGGAAGAGGGTTCTGAAATAAATAGGGAGAGAGGGGGAGGCGGATAGAAGATGGATAGAGGAGAGGATAGGTGGAGAGGAGGCAGACAAGTCAAAGAGGTGGGGATGGAGCCAGTAAAGGTGAGTGTAGATGGGGGGGTAGGGAGGAGGTAGGGCAGTCCAGGGAGGACGGACAGGACAAGGGGGCGGGATGATGTTAGTAGATAGGAGATGGGGGTGGGGCTTGAGGTGGGAGGAGGGGATAGGTGAGAGGAAGAACAGGTTAGGGAGGCGGGGACAAGCTGGGCTGGTTTTGGGATGCGGTTGGGGGAGGGGAGATTTTGAAGCTTGTGAAATCCACATTGATACCATTGGGCTGCAGGGTTCCCAGGCTGAATATGATTTGCTGTTCCTGCAGCCTTCAGGTGGCATCATTGTGGCATTGCAGGAGGCCCAGGATGGACATGTCATCTGAGGAATGGGAGGGGGAGTTGAAATGGTTCGCGACTCCCCCACCCCTCCTCCCTCACCCCAATCCCAGGTCTCAAGAAGACTTTCCACATCAAGCAGATGTTCACCTGCACATCTGCCAATGTGGTATACTGCATCCACTGTACCCGTTGTGGCCTCCTCTACATTGGGGAAACCAAGCAGAGGCTTGGGGACCGCTTTGCAGAACACCTGCGCTCAGTTCGCAACAAACAACTGCACCTCCCAGTTGCGAACCATTTCAACTCCCCCTCCCATTCCTCAGACGACATGTCCATCCTGGGCCTCCTGCAATGCCACAATGATACCACCCGAAGGCTGCAGGAACAGCAAATCATATTCAGCCTGGGAACCCTGCAGCCCAATAGTATCAATGTGGATTTCACAAGCTTCAAAATCTCCCCTCCCCCAACCGCATCCCAAAACCAGCCCAGCTCGTCCCCGCCTCCCTAACCTGTTCTTCCTCTCACCTATCCCCTCCTCCCACCTCAAGCGGCACCCCCATCTCCTATCTACTAACCTCATGCCGCCCCCTTGACCTGTCTGTACTCCCTGGACTGCCCTATCTCCTCCCTACCTCCCCACCTACACTCACCTTTACTGGCTCCATCCCCACCTCTTCGACTTGTCTGCCTCCTCTCCACCTATCCTCTCCTCTATCCATCTTCTATCCGCCTCCCCCTGTCTCCCTATTTATTTCAGAACCCTCTTCCCCTCCCCCATTTCTGATGAAGAGTCTCGGCCTGAAACGTCAAGCTTTCCTGCTCCTATGATGCTGCTTGGCCTGCTGTGTTCATCCAGCTCCACACCTTGTTATCTATATAGGGATTAGAGGTGTGTTGTTTCATGAGAATGATGGTGGAATTGAAAAGCCAATTGGTTATTTTTCAAAGGAACTCAAAGTCAACCAGAGAAAATACTTCACCATTGAAAAAGAGTTATTGGGTTTGTTACTGGTCTTATAACATTTTAATGTTTATGTTACAAACAATGTTTCAGAGACAGTTATGCACACGCACCACAATCTTCTCACCTTTTCAGAAAGATTTAAAGACAAAAATACGAGACTATTTCATCGAAATCTCATGTTACAAACTTTTAACTTAGAGATTGTATTTGTTGCGAGTTATAAAAATGTTACTGCAGGTGCATTATCACGGGTTTGAAAGAAAATGTGTCGATAAGATAAAACCAGAAATGGATAGAAAACTGATTGGCAGAGAGTAAACAAAGGGTGGAAATTAATGAGTCCTTTTTAAACTGGCAGGCAGTAACTAGTGGGGTGCCACAGGGATCAGTGCTGAGACCCCAGCAATTCACAACCTATATTAATGATTTGGATGAGGGAACAAAATGTAACATCTCAAAATTTGGAGATGATATCACGTTGGGTGGGACGGTGAACTGTGACGAGGATGCAGATATCCTTCAGCATGATCTCAACAAGTTGGGTGACTGGGCAAATCAATGGCAGATGCAGTATTATTTGGATAAATGTGAGGTTATTCACTCTGGAAGCAAAGCCAAAAAGGCAGATTACTACCGAAATGGCTGTAAAATGGGAGAGGGGAGTGTGCAGCGGGACCTGGGTGTCCGTGTGCACCAGTTGCTGAAGGTAACCATGCAGGTACAGCAGGCGGTAAAGAAGGCAAATGGTATGTTGACCTTCATTGCGAGAAGTTTCGAGTACAGGAGCAGGGATGTAGTGTTGCAGTTATACAGGCCCTTGGTGAGATCACACATGGAATATTGTGTGCAGTTTTGGTCTCCTTTTCTGAGGAAGGATGCTCTTGCTCTTCAGGGAGTTCAACGAAGGTTTACCAGGCTGAGTCTGGGGATGGCAAGTCTGACGTATGAGGAGAGATTGACTAGGTTGGGATTGTTTTTGCTAGAGTTCAGATGAATGAGGGGTATGTCACAGACACTTATAAAATTTTAATAGGACTGGACAGGATGGATGCAGGAAGGATGTTCCCAATGGTGGGTGTGTCCAGAACCAGGGGTCACCGTAAGAGGATTCGGGGTAGACCATTTAGGACCATGATGAGGAAACATTTATTCACCCTAAGAGTGGTGACCCTGTGGAATTCATTACCACAGGAAGTTGTTGATGCCAAAACATTGAATGTATTCAAGAGGTGACTAGATATTGCACTTGGGGCAAATGGAATCAAAGGTTATGGGGCAATGCAGGGTTAGGCTATTGAGTTGAACAATCAGCTATGATTGTGAAGAATGGCAGAGCAGGCTCAAACGGCTGAATGGCCTCTTCCTGCTCCTATCTTGTATGTTTCTATGTATATATGCAGAATTAATATGAAATGTATAACTTTAGATTACTGATCTATGCATCTCAAGATAGTAGAGTTAAAATTTTTAAAAAAGCCATCTTTTTATAATAATGGTTCTTTTTTTCCTTAAAGGAGCGTATTACAAGGTTGTGTAGAAGAATTGTGAATCAGAAGGCAGGAAGCTAGAATTTGTTTGTGAAAAAGTGATAAACGAGAACAGTGCATGGTCCCTTTAAGAGATAAAGTGCTTTTCGAAGTTAAGAGATTTAGACAGAAAATGGGTTTGTAGGCAGCTGCAGATTACAGACAGTTCTAAAAATTGAAACATGTATCAAATGGCTCTGCGATTGAAAACCTCAGACTTGTCTTGATGTTTTGGCAACTAGCTTCAATCAGCCAATTAATTTAAACCAAGCACTTCGAAACTGAAACCCAATTGAATATGATGGTGTTACATACTGGGGACCAATCCTAGTGTAAGAAATGGAAGGTCACCAAGGGTATAAAAAAGAGGGCGTTTGAAAATTGGCAGAGAGCCAACTGCCATCAGAAGGGGTGAGAGCAAACCTCCCATCTGAGGAATATATGTCTAGCTCTCACACAAAATCTCTAAAACAGCACCATAAAAGGTACCGTAGCACTTTTATCTAAGAATGATCTCAAAAAAAATTAGAGAGAAGCTATCGCTGATAGCAGGATCAGCTGAAGAAAGGCTGGAGAGACAATGGAGAAGGCAGAACATTCCGGAAGACACATTCTGTGTGAACTTTGAGAGACTAAGTTTTAATTTATTGTTTTCTTATTACTTGGATTTATACAAGTGGGACCTGTATTTATTGGAACAGCATACCAGTACAATTTAGTTCAGTTAGGGAATATTAGTAGTTGGGGGAACTGTTTGGTTTGTTATTAATTCTGTTAATTGTTCACTGTTAGGGTTAAATAAACAAATTGTTACTTGTTACCTCAGACGTGAATATCAGGGATTCCTTTCATTTGCCTCTTTTTAACACATCACAAGGGGCAAGGCGAGTTTCTCTGGGTGTTTCGGGTTTAATTATTACAAGGGAACCTCTACTCCTGGCATAACAGATTGGGGCTAGTGTTCTGGTTTAATTATAGAATGGTTTGACTTTTAACCTCCCCTTCGTAACAGTGGAGATCAAGTGAAAACTTGACAATTATGGCAGTTGTGCTTAGTAAAAAGGAAGATGGAAAGGCAAGTTGTAGTTTATGCTATTGTCATGTTTGTGGAAATTATGCACAGTCAGAAAAAAAGCAAAATGGTGGAATATTATTTCAGCAGTGATAGATTGGGAAAAGTTGATGCACAAGGAAACATGGGTGTTCTTGTGCACCAGTCACTGAAAGTGAACATGCCAATGCAGCAAGCAATTAGGAAGTCAGTGCCATTTTGGCCGTCAATGCAAGAGGATTTGAGTTAAGAAGGAAGGAGGTCTTATGCTGTTGAGGTCCTTTGTGTGACCACACCTGGAGCATTGTGTACAGTTTTGCTCTCCTTATGAGAGAAAAGATAAATTTTCAGCTCATTGGTTGGCAATCTGTCCACCATTTTGAAGATGTGTATGCTTTCATCCGTATACCATGTTCAGGGAAGGGCAGGATTGGCAGCTTAATGTTCCAGGGTATAGATGCTATAGGAAGGATAGAAAGGAGGGGGGGTGCAAGAGAGGAGGCGGAGTGGCATTTTTGCTTAGGAATAACATTATGGCTGTACTTAGGGAGGATATTCCTGGGAGTATGTTCAGTGAAATTATATGTGTGGAACTGAGAAATAAGAAGGGGATGATCACCTTTATTGAGATTGATACTATAGGCCTCCCAATAGTCAAATATGGAAGGAGATCTCAAACATCTGTAAGAGTAATAGGTTGTAATGGTAGGGGATTTTAACTTTCCAAACATCGACTGAGACTGCCATAGTTTGAAGTGTTTGGATGGAGAGGAATTTGTTAAGTGTGTCCAAGAAAAGTTTCTTATTCAGTATGTGGATGCACTTACTAGAGAAGGAGAAAAACTTGACCTTCTCTTGGGAAATAAGGCAGGGCAGGTGACTGAGGTGTCAGTGGGGGCGCACTTTGGGGCCAGTGAGCATAATTCTATTAGCTTTAAAATAGTGATGGAGAAGGATATACCTGATCAAAAAGTTAATATTCTAAATTGGAGTAAGGCTAAGTTTAATGGTATTTGACTTGAACTTTTCAAAAGTAGTTTGGGAGAGGCTATTTACAGATTAAGGAATGCATGGAAAGTGGAAGGCCTTTAAAAGTGAGATAACAAGAGTTCAGAGGCCCACGCATGCCTGATCATATGAAGGGATAGACTGGTAGGTTTAGGGAATGCTGGATGACTAGAGAAACTGAGGCTCCAGTTAAGAAAAAGGAGTCCTATGTCGGGTACAGACAGCTGGATCAAGAGAATCCCTAGAGGTGCATAAGGGTAGTAGGAATATACTTAAGAGGTAAATCAGCAGGGCATAAAGGGGTCATGAGATTTCTTTGACAAATAAGGTTAAGGAGAATGCAAAGAGATTCTACACATACGTCAAGGGAAAAAGAGTAACCAGGGAGAGAATAGGTCTTCTTAAGATCAACAAGGCCATCTATGTATGGAACCATAGGAAATAGGTATGATACTAAACAAAAATATTTTGCTTCAGTATTTTATTGCGGAGAAATTCAGAAATCACACGACACCAGGTTTTAGTCCAACGGGTTCTTTTGAAAACACAAGCTTTTGGAGACTCCATCCTCCTTCAGATGTTCATGAGTGAGGTAGCATCAGACACAGAATTTATAAGTGAAAGATCAAAGGTTCACACCATTGATGAGGATATACTAAATAGACCTAAGATGCTGCTAAATGTTTAATCAGTTAGAAGGTTTTAATTGATTAATATGCATACATAAATCCCCAAATTCCTTTCAAGTCATGGTCCTGAAAGAACTAAAGGCTTTATAAATGCAAAGAAAAGGTGACATTTACATGCATTTGGAAAGGCAATGACTGATTAGGGAGCATCAACATGGTTTTATGCATGCAAAATTATGTCTCACTAACATGATTGACTTTTTGTTTTGAAGAAGTTACAAGAAAGATTAATGAAGATGGAGCGATAGACCTCGGCTGTATGGACTTCAGCAAGTGTCTGACAATGTTTCGCATGGTAGGCTGATTAGTAAGGTAAGATCACATGGACTCCAGGGGGAGTTAACCAATCGGGTACAAAATTGGCTTGAAGGTAGGAGACAGAGGGTGGTGGTGGAGGGTTGCTTTTTGAGTTGGAGGCCTGTGACCAGCAGTGTGCCACAAGGATCGGTACTGGTCCACTGCTTTTCATCATTTACATAAATGATGTGGATGTGAATATAGGAGGCATGGCTAGTAAGTTTGTGGATGACACAAAAATTGATCGTGTAGTGGACAGTGAAGAAGGTTATTACAGAGTACAATGGGACCTTGATCTTATGGCCGATGGGTCAAGATTTGGCAGATGGAGTTTAATTTTAGATAAATGTGAGGTGATGCATTTTAGTACGGCAAATCAGTGCAGGACTTATGTACTTAATGGTCGGCTCCTGGAGAATGTTGCCAAATAAGTTCACAGGTCGGCGCAACCTCGAGGGCCGAAGGGCCTGTTCTGCACTGTATTGTTCTACGTTCTATAAAAAGACCTTAGGGTGCAAGTGCACAGTTGCTTGGAAGTAGAGTTGCAAGTAGACAGGGTGGTGAAGAAAGCATTTGGTATGCTTGCCTTCATTGGTCAGTGCATTGAGTGTAGGAATTGAGGTGTCATGTTGCGGTTGTACAGGACATTGTTTAGGCCACTTTTAGAATACTGCATGCAATTCTGGTCTCGCTGCTATAGGAAAGATGTCATTAAACTTGAAAGGGTTCTAGAAAAGATTTACAAGGATGTTGCCAGGATTGGAGGGTTTGAGATATAGGGAGAGGCTGAATAGGGTAGAGTTTTGTTCCCTGGAGTGTCGGAGGCTAAGCGGTGACCTTATAGATGTTTATAAAATCATGAGGGGCACGGATAAGGTGAATAGCCAAGGTCTTTTTCCCAGGGAAGGGAAGTTGAAAAGTAGAGGTATAGGATTAAAGTGAGAGGGGAAGTATTTAAAAGGAACCTGAGTGGCAACTTTTCATGCAGAGGGTGGTGTGTATATGGATCAAGTTGCCAGAGGAAGTTGTGGAGACAGGTACAATTACAACATTTAAAAGCACCTGGATACGTACATGAATAGGAAGGGTTTAGAGGGATATGGGCCAAATGCCGGCAAATGGGACTCGATCAGTTTAGGATATCTGGTCAATATGGACAAGTTGGACTGAAGGGTTTGTTTCCGAGCTGTATAATTCCATGACTCTATGGAGTTTGGAGGAAAAGGCTTATGTCAGATGAAGATCTTTGGTTCATGATGATTTGCAGAATGAATTTAACATATTGTGATGATTCAATTTTTAAAAAGGCAACAACAGTGTTCCTCACTTTTTTTTTTAAAGGTTGACTTTAAATAGTAGTCACCTTATTGGATCTATGTTTTGCTTCACAGTAAACTGCCTTTAAGGAACACCATTAACTCTGGAAATTTGGCGGCTCAAAATTAATGAGACCCAACTCTGAAATTTAATTGGGCTTTCTGCCAACTGCCTAGGCAGACATCTCCCCCATCCACCCTTCTGATCAATACAGCAAATCTCCATTATATTTTAGTGGTAAATTAACTTGGAATTTCATCTACGTAGCTATCATTTTTCCATCCCTGATTACTATTATAATATACCCTAATATTCATCAAGAATTTTAATATGATTCCAGAATACATTAGTTGCCACTTCTGCCCAACAGTATGTAAAATTGGATCAACCTACCTCTCTGAAAATGGATCTGATGTTATGTTAACCAGAGTTATTTATGATCTCATTCTCTAAAATGATGAGAAACATATTAACATGCTGATGTGTACAGTTAATATACAGTGGAACCACTATAAAATGCTCAGATTATGTAATAAATCTTAATGCGGCTTGAGAAAACGCTTAGTTATCTGTCATGCTAAGATTTGCTGGTGCATTTACTATTTGCCTTCACAAGGTGGCCTCCTCAATCCACCATTTCTGTCAGATCAGAGTTAATAACAGATCAGAAAATAATTGTTCAGAATAAAAATTAGGATGTCCTGTGGGAAAAAAAACTATACAATGCTGATAGATTCACAGATGACAAAAAATAACTTGGAACACATTTAAACAATGGAAATGAAGTATAATTTATTGAAGAATATTATTTTGGGTAATTTCAATATGTTGGTTTCTGTATCTTTGTTTAAAAATAGAATCTCTGAATTAACACACAAACCAAATCACCATCCTTAGCATATAAAACGTACAAAATTGTACAGCCGTGAGACTGTTCTGGCTCCAATGAAATACATGCTGGGAAAATACATGGGGGAAAACAAAGCACACAATCAACTGAGACTTGTAACTACTGAAGCACCCATTAACAAGATGCAGTTCTACTCTACATTCCATCATGTTGTACACATCAGTAATGTGTCCTCATCTGTTTTCATTCAACAATCCTATTTTGTGTAGTTGTAAAAATTCAGCTAAGTTTACCAAACTGGTGAGTAAATTGCTGCAGTGCAGGCTATATGCAGGTAGCAAGTATTGGCTATGTTACTGTGATTAGAAGGATTGCTGCAGTGCAGGTTGGATAGAGAAAGGAGGCCTGGTGGTTAATTCCTAATTTTAATGTTGAAACTGAATTGAGTAAAATTAGGCTGTTTTGTGATCATTCGTACAATGTTGTGTAATTTAGGTCCAGTTGAATTGGAGCAACTCAAATATTCTACATTTGGAGGATTGATTTCAGTGAATGTTGTAGGACAGGTCCTTTCCCATTCAATTGATTAAACCCCCTCTTAGGAACACAAGTCTTGCATTAACTGAATGTCAAAACAAAGGAAGGGCACTGCTCTACGAGAACATATCCTTCTTTTTGGACACTACAAATCACACACACCAGCCAATGAAATACTGTAGATGACATAGGGATTGAACTTGAGCTGTTATAGACTTTGAGTTTAGCCCAGGTGCTAGCTATCTAGTGAACTGAGCTAAACAACTTACCCATGGTACTGCTAGAAGATAAGGTTTTCGGAGTTCTCACATACCATGTGCAGACAAGGTTTGTAACATTCTGATGCATATTGCAAAATACCCACAGAATGTGAGGGTTTGAATATTAAACCCTAAAATATAAGTATCATAGCCAAGTCTGTAGGAGAGAATCTCACTGTCAAACCCTCTCAAGGGCTAATTAATACAAGTGAGTCTCTTACTGGAAGGAGAGGAGAAATAACCTTTCAGTGCCACAAAATGTGTAAAGTTAATGCATTGCTAAGGCTTGCTCGTTTAGGATTAACTGCTCAGATGTCTTTTTTGACAGATTCAATGACAGAGGGTAATACTTAGTGCCAAAAATGCATCCACCTTGTTAAAGCCAAGTGTACCTCAAAGTGAATAAATCAACCCAGCTCCATCACGCCTTGGAAGTGATACAAAAGAAATTTCAGGACATAAGGAAGATTAACAAGTATACCAACTTTGGCATTCACATCTATCTTTTATCAATAGAAAGAAATAGGGCAGAAGCATGGACAGGCTGTATCAAGGGGTATCACTGTAGATGTGTTCAGTTAATTGGGGATGGAGATTGGGGATTCTGTGTCAATATCCCAGCAAAAAGAGAAGCCTCTCCCAGTTAAATTTCTGGGTTGATGAGACCAATGAGGGGATACTCAGAACCTTTGGAGGCAGGAGGTTATTTAAGCTTATCAATGTGACAATCAACACATATTATCCCTGAGCTCACCGCGGTTCAGTTGTGAATCAGAGCTTTAATGAGAGCTGCATGGCTTTCCTGGCCCTTCTGTCGGCTTCCCAGCACACCCTGTTAGGATTAGGGCATTAGCGTTTACTGTAGCTTCGCAGAGGTCCCTCATTCACTGTTATTCTGTGCTGGCAACTAAAAGCGATACCCTTTTTTTTGCCTCTGGCTCACCCCATTCTTTAATCTGTGACTCCCATTCCATGACTTCCGTCTCATGCTCACTTAGGCTGGGATTCTACAGTGACACTGGGTCCCTTGGTGGAGGTCTCAGGCAAAAACTTACCGTGCCAATTAAATCCTGGCCCTGGAGCCAATGTATATGGTTTTCTCTCCAGCCTTAGGAAGGTAACATGCAGAAAACGCAGTCCAAATGTATTCTCATCACAACCCTTGTTCATTAGAGGAAATAAATCATTTGTATAGAGCACCTTTCATAAACTCAGGACATTCCATCTCACATAATAACCAATGAGATATGGTATATACAAAATGTGACAATCAATTTGCACACAGTGAGGTCCTGCACAAACAAAATCATGAATGGTGATGGAAACCGTTAACATTTGACAGCTTTTCATTTTGCACTCATCAGGATGAATTTCAAGAATCATCAAAGTGAAAAGAAAATAACTTTATCCTCTGAGAGGAACGTGCTGATTCTTCAGTAAGAAGGCTGTGATTGGTAGGGGCGTTAACATGGAGAATGCACCACTTGAGAATAACAGACAAATGACTGTCAAGCTTTGTTTAAATAAGGTGGGTTGACTCTGATAAATGAGCCAGAAAATGGCTATCACCTATTTTGTTGCATTGAAACAGGTGAGTTTTTTTGAAAGAAGGATATAAATGGATTGGAGGTGTTTCAGAGGAGGTTCACTAAATTGACAGCTGGAATCATTGTGTGTCTTATGAGTAGAGTTTGGATAAGTAGGGCTTGTTTCCACTGGAGTTTGGAAGAATGAAAGGTGGCTTGGTTGATGTGTATTAGATCCTGAATGGTCGTTACAGCGTGGAAATAGGAAGATGAGCCCAGAATTAGGGGAAAATGTTTTAACATTAAGGGCCACCCTTTTGGAACAGAACTGCGGAAAAATTTTAAAACTGCTTCATCAAAACTTTTACATATACCAAAAAAAACCTTGGTTTACTGTCTTAACAAAAGTGCAGCACCTCTGACTTAGCAGCATTCACTCAATGCTACACAGAAGTGTCAATGTTAACAATATTCACAAGTCCTTGAAATGAAACTTAAACCAAGATTATTCTGGTTTAAAGGCAGGAACGGTACTACTGAGTCACCAAGACTGTTTATCTTTCAGCCTTCAATAAATACAATGCAACACGACAGTGCATCTCAAATAGAAGTTCAATGTTTAGCTGGCAAAAAGTACTGTAGCATGAACATTATACAAGCTAGTAGACACAGGAAGGAATGTGTATATTGCTTTGGCTTGTAAACATCACAATTGTTAGTGCATCCCAAATAGAAACAATGTACAGCCATATAGATACACCAAAACAGACACTAGGGCAGTCATGCTGAACCTACTCATTCAGTGAGAGGTGATGAACCTAAATCAATTTTGTTTTGAATCTGTCTAGGAGATTGACAAGGGTAGGTTGCCTATACGGGATGAGTTTCTTAATCTTTACAACAGAGACAAACCGTGCAAAGCAAGTCCCTGGTGCATAAAATGCTTTACATTTTTCAGAAGGCATTATCATGGGAATAACATTTTTCTTTCAATAGAATCCTGTTGATGATGAGGAGGAGAGATCAAGTGGCATGTTGGACTGTGACACTTCACACTACAATTGTATCAAGCACTCCAGCTGCCCCTAGTACCACCACAGCAATTAGCACAGTCCAGAAAAATGAAAGGCAAAATACAGAAAAATGCATGGGCTAACACAAACTCACAAATAGAAAGAGTGTGCTCCTGTGGAAAGCAAGTGACATCCCACAATGTGCATGTTTTATGAGTGAGGCATTTATTTCCTCTTGAACTTGCAGGAGCAAAAAGCATTTCCACATGCTTTCATTCTGACATGAGAAGTTTGCAGAAAATGAACAACATTACTGCACTTCTGAAGAAGGGTCTAGGCCTGAAACGTCAGCTTTCCTGCTCCTCTGATGCTGCTTGGCCTGCTGTGTTCATCCAGCTCTACACCTTGTCATCTATTACTACACACTGAGATATGTAATGTAGACAAGAACCAAAGGCGACAACTATATACAGTACATTGGTTTTTATGCTAATTCAACAGTCCTAATGATTATTCTTTCTGGGATTAATTTAAGAGCTGTAGACCTAATGTACAACTATACACATTGCATTTTCAGAACAGTTACATTGGAGGTATCATTCCAGGCTCTCGCGTAGATCACTAACTATTGAAGAGGGATGTCCAGTACCAAGATCAGTCTGATCCTGAGCTAACCTTTACCACTGTCCACACAAAAGCACAAAGAAAATTAGGACAAAAACTAGAGAATGCATAAATGTAAGGCAATAACAGGAGGAAAAGTTTGGCCCTGATCTTTGCAACACTGGAGAAAGTTCTTGTTGTGGTAAAATTGCTGGAGGAAGTCTGGCATCCTAGGACCTGTACACTAAACCAAAGGGCACATCCGATTCAAGCCCAAGGGGTTGGCTATGGTCAGTCAGGTGCTTGTTCCTACCAGTGTCCAAGAATCCATGTCCTTGTGGTTCAGACGATTGTTCATGGTCAGCTCTGCAGATCAAGTGCAACCAGCCAGATGGTTACGAGTAGAGAGGCGAGGGTGCTGTTGCAATATCAATTCAGAGGTTGGACTAATTTTTCCTGCAATGAGAAAAAGGGAGGGATTGACTGATGGAATTGCATGCAAGAGCAGCTAGTGGTGACATACAGCCATGAAAAGTGGTGAGCTGTCCTCAGGAGTGAGTAGGAAGCACAGAGGGCAGATAGGAGTGGGAAGATGAGATGATTCTGATACTCTGATTGAACGTATGCATCCAATAGTGATAGATGTGTAAGTGAGTTCATGAATCTTGTATTGATCATTATGCAGTGGAAGAGTTAGAGTGAGTGGCAGCCTTGTGAGAGTGAGATAGCAGATAAGGAATGGTGGTCTTTATCCTTGTGGACATTTTACCTACCCTGCTGGATATCCTGCTTCATCCGGACACAGTACTGACCCTGGTTACTACTTGAGTCCAATTTGGCTTGGACAGGTAGCATGGCCTCATATTGTAGTCAGCAGGAAATAGGAGTCCCCTCGTGCAATTCCCAAGAAAGGGATCGAAAAATCTGGTTGGTATAGAGTAGGAAGGGGAAAGGATGGTGGGTGAGTATCTGAGTTGGCAGAGGGGCAATAAAGGGCTGGGAGAATGATGAGTGGCAAAGAAGCATAAATAGCCATAAAGCATGGGTAGCTGGGCATAGGGTGGCATGGGGATCTGAAGGACCATAAGGCTGGTAGATATGCAAAGAGTGGCCTAGAAACATGATGGGCAATGGGGAATGTGTCCTGAGGCATAGATTAACATTGATGGGGAATGGAGAATGAGGGGGTGAGATCAGGAAAGATATTTTGTTTTTATAATTATTTGTAAGCTTTGAACATCCTGCTAGAGCCCTGAGGCAGGCTTTTCAACCAACCCACCTCAGGAACCAGACAGCTCCTTAGGCTCTTCTTTTGCTGTTCAGTATACAAATTGCTTCAGTCTTTGTAAAAGGCAGACGTATGGAAAGTCAGTCGGGGCTGGGGTTGTTCCATTTGATATGCTTTTGGCTGATGTCTCCAAAAATGGTAACACTCAAAATGCAACATGTAGTCACTGATTCTGGCCAATAAAACATTTAAACCTTGATGTTTTTATTCACATCATCTGGTCTTACTGGGATATGAAAAGAAAAATTCATCATTTTTTTTTGCAATCATACACTCATGTAGCTATGAGTATAGTACTGATCTATGGATTTATTTCTTTGAACGACTTTACTTGATTAGAATAATCATGTGCTTGTCTTAGACCGACACAGACTCCATTGGCCAAAGGGTCTTTTTACTGTGCTGTAGACTTCTAGGATTTTATGAATCTACATCATTCCACAGAATCCCCACAGTTTAGAAACAGGCCGTTCAGCCTAACAAGTCCACTCAGACCTTCCGAAGAGCATCCCCCTCCCCGATCCCTGTAAACCTGCATTTCCCGTGGCTAATACACTTAACACTTTGGATAATTTAGTACCCAGTACTATTGTGTTTGAAATTGCCATATTGTTTCATACCTTAGGAATTCTGGGCTAGATTTATTGTGACCTTTTGTAAATGGGCTCAGGGCAGGAAGGTTGGCAAAATAACATAGAAAAGCATCAGGAATGTGCCCAATACATTCCTGGTGCCTTAACATTTTGCTACTGAAGTGTAAAGAGGCTGACAGACCACTCACACAGTCTCCAAATAAGTCACCATGTGGTGAATGAATGCCTCATTCCTGTCATGATGGATGTTTTGCTAGCCAAACAATAGTAGCAGTCTGTCATGTGAGGAGACCACTCAGTAAATGCTGGCAGTCTTTCAGCAGGCTCAAAGGGAATCTTCCTATTGGTCAACCCTTGGCCCAAAGAGAGGACCCTGTAATCCTCCCCATGCCCCCTCCTCCTGCCATCCAGCATTGGCTATAACTACCTGCCTTCAGTAGACCTGACCTTCACTGCAACCAGTCCTGGTGCCATCATCTCCCCAGATCCTACCTGACTGCCTGTTTGAGAGGCCACATATTCATCAGTATATCATCTTTCAGTAGTGATAGCTACTGTTTCCAGTGGTGATGCTGAGAATGTGGGTGATTGGTCCAGCAGCATTTGATGGCTGTCTTTAATGGGCTTTGGCAGGCCTGGTGCCAACTCTCTGGGTCTACGGATTCTGTCACCAGCCTCAGATAGATTTCCCCACCTAAACACTTCTGGCCATGGTGGCCTTGGAGAACCTCTTCTAACCCTGGCAAATCTTGCCCAATGTGTTTGTGTTCATCAGAACACGTCTACAACATCTGCAGATTTTTTTTCTTCTGAAAGTTGTGATAAATCGCAGAGTTATTAGCACAGTGACATCGGATGGAAACTGTAATCTGATGTACTCAAACACATTTTTAATGCATCACATGGCTTGGGTAAAAGATGCTAAAGATGTACTAAATCAACAACACACAATAATTTTTTCTTGTTTCTATATATTCAAATAAAGTGCTTTATTAGCTCCTTTTCTCCGAGAAAATAAACAGGATAGCCAGCAGTTAATGCCACATGCTGTGAACACAAATTGCATTCCTCTGAATTTGGGAACTAATTTAATTAAATCTAACCTTTAGATCTCTCTAATGACTAATCAGCCTTGATTTTCTGTTGGCCTGTGCCCCATTTTGTGGCATGAAAAGTTCAGGCAGCAGCAGGAGAAATCTGGCCAACTGAAGCATAGCCCACATTAACACTTACTCTATTTTGCGATATTATTTCCAATGGTTATCAGTTCAATCAATCTTTGGAAATAGCTGTCATTCTTTATTCCTTGAAGGAAGAGCAACAACAGTGAATTTTAAGACTTTTAATACTGCACTGCAGGCTAAACTACAAAAATATACAGGCAGAGCACGTGTCTACCTAAGTTTAACCAAAGATTAGGGCCTACAGAAGCTACGCTATGCTTCACAAAACATCAATGTACCTTGCCCAAAGCTGATACCACACTGCTGCAGCCCTGTATGGCTGTCTTTTAGTGGTCTTTCAGCATGCCGTGGACTTCTGGCCTTGAGATGATTCCAGTCCAGTCTCCTGACCTCAAGAATCTTGAGATGAATCAGCGCAGACTAGAGCTTAAGTGCTGGCATGGACTGATTTGGAAGGACTACTATTCTTGAACTTGTTATTTCTTTGTTTCTATTTTATTCCTATGATTGTAACATTGAACATTTTATTTCTTTTTTTTCTAATTCTTTTTTACCATAAGAATTGATACTTAAGAATCTGTATTTAGGTACTTTTGTACCTAAGATGGTGCTATAAGTGGCAACTTGTAAACATTTCACTGTACGTGTTTGAGTATATGTGACAATAATTTTAATGCTAAGATTCTAAGATAATTTTAAGATTCTATTAAAATTGTTCTTGTCTTTAAGCCACAGGGTAATTTCAGGCTGTCACTGGTGACATTTGCAACTTAAATTAAATAACTGTCCACATTGGTACCTTCCATTGTATGCCAAAACAAGCAATTAATTTCTTTTTCAATAGCTGATAGATTACAAAACAAGAAATCACTTCAGAAAAGGCAGAATCCCTCAATGTCTAGTCAGAATTTACTTTTTCACGGCCCAATGTAATAATTTGCTGAATGTTGTTGCTTATGCCAACAGTAAAGAATTTCACATTCTCAATGTGCACAGTCCAACAAGAAGTTATTTTAACTTGTTTATTAGAATGAAGAATACAACATGGTGAATATGCGAATAAACAGTAGCAGAGGTAAAGCAACATGACAATTTATCAAGCCATTCGTGTGAAATAAGGGAGATTTCTGATTTGATAAAACATGTAGCATTCTGCAATTTCCATCCAACCATTCAATTTTCATGGAACTATTCATTTAGCTGACAATGTAAACACTATAAAAGTTTTAACTGTTGAATAATATATATAGAATATAGAACGGAGATCCTTGTTATTACAACACAGTTTTTAGCAACAAAGTCTCATTTTCACTTTATGGATCATTATGTTCAGTAGTTGGTTTCAGACAGTAGAGTTTTCAGTTCAAACAATCCATTTAATTGAAGGGGGAGGATAAAAATGGGTGTGCCAAAGCATACGCTACCATCTAAAAATTCCTTTCTCTTTCAAACACTAACCTTCTATTTTGGTGATATGTTTAATATCTCATATCCATTATAATTGTTTTTTGACTCTTTGAGATTAGACTGCTTCAAACTTTTCAGGCCTACTTTATAGCTGATCGCATTTGTCTCCATGAATATGAAGTGCTATTACATTTCTGGAGCTGGGAATACTATTGACATTAAGAATAGCATAAATTCCTTCAAAATGTTTGTGTTTTTATTATGACTTTATCACATTATTATGTATTATCACACCCCACTCCAGTGGCTTGAGCAAACAAGACATAAGCTGACACTGCAGGGCAGTACTGAGGAAGCTCTGCATTGTTGGAGGTGCCATCTTTCAGTTGAAATGTTAAAATGAATCTCGGTGTGCTGCCTTAGACAGGTGTAAAAAGTTTGATGACACTATTTTGAAGAAAAGTAAGTGAGTTTTCCTTCAAGTCCCAGGAGTGTAGAAGACTGAGGGGTGACTTTCTGGAAGTTTATAAAATCATGAGGGTCATGGAAATGGTGAATAACCTATTTCCTAGGGTGGGGGAGTCCAAAACTAGAGAGCATAGGATTAAGGTTAGAGGGGAAAGATTTAAAAAGGACCTGAGCATTAACTTTTTCACATTGAGGAAGGTGCATATATAAAACGAGCTGCAAGAAGAAGTGTGGAGGCTGGTACGATTACAACATTTAAAAGGCATCTGGATGGTTATATGAACAGGAAGGGTTTAGAGGGATATGGGCCAAATGCTGGCAAATGTGACTACGTCAGATTGGGATGTCTGGTCAGCATGGACGAGTTGTACTGAAGGTTCTGTTTCCTTGCTGTATGACTCTATGACTCAAAGTCTTGGCCATATTTATCCCCAATCATCATCACAAAAAGTGGAATGTCCTGTTGGTATGATATGCCAAAATTGCCATGGTATGCTGTGTGCAAATTGGCTGCATCATTTCTTATATTAAAACGTAACTACATTTCAATGGTCAAGAACTGTGGTACACACAGATCATGAAAGGTGCTTTAAAAATACAAATATTTTTGTCAAGATCGGAATGTAGGAACAGGAGCAGACTATTCAGTTACTTGAGCCAGTTCAGCTATTTAATTATATCACACATGATGTACATTACAACATCATGTATCTGTCCTTGATGCATATCTCCTGACACTTTTATCTAATTAAACTTAGTTGAACACAGACTTGAAAATTTCAATTGAATTGGCAGCAAACCAGGCCTTTCCAAAACAAGCATTCCAGATTTCCATGACCTTTGTTTTTCCTGATTTTATTTTTAAATGGCTTACCTCTCATTTTAAGTGTAAGCCCTATTTGTTTTAGAATATTCTACCAGAGAAAACAACATTTTTGAACCCTGTTGAATCATAATGTTCATTAGATTATACCAGCAAATGTTTGGAAGACCTGTCGGAACATCCGTCAGTGCACACTCCAATTCATTTCTACAGTTTTGAGCTCCTGGGGAAGAATGTGTCAAATTATGGGACTTGTGTGATAGATCATTCCTCAAGAATTTAATAAGATGGAGGATTGCATGTCAGACAACGTTCTTAGATTTTACTTTTAAAGGAGAATTAATTATAGTAGTTTGAATAAAATGGAAAAGGAAAAGAAAGGCAGTGAAGTAGAGAGAAAATTTGAAGATATCGATTCTATTTTCAAAGAAGGCTGGACAAATGTGGGAAAATAGTCTTTCCAGGCATGGGAGTAGCATCAAGTTTTAGACATGTCTAGGTTTTATACACAATTAAGAGGAGAAACACGTTGGTGTGAAAGAAGAAGCTTTTTTACTGACAGGTTCAGTATGGAGCTTAAAGAAAAATGATGTGCAGAAAGGAGCCTTCAGGAAAATAAGTGTGCAGCATGACATTGATTGGGGTCAGCTTTGAGCTGAATGAAGACAGGCATTGTAGAAAGGACAGAATACTAGATTTGTGGGTGACAGCCCTGTGCCTTTGGTGTCGGTCACTTTTGTGCTGTTTGTATTCTGACAATAACAGAATGACACAATTAAGTTACCATTAATTACCCACTTAAGGGCCTCAATCGGCCTGTTGAAGACCAAGTTGCCTGATCCTGTCCTCACTGCTAGTGTAACTACGGTGGTGGGTAGGACTAGGTGAAAGGGTGGTGGGCAGTCCACTTGCTGGACATGACATGTCCCACCACATTCAGACACTTTGGCAGGGGAGTGTGAAATTCATCCCCTGGAGGAGGTGATAGCAGTCTCAGCCAGTGCCTAGAAAACTAGTGAGAGCCCCTCAGCAGCTAATTAGAGATGGCCTATGGAATTAAGTGCCACACAGGATGCCAGGATCAAGAACTCCAACAGCAGGGGTCGACAGCAGCTCTATTAAATGGCAATGCCATCAGGTACTCACCAGAGACCTGTTTTCATTGCTGGATTCCAGGGCACAGATGAGTGATGTGCGTGGGGTATCATGAGGTCAGGGTTTTTGGGAGAGGGGTAATGGAAGTTAGGACTGGGGAGTTAGTTCTCAGCACTGTCTTTTCACCCAACCCTTTCCCGATGTCAAATCCCTTCATCAAGTCATTTGAATGAAGGACACTCCTACAGTCCCCAGCTGGGAATCCACAAACACCCCCATGTGGGGTTTGTTTGTCATGCTCCCACCATGACAAGCTCCTTACCATTTCTGCGGTGGTACTACTTGTGATGGGATGAATCTATAAGTGGGCAATATTAGCTGGACATGGGCCTCAGCGGCAGTGTTTAAGGCAATGTATTCACAAGTCTTTCCATCACAAAATTAATTGGATTGAAGGCAGGAGGGTGGCAACAGGGAAGGAAACTGAATTCCACACGCAATGTGTTCAACAGTAGCACTCCAGAGGTGGCTAATGTAGACATGATGTTCAATAATGAATGGCTTTGCCCAGAACAATAGCAATAATTATTATTTTGACCTCAAATTTCAAGCTGATGGTCAATTTGAAAGTTAACACAATATCAATTTCTTTAGGAAGTAATCACCTGAGGGCAATACAATGCTTATAAAGCGAACCACTTTCCTAAAAGCTGGGACGACTATAAGAAGATTGATGCAGTGGAAAATAATGCCAAAAAAAATCAAACCGAAAATAACCAAAATTGAGATTACCATCAAGATTAAAGTTATGTTAGGATCCTGAGGTTGGAGTATCTTGAATGTAATTGGTCTAAAAAGTACCATTAGTTATAGCTGTCAAACAGAATGGAAGAAGTTTCTTTTTCAAGATTATCAAAAGTAGACACAAAAGGGTAAATCAAAATGATCAATAACCTTTTTTAGAAAAGTGAGCAGCTACGTAATCATATTGAATAATGTAGAATGAAGAGTTAGATAAGCCATGAGAAATAGGCTTGTGAATGTCACTTATAGGCTTGTCAATGACCAAAATAGTTTGATGAAAAGGGCATTTATCACTTGAAATGTGAATGAAGCAACATGCAATCTATTTGTCCCCCTCGTAGAGGTGAATCTGTCAGCTCAAATTTTCCTCTTCTGCGCTAATGAGGAAACTATCAACAAAGCCACAAGCATTTCAGAGCAAATTAACAAGGTAAGAAGCAGACAGGGCAAGTGAGGTAAAGGTTTTCAGTCAATTCCGATGGAGGCGTTATTTCAAATGTTCTTTATACCCTTTTAGGTTTGACATTTTAACTGAGCAGAAACACTGTCAATGAAAATGCGAGGGTATATAGAATAAAAGATGTGAATATGTTTAAAAATAAGGTCTTCTTTTAAAGAGAATGAGTCATTACATTTTATGCAATTGTTATTACAATATTTTTGTTCATATGAATAAAAACAGCCCCATCATCCCATAAACTAAAACTCATACAACTCGTATGTAAAATAAATAGGTTAATGCAATACATGTTAACAATTCTCCTTTTCTGGGCACACTCTTGGAAGATGTACGGATTAAATATAGAAACATATCAAGATTTACACCACAAAAGGAGGAGATTTGGTCCATTGTGTTCCATTCCAGCTGATGAAAAGTTCTTCAATTTAATTCCATCTTCCCGTTCTATATCCGTAGCCTTGTGGCAGCTCAAGTTGCCGTCATTTTTTGATAGGTGAGAAAAATCATCAAAGGGACAAAACTGCACTGTATCCTGACTGGAAGGTTAGCAGTCTAATGGAATATCCACTTGCCTATGTGGCACTATTGTTGAACATCTGAAATTTATCAAGAAAAAGCTAATTAGATATTTGGGATGTGTTATCAAAAATATTGCCGTTATTTCGGTTTATGCTGATAAAGGGGAGAAAAAGTCAGCTCTACTGCATTTGACATGTCACATCTAAGGTCATTTTGTTTTGGCATGATTCAATTAGTTAGAGTAGAAACAAGTCAGGAAGGATTGTATGTAGGGGTACTGAAGAGACCAGATCAGCAGGCAGTGATGTCAAATTTATAGAAGCTTCTGTGTATGTGTTTGAAGTAGAAATGAGATCCAGTACAGGATAGCTTTTGAGAATTGGAGATCAGAATCCGCTTGAGGGTCTGAACCTTAGACAGAAGATGGAGTGAAATATGACGTTCATCAGCTCACAAATTGGCACACAGTTTAAGGAGATGTCTAATGGCCTCAGAAATATGATCAAAAGAACTGAAGGCCCTGTTCTTCAAGTTCATCCGAGAGAAATGATAGAAGAATGCTTCATTTCCTTACTCTTCATCTCTCATAAGTTATCACAGAAAGCTTTCCTATTTATGAAGAACCTTGGGAACAAAGAATTCACAATGGTTAGCAGCTGGACCTTTGGCAGCCTTGAGAGTGATCAAGAAGGTGGGCGAGGAATAAAATCAGGCTTGAAGATATTGGACCAGAAGTCCAATGTTTTCATGTTGTTTCCACATTTTCCTGTTGGCAGTTTTTGCATGAAAAGTCACAGAATCCCTACAGTATGGAAGCAGGCCATTCAACCCATCAGGTCAAAACTGACCCTCCGAAGAGCATCCCACACCATACCCATCTCGCCTACCCTATCTCTGTAACCCTGCATTTACCATGCCTCATCCATCTAGCCATCACACCTTTGGACTGTGGGAGGAAACTGAAGCACCTGGAGAAAACCCACACAGACACAGGGAGAATGAGCAAACTCCACACAGACAGTCGCCCGAGGATGGAATCAAACCCAGGCCCCTGGCGCTGTGAGGCAGCAGTGTTAACCACTGAGCCACCGTGCCACCCAAGCTGGACTATGCACATCAATTTTGGAGCTTATTTCTAAATTTACTGTGGAAAATGGGAACTACAGAGCCAGTAAAAGGGAAGTAGCAAGTGAGTGTAAACTGAGTGTTAGCTCCCTTTGGTAGCTATTGAGAGAGCTAGTATGGCGTGTCGGGGAGGCTGATGCAACAATGCATTGACAAACAAAGACAGAAGGGCAGGAAATAGTGCCTGAGAGTACTTCAGAGAGGTGCAGGGGAGGGGATGGTCAATGTAGCATCTCAGGAGTGGCAGTTGAGACTAAGAAACGGATGGGGGAAGGCTGGCTGTTTGCACAAATGTCTTGCACACAGAGAGACCACTTGCCATGAACATCACAGGATTTAAGAGTTTTGTTGAGGAGGAGGATGGCAAGTATAAACTAACTGATTAAAAAAGGAGGGCTGGAGAAAAGAAGGATTTACAGACTAGTTAACCTCTCCTTAGTAGTAGGAAATTTATTGCAGATTATTAAAGAATATATGATACCAGGTCACTTAGAAAATATCAAGTGGATTAGACAAAGTCAACATGGATTTATTGAAGAGGAATTATGTTTGACAAACCAGTGGGAGTTTTTTAAAGTATACAGATGGGAGGAGGTGATGTCCATTGTAATGTCAATGATCTACTGATCCAAATGCTCAGGTTAATGCTCTTGGGGCATGTGTTCAAATCAGACCATGGCAGATGGTGGAATTAAGATGCGGAAGTAAAGGCTAGTCTGATGATAGAGTCATTGAGTTGTAGAGTTATAAAGCTTGAAAACAGACCCTTTGGTCCAACTTGTCAGTGCCGACCAGATATCCTAAACTGATCTAGTCACATTTTCCAGCATTTGGCTTATCTTTTAAAAACTTCCTATTCATATACCTATCGAGGTGCCTTTTAAATATTCCCCTCTCCACCACCTTCTCTGGCAGCTCTTTCCATATATGCGCGACCCCCTGCATAAAAAAGTTGCTACTCCGGTCCCTTCTAAATCTTTCCCCTCCCACCGTAAACCTATACTGTCTAGTTTTGGACTCCCCTAACCTGGGAAAAAGACTTTGGCTATTCACCCTATCCATGTTCTGCATGATATTATAAAACATCTATAAGGTCATCCCTCAGCTTCTGATGCTCCAGCGATAAAAGCCCCAGCCCATTCAGCCTCTCCCGCCTCTCCCTATAACTCAAACCCTCCAGTGCTGGCAACATCCTTGTAAATCTTTTCTGCACCCTTTCAAGTTTAACACTATCCAACCATTGTCAATTGTCATAAAAATTCACCTGGCTTACTAATGTCCTTTTGAGAAAGGAATTTGCTGTTCTTGTCTACATGTGCTTCCAGACACACAATGCCTTACCTGTCCTGTGAAATGGCCAAGTAAGTTATGTAGTTGGGCAATTAAGGATGTGCAACAAATACTGGCCTTGTCAGTGAGACCACATCATAAGCAAGTATGAAAAGCAACAGATTTGGAGAATTTTCATTTCCTGAAAGCTTTTCGGAACTAAAGATGTCAAGAGGTCTGGGGAGACAGCAGGAGTGTAATGTTGAGATTGAAGTAGAACCATGGTATTGTTGAATGGCGAAGCAGGTATGAAGGGCTGAATGGCCTACTTCCATTCATATATTCTATGTTTCTATGTTTCTCCCTGTTCTTTGGCTTTCATAGCATAAAGCCTAAGCTATTGACTACCAATTCTTCAGAGTGGTATACACAAAATTTAGCGTTTGTCAAAAGCAATTTCTGCGCTCAGTTCGCAACAAACAACTGCACCTCCCAGTTGCGAACCATTTCAACTCCCCCTCCCATTCCTCAGACGACATGTCCATCCTGGGCCTCCTGCAAACCCACAGTGATGCCACCCGAAGGCTGCAGGAACAGCAAATCATATTCAGCCAGGGAACCCTGCAGCCCAATGGTATCAATGTGGATTTCACAAGCTTCAAAATCTCCCCTCCCACAACCACATCCCAAAACCAGCCCAGCTCATCTCCACCTCCCTAACCTGTTTTTCCTTTCACCTATCCCCTCCTCCCACCTCAAGCCCCACCCCCATCTCCTATCTACTAACATCATCCTGCCCCCTTGACCTGTCCGTCCTCCCTGGACTGACCTATCTCCTCCCTACCCCCCCACCTACACTCACCTTTACTGGCTCCATCCCCGCCTCTTCGACTTGTCTGCCTCCTCTCCACCTATCCTCTCCTCTATCCATCCTCTATCCACCTCCCCCCTCTCCCTATTTATTTCAGAACCCTCTTCCCCTCCCCCATTTCTGATGAAGGGTCTAGGCCCGAAATGTCAAGTTTTCCTGCTCCTATGATGCTGCTTGGCCTGCTGTTTTCATCCAGCCCCACGCCTTGTTATCTCGGATTCTCCAGCATCTGCAGTACCTTTTATCTCTATTGAAGAAGGTACTTATCTGTTTAAATTTCAACAAGCTCAGTCATCCTTATTGTTAAATCAATGGGATAGATCATAAATGTTCACAGCTGTGATCTTACCATATACCAGGGTAACATTCAACGCTACTGAGCCATGATATTCATCACCAGAATGCCCAGCAGATTTGGCTGGAAGGTGACCCTGTGCACAGTCAAGAATAAGTATTTATGAGGTGCGCAGTTAGCCACTATAACAGTGATAAAGTTAATACGTTTCCTTCTGCAACTTTTATCAGTGAACACAATTTACTTTCTACAGCTGGATAGATATTTGAAATAAATGCATGCAAAAAGTAATAAATTTAATTCATATCTCAAAATTGCCATCCATTTATCTTGTACTCAAGTGTCAACCTATTGTGCTTTCCATTACAGCTTGTTAGAGTATTCGAGTTCTCGAATTCTTTTACTCCTACAATGTGCACTTAGTGTGAAGAGTTCAAAACGTATGAAAGCTGCTGTTGTTCACAACAGAACCTTTAACTTGTTCATGGCTTGCAATGCCAGGGGCTGGAGCCTGTATGGGTTAAAGTGCTTCCTGCCTGCTGTAGCTGAGGTGACTTGTTGATGCCATAATGAGCATTATTCGGAAGACAGTGAAGAATCGGATGTGCTGATGTTGGGAGAGAAGTCATTTTTTAAATTAATTCATGGGATGACATTGCTTGCTCAGCCAACATCAATTGTCCAGAGAACAGTTAAGAGTCAATAACATTGCTGTGGGTCTGGAGTCATATGTAGACCAGACCAGGTAAGGATGGCAGTTTCCTTCCCTAAAGGACAATAGTGAACCAGATGGGTTTTTCCAACAATCGACAATGGATTCATTTAGAGTCTTAATTCAAATTCTTTTTTATTCAATTCAAATTCTGCATCTGCTATGGTGGAATTCGAGCCTGGGTCATTAGAAAATTACCTGGGTGTCTGGATTAACAGTCCAGCGAAAACACCACTATCTCCTCCCCTATTGTTATGGAAATGGAATTTAACTCTACCACTGACTTGTGGAAGAATAGACAACAGATGACAACTGAGATAACAAGCATGGGGCTGGATGAACACAGCAGGCCAAGCAGCATCATAGGAGCAGGAAAACTTGACGTTTCGGGCCTAAACCCTTCATCAGAAATGGGGGAGGGGAAGAGGGTTCTGAAATAAATAGGGAGAGAGGGGGAGGCGGATAGAGGATGGATAGAGGAGAGGATAGG
>JAHRHZ010000248.1:67293399-67316576 GCA_024137785.1 Ginglymostoma cirratum
GGGGTGTGGCTTGAGGTGAGAGGAAAAACAGGTTAGGGAGGTGGAGATGAGCTGGGCTGGTTTTGGGATGCGGTTGGGGGAGGGGAGATTTTGAAGCTTGTGAAATCCACATTGATGCCATTGGGCTGCAGGGTTCCCAGGCTGAATATGATTTGCTGTTCCTGCAGCCTTCGGGTGGCATCACTGTGGCATTGCAGGAGGCCCAGGATGGACATGTCATCTGAGGAATGGGAGGGGGAGTTGAAATGGTTCGCGACTGGGAAGTGCAGTTGTTTGTTGCAAACTGAGTGCAGGTGTTCTGCAAAGCGGTCCCCAAGCCTCCGCTTGGTTTCCCCAATGTAGAGGAAGCCACAACGGGTACAGCGGATGCAGTATACCACATTGGCAGATGTGCAGGTGAGCATCTGCCTGATGTGGGAAGTCTTCTTGGGGCCTATGATTGGGGTGAGGGAGGAGGTGTGGGGGCAGGTGTAGCACTTCCTGCAGTTACAAGGAAAAGTGCCGGGTGTGGTGGGGCTGGAGGGGAGTGTGGAGCGGACAAGGGAGTCGCGGAGGGAGTGGTCCCTCCGGAAGGCAGATAAGGGTGGGGAGGGAAAAATGTCTTTGGTGGTGGGGTCTGATTGCAGATGGCGGAAGTGTCGGAAGATGATGCTTTGAATCCGGAGGTTGGTGGGGTGGTATGTGAGGACGAGGGGATTCTTTTTTGGTTATTGTTGCGGGGACGGGGCATGAGGGATGTGTTCCGGGAAATGCAGGAGACACGGTCGAGGGCGTTCTCGACCACTGTCGGGGGGAAGTTGCGGTCCTTGAAGAATGAGGACATTTGAGGTGTGCGGGAGTGGAATGTCTCATCCTGGGAGCAGATGCGGCGGAGGCGAAGGAATTGGGAATAGGGGATGGCATTTTTGCAGGAGGGTGGGTGGGAGGAGGTGTATTCCAGGTAGCTGTGGGAGTCAGTGGGCTTGAAATGGACATCTGTTTCTAGGTGGCAGATGACAACAGATGACAACTGACCTCTTTAGAGCCCTTCTTTGCTTGGTTCACCAATCCCTTCAGTCCTTTCCAAGGGCGAGCTTGCATGGCAGTTCTTTGAATGTCCATCAAAGAAGAGCACTGTGCAGACATTGAGTCTTGGCACAAGGGCCAAGAAGCATTTTGTTGCTAGAGGTCACCACATTTACCAAGTTGTCTGCATCTTGACAATAACACCACAAAGGCTTAAAACAGATTCATTTTAATTATGGAAGTATTAGAAGCTTATCCCTTACTTGGTGCAACTTCAAGTGCAATTATCAGCAGATTTCAGTGAAAGAACTCGATAACTCTGTTCTTCTAAGCAATGCTGGGAAGCAGGCTATGTCTTTTGACCAGTTTCCTCTTGAGTTTCCCCTTCCCACGTTATGCCTGCTTGGTGTTTCATTAGCTGGAAACATCTTGGTCTGACTAACTAAACCATGCACAAATGGATGAATTAATCCTTGTCAGCAGCAATTTCCTGTTCTGGGATTGTTAAAGGGAGAATTGATGCTGTGGTGAAGGACCTAAAAGAAAGAGAAAGAAACAAGGTTTAGAATGGCATACTGAAGATGGATATTACAGTGACAGCCTTGAGAATGAAGCTCAAATTAATGACTCTTGCTGCATATTTGCTGAAGTGAAAAGTTAAGAATAACATGCAGGCAACATGTTCCAGAATGCCATCAGGTTCTCTCCCATTGATGCTCACTGATCCATTTGAACCACAGATGTCCAAGTCCTCCTGCTATACCTGGGTCAGGATTATTATGTTTGGATCCCTTCCCTCGACTTGTACCTCCTCCTTGTATCTTGAGCATTTGTTGTATGAGAAGAGAGTATCAGGTTTAGTGAAGCGTTGTTGGTAATGCCAGTCAAGTGGGCTGCTTTGTCCTGAATGGTGTCAAGCTTCTTGAGTGTTGTTGTAGCTGGACCCATCCAGGCAAGTGGGGAGTATTCCATCACACTTCTGACTTGTGCCTTGTAGATGGTGGACAGGCTTTGAGGAGACAGGAGGCAAGTTACCCGCTGCAGTATTCCTAGCATCTGACCTGCTCTTGTAGCCACTGATGAGTCCATTTGAATTTCTGGTAATGGTAACTGTAAGGATATTGATAGGGGGGAATTCAGTGATGGTAACACCATTGAATTTCAAGGGGTAGTAGTTAAATTGTTTCTTATTGGGGATGACATTTTTGTGGTGCAAATGTTACTTGTCAATTGTCAGCCCAAGCCTGGATATTGTCCAGATCTTGTTGCATTAATGCTGGGGACAACTGGAGGAGGCCAAGATGGGTCATTCACTTGGCACTTCTGACTGAAGATTGGTACAAATGCTTCAGTCTTTTCTTTTTCACCGATGTGCTGGGATCTGCATTAATGAGAATGGGGATATTTGTGGAGCCTCCTTCTTCAGTGAGATGTTTAATTGCCCACCATCATTCACAACTTGATGTGATAGGACTTCTGATCTGAGATCTGATCTGTTGGTTGCGGGATTACTTAGCTCTGTCTATCCCTTGCTGTTTACCTGTTTGGTCGGTTCAGTTTGCCTGATGCTGCTTCTGGCATGACTCTTACACTGTCCATTGTGTTCATCTCCCAGACTTGATGGTAATGCTTAAGTGGGGGATATGTCATAAGGTTGCAAATTGTGTTGGAGTACAATTGCTGTTGATGGCCCACAGTCCCTTATGGGTGCCCAGTCTTGAGTTGCGAGCTTTGTTCAAAGTTTGTCCCATTTAATGCGATAATAGTGCTACAAAACACGTTAGAGGGTTTTCTTGATGTGTGGGCAGGACTGTGTTTCCACAAGGTCGGTGCGATGGTTAGTTTTACCAATACTGAATGGAGAGATGCACCTACAGCTGGCAGATTGATAAGGATGAGGTCAAGTATGTTTTTCCTTCCTGATTTCTCGGGTTTAACCAATTGGCTCTTGTAGGAATGGTCCACTTATCTCCACAGCTATGGACCAGTGCAGGGCTGGAAGTTGTTTCCTTTCCCATATATATTCCTCCCCATTCTGCCCAATCAAACTCTGTGCCCCCAGCTCCTCAGTCACAAACTATCTGAGGTCTGATTCCGCAAACAACATGAATAGTTCCAGAGAATATCAAAGAGGTAACTCAGGATGTTGAATGAATTCCTGAAACACTCCAGGGTTATTCAGATGGGATCCATTGTTGGATGAGCCTTGAGTCTCTCAGTTCTGGAATACATTGTACGCACAGTAACCAGTTTAGGCGTGAAGATAGGGCATTAGATAATGTGACATACAGCATGGGTGGGTACACAATGCAGCCCATTATGGACTCTTCATGTTTGTTTTCACTCCAGTAGCGGCTGCAATGCAATGAAATTTCTGGACTAATAAACTTTGTAATATAAATGAGATCATGCTTCCAGTTGAATAATGAGAATGAAATTTCATCTGAACTTCCTTAGCATTTGCTTATCAATATTTACACAGTGTAATGTCTAGATTTACCTTTAATCCTGAATGTTGCCTTACTTACGACATACAATGAAGTCAAAAAATAGATGTACATTACGAAGGCAATTTTAATAATTCTTAAAATTCTACAGATATTTTTGTTTGGATCTGTTCATGGGATGGGCCTTAATGGATAAGTCAGCATTTGCTGTCTAGCACTAACTGCCCTGCAGAAGTCGTACTTAGTGGAAATAAAACAATTAAATGAACTTAAAACTTCAAAGTAATTATAGTTCCTTAACATTGTTGGGAAGTTTGCAGTTCTAACTGAATCCATCAAGACTTCGTTCATTGTAACAACTGAAATTTTGCTATTTTTTTCTCTGACATATGTTGTTCACATGTATTTTATTGTGACTGTTTCTCTCTGTTTTCAACACCAGTCCCTTGGGGAGGACAGTGTTAATCACCTAAGCAGAGCATAAATTCAACGGGACACATTAATTACATTAAATATTACATCCATTATCTATTCTAAAGTATTAACTGTGCAGTCGTCACTGCAGTTTCTTTCTATAATCTGTTATGGCATCTGATACGATATGGGCCGTTTTTAATAATGTTTGCTTATGCAGAATTTATCATATTCCATGAATCTAGAATATAAATGAGTACTTTATTGATAATAACAACTGGGTAAAATCAATTGTCCTCATATGTTGGTTGTAGAAACAGACTGATCTTTTGATTGCTTACGTGAGCAGAAATTCCACACTGAGGAAAACAAAACAATCAGCTATTTATTAAAATAGACTTATTAATATTCCGCTGTAGTTTTATTAAAATTCTCAAAACAAGTGTTCTAAAATGGAGGACTCTATTGTTAATGATGTAAAGCTTATCATCGCTAAAAATATGGTATTCCAGTCACTCACTTTGTTGCATTAAAGAATTGCAGTTTAATTATACAGGAATAATGTGTTTCAGTGCAAAGATTTCAATAACTCCATCATCAACGACCTAAGCTCATCAAACTCAAAGAGTTTGTCTCTATTGACAAAACAAAACAAAAAAAAATTACCTAACAATTATTACACATGCAAATTTTAACTCACTTATGCAATAAATAAGTAAACGAGCTGCAACACTGTGCTTGTACTTACTTCTAATGCCAGACCATCATTGTTTCGCTTGGGCATATATTTTGTACTTCTGTTATGAATTTTAAGATTACTGATAACAGATTCTCAGATTGTTGATATTGAAACCTTTATTATTTCATCAAATCTTGACACAGGTTTATTCTGATTGTGGGCTTCAACGTTAAATTAAATGTTTTAGAACGATATACTTCTTCCAGATTTCTTTTTGTAGACATGAGTGCAATAGTTTGTAACCCCTTGCCACACAACAGCACATGGAGAATGAGTGGAGGCAACTTGGAGGAAGGAAATCCAGTAGCAAAGAGTAGTGATAAACGGGTCCCTTTCGGAATGGCAGGCGGTGAACAGTGGGGTACCACAAGGTTCGGTGCTGGGACCGCAGCTGTTTACAATATACATTAATGATATAGATGAAGGCATTAAAAGTAATATTAGCACATTTGCTGATGACACAAAGCTGGGTGGCAGTGTGAAATGTGAGGAGGATGTTGTGAGAATACAGGGTGACTTGGACAGGCTAGGTGAGTGGGCGGATGCATGGCAGATGCAGTTTAATGTGGACAAATGTGAGGTTATCCACTTTGGTGGCAAGAACAGGAAGGCAGATTACTACCTAAATGGAGTCAAGTTAGGTAAATGGGAAGTACAACGAGATCTAGGTGTTCTTGTACATCAGTCTATGAAAGCAAGCATGCAGGTACAGCAGGCAGTGAAGAAAGCTAATGGCATGCTGGCCTTCATAACAAGAGGAATTGAGTATAGGAGCAAAGAGGTCCTTCTGCAGTTGTACAGGGCCCTGGTGAGACCGCACCTGGAGTATTGTGTGCAGTTTTGGTCTCCAAATTTGAGGAAGGACATTCTTGCTATTGAGGGAGTGCAGTGTAGGTTCACGAGGTTAATTCCCGGAATGGCGGGACTATCATATGTTGAAAGATTGGAGCGACTGGGCTTGTATACACTTGAGTTTAGAAGGATGAGGGGGGATCTGATTGAGACGTATAAGATTATTAAGGGATTGGACTCTCTGGAGGCAGGGAGCATGTTTCCGCTGATGGGTGAGTCCAGAACCAGAGGACACAGTTTAAAAATAAGGGGTAGGCCATTTAGAACAGAGTTGAGGAAAAACTTCTTCACCCAGAGAGTGGTGGATATATGGAATGCTCTGCCCCAGAAGGCAGTGGAGGCCAAGTCTCTGGATACTTTCAAGAAAGAGATGGATAGAGCTCTTATAGATAATGGAATCCAGGGTTATGGGGATAAGGCAGGAACAGGATAAAGATTGTGGATGAACAGCCATGATCATAATGAATGGTGGGGCTGGCTCAAAGGGCCGAATGGCCTACTCCTGCACCTATTGTCTATTGTCTATAAATCTTCCATAGGCATCTAGAAAGAAAAAAGGTGGTGAGGCAATGGCCTAGTGGTATTATTGCTAGACTATGAATCCAGAAACTCAGCTAATTTTCTGGGGACCTGGCTTCAAATTTCATTGGCAAATGGTAGAAATTGAGTTCAATAAAGAATTTGGAATTATTGGTCTAAAGATGACTATAAAACCATTGTTGATTGTCAGGGAAAAAAAACCTATCTGGTTCACTAATGTCCTTTAGGGAAGGAAATCTACCATCCTTACCAGGTCTGGCTGACATATAACTCCAGACCCACAGCAATGTGCTTGCTTCTTAAGTGCCTTCTGAGCAATTAGGGATGGGCAATAAATGCTGGCCCAGCCAGAGAAACTCAGATTCTGTGAGTGATTTAAAAAAAGGAGTATAGTTGATGAGAAACCAGTGGATTTATGCACGCAAGCAACTGGCAGTGCTAAGGCACTACATGAATCATTTGCATCTCTCTTTATCAAGGAGCAAGATACATCCTGGATTATGGTAATAGAGGAGATAATTCAGACACTTGACTAACAGGCCATCTGCATAAAGGCTAACTTTAAAACATCCCAGGATACTGAAGGATTTGAGGAAAGAAATTAAAAAAGCACTGGTCATAACGTTTCAGTCTTAAACTTAGTTTTGTTGCCAAAGGATTGGAGAATTACAAATATTGCATCTTGTATTTAAAATAGGTATAAAGGTTTCCTGATTTCTCAAGCAGGCAGCTGGAATATAGCAGCAACCGGCCCAACAGATTGGGCAAAATTTAATATCCGCCCCAAGGTGTGTTTTAAGATGGGTGAGGCAATTTAGATGGAAACAATGTGCTGAGGAGACTGCAACATCTTCAGGCCTCTGCCTCAAGTAATACTGTGGTGGACAGCATGTGAATATGGATTAATCCCCACTTGGTAGTTGTTCTGCTGGTATTCAGTGGCTGGGCAGTTAACTGCTATGCAGGGAGTCCAAAAATCAAACTTCACTGTCTCATCAAGAGATCGAGCATCTGGATGGGGAGCCCACTGATAACCACCCATCAACCCTTTCTTATGACCCCATCAGCTCCTCCACAACCAATGACCAAGCCCCATCACACCTCAGCCACCCATAGTCTGGGCGTCTCGATAATACAGCGTTGTATTTCTGGCCATTACCATAGTTACCTTTGGAGGTGCTGACGACATTGTGAGCTGCTAACCTCTGATTGGCTGGCAGATCTCGGGGAGTAAGGTTTCTGCTCCTGCACACCTCGATCCCATAATAGGCATGTAACCAGCCATTGAGTGCCTGAATAACACATAAAACCTTCAACACAGTAGGGCAGACCTGTTGCCAACCCTCAGTCTGCATGCTCTCTGATCTCCTGGATTAGGTTCAACCTATTATTCTCTCATTTTTGCGCTCATGAGTATAAATCCATCTGAAAGTCCTCATAAAACTTTCCACTATTTTCTTTGGCTATGACCTCCCATTTGAGATTAATGAATGATTGTGCAGTGCTGCATCCAGTCTTCACAGAATCATAGAACTATCATGGTACAGAAAGGGGCCAGTTGAAACTGCCTCCACCATATTTCAGGTACTGCATTCGATATCCAAACTCACTCACTCTGTTTTTTGAAGATTTGAACTGAAACTTTTTCTCACTTCTCTTTCAATATATGCCCTCTCATTCCCGTCCCATTTATGAACGGGAATAGCTTCCCCCTATCTACTCTAACTAGCCTACTCCTAACTTTGAAATTCTCTAGCCAAACTCCTCCCAGCTTTCTATCCAAGGAGAACAAGCCCAACTTCTTCAATATATTTATTCTTACAGCTGCAGTTTCTCATTTCTGCAACCATTCTCACAAATTGCTTCTATATTCTCTCCAATGCACTCATAACATTCCTACAATGTGGCACTTACAACTGTACAGGATATTTCAGCTGAGGTCTGACAGGTGGCTTATACAAGTTTTACATTACCTCTTTGCTCTCGGACTCTATGCCCCTGTTAAAATGCCTAAGATACTCTAATACTCTGTTCTGTCACTGTTACAACATAACGGGATACAAAATGAAGCAGAACCAAATAGTGGACAAAAACACATTCTTCCCTGATGTGCTCAATGCTTTCTTTGCTTGGTTCAAGCAGAATGCCAGTGGCATGATGTTACCTGCCCTAATAGCCCTGGATACAACAACTTCCTCTGTCACAGCTATAGACGTCAGCTCAATCTTCCTGAGAGTAAACCCAAGGAAACCAACACTCCCAGACGGAGTCCCCGGCCCTGCACTCACATCCTGTGTGGATCAGCTGGTGGGAGAATTCACTGATATCTTTAACCTCTCCTTGCTTTAATCTGAAGTCCCCACCTGCTTCAAGAAGACCACCATCATCCCAGTGCCAAAGAAAACACATACAATGTACCTCAATGACTACTGCCCAGTGGCTCCGACAATGAAATACTTCGTGAGGTTAGTCATGGCTCACATCAATTCTAGCCTCGCAGCCTGCCTCGACCTCCTGCCATTGGCCTACTGTTGAAACAGGTCCACAGCAGATGCCATTTCCCTACACTCATTCCTGGAACATCTCGACAACAATAACACGTACGTCAGGTTGCTAATCATCGACTACAGCTCCATCTTCAACACCATAATCCCTACCAGACCAATCTCAAAATCTGAGACCTACGACTTGGCTCCGCCCTCTGGAACTGGATCCTTAGCTTCCTGACCCACAGACTGCAATCAGTGAAGATAGACAACAGCACCTCCCCCACAATAATCCTTAACACTGGCACCTTGCAGGGATGCATTCTCAGCCCCCTAGTTTACTCCCTGTTCTCCCATGACTGTGTAGCCAAATTTTATATGAATGCCATCTACAAGTTTGTTGATGACACCACTGTTGTAGGCTGGATATCAAACAACGATGAGTCAGAATAAAGGAAGGAGATAGTGAGCTTGGTATCGTGGTGCAATAATAACAACCTTTCTCTCAATGTTGGCTGAACAAAAGAACTGATCATTGATTTCAGAAAGAAAGGAGGTGGACATGCCCCTATTGACATCAGTGGACTGAGGTGAAGAGGGTCCAGACTGTCAAGTTCCTAGGAGTGATGATCATCAACAATCTATCCTGGACTTCCCATGTGAGTGTGATGGCCAAGCAGGCACAGCAACGCCTCTTCTTCCTCAGGAGGCTTAGGAAATTCCATAAGTCCATAAGGACCCTCATCAACTTTTACAGATGTTCCAAAGAAAGCATTCTATCTGGATACATAATGGCTTGGTGTGGTAACTGCTCTGCCCAGGACCATGAGAAACTACAGACAGTTGTGTGCACAGCCCAGACCATCACGGAAGCCAATCTTCCATCCATGGACTCCATTTACATTTCTCATTGCCGCAGAAAGGCTGCCAACATCAAAGACACCTCCCACCCCAGTAATACTCTTTAAACCTCTTCCGGCAGGCAGAAGATACAGAAGCTTGAACATATGCATCAACAAGTTCAAGAACAGCTTCTTCCCCGTGATTATTAGACTGCTGAATGGATCCGTCTAATTTCAAATCTAACATTGACCTAGCTTTTCTGCACCTCCGGTGCAATTGTACCCTTATATGCCTCACTCTGTCTGAACACCCTACGATTTGTATGTCCTTGTTTGCTATGATCTGCCTGTACTGCTCAGAAAACAAAACATTTCACTGTACGTAGTTACATGTGACTACAATAAATCAAATCAAAGTCAATGTTCTGTGTGCATTTTGCACCTTTGGGGCTTGACACCTGGCACTGGTCTCCAACATTATTTGGTGTCACTATCCTCGAAAAGTTTGTCTGAAGGGAATGCATGGATGGAGGAGCTGTCTCCTCCTTGTCATCTCATTCATTTAGGCATTTACTGCAGCTTCAGAGAATTTTGGAGGATGTTTTCATGTTTCTTTCTAACCAGACTCTCTCCCATGAAAAGTTGCAGAAACTGCTTTCGTCAGACTACAACTCACCATCCAGAGGCACAGTCTGGCTGTGTGTTGTGCTCACTTTAAGCAGCACTAACCATACACAGTCTTGGCTCCCTTGCAGTCGGGCCAAGCACTAGCTGCATACAGCAATCAGAAACTGCAGTGACTTGATGTGTTGACTACAAAGGAAGCACCAGGCATGGGTAGCTGTGCACAGCTATTCATATTTTTGGAAGCCCTCAATATGTGGCTTATTGAAGCTGATACTAAAATGGTCAAGTATTCTCTTATTGGGAGTCACGTCAATAAAATACTAAATAATCTTGCTGGTGAAACATTACAGCCAATGCAAACTATTGGTTTTGTTCTGCCTTTTATTGTACTAAGTTTAATTTCTTGAGATGGTGGCATTTTCATTTCATTACAACTTTCTTATTGACATTTTTTCATATAATTATCAAATGTGAGTTATTCGCCAAGTAATGGAGTACATTAATGACACACTGAAATGCATAAAAAAAGCATTTGATATAATTTGTAAAAGGTGTCAGATTTGAAAGATACAGGTTTAGCCCCTTGTGAATTGTTTTATTAAATTAACCACTGATGTTTTCATGCTCAATAATTTCCCAGCCTGTTCATGAACAGATGTTGTTTTAAAAAATCACAATTGGAATGGTATTTGCATAATATGACAATTGTACCTGTCTCACACTACGTAATTTTTCTTCAATATCACTCAGCACTAATTGGGAGTAGTTATTTACCACGCAACAATGTGTTTACATGGGGTTTGAAGAAATGAGTTTCCACTTTTAAGTCTTTCAATTAACAGGCTCGATTTTCTCCCAGGCCACATACATCAATGCTAGCTCTGCCAGCAGGAAAGTTTCCTTCCTATTGAAAAAGTGTGTAATATTGCGGTAACAATGAACTGTTTTCTCACGTGTTTACTTCAGCATGCCAAACAAAACAAATGTAGGTCGATGTATTTAGTGTTCTATCCAATTATTTTGCTGTCAATTTTAGCCATAAATATAAACCATGAATAAAACTGAAAAGAAATGCTAAATGCATGAAAATTCTTATTTACTGCAAATACTTTCCTTTTAAAACAATACATTTTCTGAAGAAGGGTCTAGGCCTGAAACGCCAGCCTTCCTGCTCCTCTGATGCTGCTTGGCCTGCTGTGTTCATCCGGCTCTACACCTTGGTATGCCATTAATAGTTCTGTGTAATTCCATTTTCTGGTTGCTTTGCTTTTCCTATGTCCACACAAATGAATGTGTGCCTTAGATCTTACAGTTAAGTGCACACTTTAAGTTGCTTTTCTATGGACAGAAACAGTGTTAGCATTTAAGGTCAAAGAATGTTCCTCACAATTGCAGGTAGAAATATGAAAGTTTTTAAACCAGTGGAAAGGGACAGAGAACAGTGGGGCAAAGGAGAAGATCTGTGACAGGGTGTGGGCCAAGAGAGATTAAATAAAATATTTCATAATGCAACAATCAATGTAATGGATATAGTAAAGAAACCAGGGTTTTGTCTAAGTGAGGTGTGAATCTATATGTAAACCACTTAAATGTAATATGAAGGGATACAGAGAAAAAAAATGACCAGATCAACCTAGCAAAACAAGAAATAAACCCCAGAGAGTGAAGGTAGATGTTCTGATCCAATATTGTTGACTTCAGTATTGAGACCAGAGTACCAAACCGAAAGCTAAGTGGCTGAATCTTCCCACATTGAACAACGTAGGTATTGGCAATGAAGTTGTAAAGATTTAGTGAGAACAGCAGTCTAAAAATTTGCGATCTTTAGAACAAAATATCACATTCTACTAGTAAGTGTTGAACTATGAGACAAGAGACTTGCTGGTGCATGGGCAAGAGGCCTTTTTGCCTGCATTAACATGTGTTAACATCTCAATAGTCGTTAATCTTAATTCATTTATGTGGTTTCTTATTTCCCCACCCACTGGATAGAAACAAGTCACAGAGAAAGCCCAACATAAAGGTCAGAGTTGTAATCTGGTGACTCCATCTTGTGCTTGATCCATTTGGAGACCACCATCTTGGACAGCAGTTACCAACATGGTGAGGTCCATGGACTGTGAACACATGCAGAACCTAACTGTGGGCGTTGGCATTGGTCACATGCCAATCTCACTGTACCGTCATGGCACATTTCTGATTCATATATAACGTGGTTCAATGCTGCAGTTTGGAACATGCAAGCACCTTTCATTCTAATGCTGTTGACATTAAAATTTGTCTGTGGATTGGACCAGGTTACATCTTGGGGATCCTTGCTTGCTTTCTTAGTACTTACTAGCTTTGCATCTACTTGTCCTGCCATTTTGCAATTTTTCCGCTCAGCTAGAGCTCAAAGACTCACAGTATTACTGTCTTTCCTTACTTTAGCACGGAAGTTACTAGGCAGTTCGACATGGATGTCAGCGGTGATCAGTAAAGGGGATGGATATGCTTCTGTTTGACATTTGTGTTATGTCAGTTTTCCATCTGCATCATGTGCCAGTTCTGTGTAGTCTTTTGGATACCTGCTTGGATTAATATAAATAAAGGCCCATGGCATTATTTAGAAGAAGTGTCAGACAGTTATCCCTAGTAATCATATGGACTGAACAGATAGCTTCAACCAACTGGTTACACAGTCTGCATGGAAATGTCTACATCAAACAAATAAAATATCTGGTCATTATCGCATTGATGTTTGTGGGAGTTGAAGTGCACAAATTAGCAAATTACCTTACAATGGTAACTGCATTTCAAAAAGTATTTATTCGTCTTTAAAGTCCTTTGTAACATCCAGTGGTCATGAAAAATGTAGGAAAAAGGCAGAGTTAAGAAAGCATGGGCTGGAGGAACACAGCAGGCCAGGCAGCATCAGAGCAACAGGAAAGCTGACATTTCGAGTCATCCTTTTTTCTATTCTCATTGGTCAGGCATCAGTTGTGAGTGGTTCTAACAGTTTCTATTTTAGTTTAACTTTCCAGAGTTTTGTTTTTTTTTTGCAATAGCACAATCATTTGAAATAAATTGAGATATAATGGAATTAAGTTTAATTAAAATGCTAATGTAAATAATTTCACTCTGGGTTTGTTGTTCAGAGGTGAAATTCAAACCCACCAGAAAGCATAAAATGCTGGAAATGTACAGTAGATTAATAGAAGTAAAGACAGGTTTTAATAATTCATATGCTTGTCCCATGACAGAACTAAATCCATTTGACATTAACAATTATATTTTTATAGTGAAAAAGGAGTGATGATTTGGAATGTGATTAAGATTGTTCATTCAGGCAAAATGATGAGAGGGAAGTAATTTCTTGTTATCTTATGGATAATGAGGCAGAATGAACAAGTGGTCTAATATAGGGACCTAATTTGGAAACCATATAATTAGGGTCAGAGGACCCTTGAGATGCAGTTGTAATGTCCCGACTTATAAATAGTGGGGGTGCAAGTTAGATCCCAAATGTTCCGGATGTGTGTCAACATTGCTGTTCAGGGGTTAGTTAGGAAAATATCTGCAATTAGGCTGAATGCAAGGCTAGCAAAGGCAAGCATGTTAAAAATGGTTTAATTCATAAGAAAAGTTTGATGATGTTTTCAGAAATATGTCAAAGCCTGAAGACCAACAGATAAGAAAGAGATTAAGTCTATTTTGCAATGCAAAAAGGATGGATTTAACACTCAGTGTAGATAACAAAAATAAGGGAGTATGAGACAAATCAAATAAAACAACACTGAAAATTCAATTTTATAAACAAAATTAAGGTAAGGCAGGGATACTACAAGAGCCAGAAGAATTAGAATGAAGAATTGAAAATCATAGAAATCAATATGTTCTCTGTTCTTGTGGTCTCCAAGCAATGGCCTAAGTGGAGGTTGGAGATAGTGGCTGAAGTTATGCTACAGCCCCACCTTACCCCTTGCCAAAAGACGCCGCAAAGCAGCGACAGTGATTCACTCATTATCAGCGTGTGTCCCACAAACTGATAAGCAAAGGCCTGTGACATAGACCTCAATCAGCAGTGTTCCAGCTCCACTGTCATGGGGCCCAGTATAGGAGACACTCTAAACAAAATGTTACATTTTTCTTAGTACAGCTGTTCTGAAATTTATTTTCATTTAACTATTATTTAATTTATCAATCTCTCAAATCACTGCATTTTAGTGAATAGGATGCAGTTAAAATGTTTTTATTTTTGCTAAGGAAGGTCCTTTGGAAGTTAACTCCAGTTTTAACATTGATTCCCAGAAGAATCAATGCATCAGTTAAAGTCGTGATTTTCAGCAGCATAGCTCTTACTTAAAGGGCACCCTGGCATGGGTTTCAGTCAAATGATTGTGAAGAGAATTGGCAAAAGTAAAGGGGAAGCTCTATCATCAGGTGTGAAGCAGGAGATTGAAGAGCCAAAAGTGCGAATGTTAGAGAGACAAACAGAAACAGTCTGAAAGCAAATACAAGAGAGAAAGAAAAAGAAAACCAAAACCTGCAACAAGAAAAGGAAACTAAATGGGACCAGAAACTAAAAAAATTGTTTATCTCAATCTTCAGTCCAGAGGTTATGTCATACTTAGTTGGAAAAGAGGTGTTACTCCTTGAGTTGATGTGAGGGCTGTGAATATCTAGTGCATAATTAATATTTTTTAGAAAATATTTTTTAGCTTGAGGATTAAAGCAATAGATGTGGTACAATTGGGTTAAGCTGGGCTAAGAAACTAACAAGCAAGCCTGTTACAAAGGCAAATTAAACCTGCCATGTTTAATTTAACTGTGTTTATTTTACAAGATCAAAGTTAATAGTGAAAAAAAATGAACAAATTAATGATCCTGCTTATCTCTATGTTGGTAATGGAGCCAGAAGATCAGGGGAAAGAGTTGTAAGAAGAATTCTTAACATATGTTGCAGTGTCAAAAGGGTTGCATTGAAGGTAAAATACTTCTGTCATATTTCTGTTTGAGAACATCCCCAAGCATCTCACATTGTCATGGAGAAGGAAAGTTATGGTTGAAAGTTCTGCTATTCAATATGTGTTTGTGTGTGCTTGCGAATAGAAACAATCCTTGGGAACAGACAGAACCAGTTGCAAAAAATGCCAATAGAGGGGTCCTGTAGAATATTTCTGCTGTTGATAGCTGAAGTGCTGAGGAAAATTAAGGTGAACTCTGGAGGGCTCTGGCATACCTTAGGAGGAACTGCCGGAAAAGTGAATGCCCCATCACTTTTTTTTAGATGAGTGAACTCTTTGGTGGTGGGAGAAGGAGTAAAATATAGAACTAACTTGATAACGTAAGTGTTGATAAGCTGTGATGTTAATTTATTTGTGCTCGCTTTGTTTAATTTCTCTTTATATACAATCCAGCTTGATTTTGTTTAAAAACTTAAAACCTGCAGCATAACTCTCATCTAATTGTAATGTTGTACATCTTTCTTCTTTAAACATCAACAGTAACCAAATAGGATTGTAATTTCAATGGAACAATGGAGGAGACAAAGAACAGGGGAGTCAGTCTGAAAATTAGGTGAAGAATGTGAATTATCTATGATCAGGAACATCGGCTTATGCTTGTGGACTTAATGGCAAAGTTTTGCACAGTTGGCAAATGTAGGTTTGGTATGCCCAGTGTGGATCAGACTACAGTGTGAGCAGTGAATACAGTGTACTCAATTGAAAGGAAGAGATAACAAGCATGGGGCTGGATGAACACAGCAGGTCAAGCAGCATCATAGGAGCAGGAAAACTCGACGTTTCGGGCCTAAACCCTTCATCAGAAATGCTGGTGTCCAATAAAGCTGAGTAGAATTGTGAATTCAGGCTGTGGATCCTACGGAGAATAAAAAACAGGAGAGGTCCTTTGCAGGTCTGGGAGAGGGAGGCTCTGAGCTGGGGGAGTCTTGACTGTAGTGCTTGAGTTTATGGCCTTGGGCATTGAAAAGAGAGGAGGTGAAAGGGCAAGTGTTGCAAATCCTAACTTACAGGGAAAGAAGTTATAAGCATTTGCATTTTAGTCATGACTGGTTTCTTGGAGCAGAATAAGACCATAACAAATAGGAACAAGAATAGGCTGTTTAGCCCTTGAGCCTGTTCCACTACTCAGTAGAATCCTGGCTGATCCAACATTCTCCTTGTCCACGTTCCTATCTTTTCACCACAACCCTTGTTTCTCTTACTGATCAAGAATCTATTTATCGTAGACTTAAATATGCAAATCCCTCTGTGGCAAGGAGTTCTAAAGACTCACAGCCCTCTGAGAGAAGAAATTCCTCCTATTTCTGACTTGAATTGGCATTCCCTTAATTCTGAGACTATGTCCTCTGATCCTAGACTTTCCCGTGAGGGGGAATTCCGTCTCAGCATTTATCCTGTCAACTCCTTTAAGAACCTATACGTTTCAATGAGATCTCTCATTCTTCAAAATTCTTTTAACAATCATTAAGGAACTAATTACAGGGTGATCACTAGTTATTGGTAATGACGCTTGTCATTAAACTCTACCATCACCTACAGTTCCTGGACATGTATTATCCTGTTAAAATTTACTTTGAGATCAAGTTCTCTAGTTTCCCATTTGTAAAATTCCAAGAGGTGTCACCAGAGAAAGATTAAGTGCATTTTTTTTTATCACTGTTCTCCCCAGTATGGTATTTGAATTATTTATTTCTTTGATTTCTGTAGGCAACCTGATCGCATTTTAAGTAGTCGAAGGTTGGTGAATCAATTGTTCATGTCAATATTTGTTCCTTAAGGAAATCTCATAGCTGTAAGCACACTGAGTGTTGATGTTCTGACTACTGGCTGCCAATCTCTTTTCTTTATAATGTTCAGTAGGAATATACTGTTGGACAACTTTTAATAAATGTCTGTTTTGGAAAATGCTTTAGTTGTTCAGCAGCCTGAAGGTTTAATGGTCATGCTGGGAAGATTCAATTTCAGAAGCAGCTTTGGATTGCTGGCATTAAAACAATTAAAGAGGATTTAAGCTTGGATTCAAAGAACATTACAGCACAGGAGCATGCCCTTCAGCCCACCAAGACTGCACCAACACATGATGCCTTTCTAAACTAAACCACTTTAGCCTCTACGCAGTCTGTATCCTTCTATACCCTGTTTACTCATATGTCTATCCAAATTCTTCTTAAATGTTGCTATTGTATCCGCCTCCACCATTTCTTCTGACAGCGCATTCCAGGCACTTACCACTCTCTGTGTAAAAGACTTGCCTCTAGTATCTCCTAATAGTGTGCCCCCTTTTACATTAAACTTATGTCCCCTAATAATCAACATTTTTACCCTGGGAAAAATGCTCTGACTATTTATTCTATCTGTACCTCTCATAATTGTGTAAACTTCTATCTGGTCTCTCCACATCCTTTGATGTTTAGGTGAAAACAAATCAAGTTTGTCCAATCTGTCCTCACAGCTATTACCCTCCAAACCATTTCTGTATTCTGTCCAAAGCCTCCACATCCTCTGGTAGTGTAGCGACCAGAGTTGTACACAATATTCCAAATGTAGCTTAACTAAAGTTCTACCCAGGCGCATGTCTTGTCAATGATTATATTCTATGCCCTCACTGATGACGGCAAGCATGCTACATGCCTTGTTGACCACCTTACCCACCAATGTTGCCACTTTCAAGGATCTATAGACCTATTTGCTGAGATACCTCTGTATGTTGATGCCACTAAGAGTTCTGCCATTTACTGCATATTTCCCTCCTACATCAGATCTTCCAAAGTGCATTACCTTGCATTTGTCTTGAATAAACTCCATCAGCCATTTCTCCATCAAAGTCTCTAGCCTTTCTATATCCTGCAGTATGCTTTGGCAATCCTGCTTACTACCCGTAGCTCCCTCAAACTTTGTGTCATCTGCAAACTTATTTATCAAGTCACTTACTTTCTCCCCAAATCATTTACATGTATTACAAACAACGGGGGGCCCAGCATTGATCCCTGAAGAATACCACTGGTCACAGATCTCCAGTCATAAAAATACCCTCCCAACTCAACTCTCTGTCTCTTATGACCAAACCAATTCTGGATCTATCTTACCAGGTCACTGCAGATCCCACGTGACATCATGTTTTGTATCCATGAGGAGCCTTGCCAGAGGCCTTTCTAAAGTCTATATAACCTACCTATTGCCCTTTCCTCATTAATTACCTTTGTCAATTCCTCAAAAAGCTCAATCAAGTTTGTAAGATATTCACCACACATTAGCCATAGGTAGCATGGCTTTAAGTCAATACTTCTCCAAATGTGGATAAATTCTATCCCTAAGAATCTTCTCCAATAATTTCCCTACCACTGACATAAAAATCACCAGCCTGTAATTTCCCAGGTTATCCATTTCTCCCTTCTTAAGCAATGGAACACCATTGGCTACTCCCCAGTCCTCTGGGATCTCTCCTATGACTGAAGAGGATTCAAAGATTTCACACCAGGCCCAGGTTAGGTGTAACCTATCCTTCATGTAGAGGTCCCACATGCCCTGGAGGACATCTCAATAGTCCAGTTTTCTGAACCGTCCCTCCTCCACCAGCTCTTCATATTTAACTGTACCATCTTCCCATTCCTAGCCTCACTGGCACGTAGCACATGGAGTAATTCCAATATTACACCCCTAGAAGGCCTGCTTTTCGACTTCCTACATAACTCCTGAAGTACCTTTGCAGGACCTCATCTCTCTTTCTGCTTATGCCATCAGTACTGACATGGACCACTACCTTTGGCTGCTCACCCTCCCCCTTCAGAATATCTTGTGTCCACTCAGAGATATCCCTGACCCTGGCATCAGGGAGGCAGCAGACCATCTTGGAGTCCCTTTTGTTGCCAATAGAAACACCCATCTGTGCCCTTAACTATAGGGTGCCCTGTCACTGCTGCCGACCTACAAATCAACCCTCCCTGCTGTATAACAGAGCCAGTCATGGTGCCACTGATCTAGCTGCTGCTGCTTTCCTCTGAGAGGCCATTCCCCCAACAGTATCCTGAATGGTGTACGTGTTTGAGAGGGGAATGGCCACAGGAGACTCTGGCATTGCCTGCCCATGTTTAGTAGCCTTCCTAATGGTCACACAGATTTTCTCTGTCTGTGTAGAGCTTATTGGTAGTGTGAACCACTCACTAAAAGTACTATCCACAATATTCTCAGCATCATAGATGCCCCATAGTGAGTCCATTGCAGCTCCAGGCAGTCAATGGGGCAAATCAGGGGCTAGAGCTGAATATACTTTCTGCATATCGGAAGTGTCCCTGATTTCCCACATTTTCTTGGCAGCAATAGCAGAGAGGCAATTACAATTCAGCGACCTTCTTGTTGGATCTTGACGTTGTCAATTTTTATCATCGAGATGGGCAGCTATACAGTCCACAGAAAGGTAGTTGGGTTATTATTTGAACATGCAGATCATGGGCTGGTGATGCTATTTGGCCAAGATTGGAGGTTTAACTCCAATTGATTGGGAAAACTTCCAAACCAAGTTGAGATCTTTCAGCGAAAATCAGAAACAAAAAATGACCAGAAACAGAAAACAATTTTTAAAACTTTCCCTTCAAGTGACCAGATGAAGCAGGAATTGATAGACTCCACAAATAAAGTTTAAGCATCCCTTATCACAGACTCCCGCTTCCCACTTTGTCTGCAATGATGTACTATCAGAATCTCACACTCAGCTGTTAGCTGTTTCGTTTTTACAGTGTTTTGGGTCCATGTTAATGCAGGGAACAATGGAAGTCATAGAACAGGAAGCTGCTGCTATTCTGCAGTTGGATTCAAATTATAGTCAGGGCAAAATAATGTGTCTCAAAGTGTATAGTTAAAGAGAATGACTTAATGTGTGAAAGACTGCTAAGCTACCTGCACAGACAGCCAGTATAAATTGGTAATGTCATGATTTGAGCAGGATATCAGTGGTCAAAAAAATGAAAAACTTGTATTTCCATACCATCATTTATATCTAAAGCATATCTCAAAGTCATTTATAATCAATGACATACTGTTTGAAGTGCAGTCATTACTGAGATGTAAAAAATATGGCACCTCACAAACAGCAATGTGAAAAAAACCAAATGACTCAGTTGTGTAATGATGGTTGAGGAAAATATATTAACCAGGGCATCAGGGATAACTTTAAATTGAAAAAAAAAACAAACAAACTGTGGATTCTGGAAATCAGAAACAGAAACAGAAACTGCTGGAATAACTCAGCAGGCCTGGCAGAATCTGCGGAGACAAAGCAGAGTTAACATCTTGGGTTATCCATCCTTGCCTCTTTGACCTGTCTGTCTCCTCTCCACGTATCTTCTCCTCTATCTATCATCTATCTGCCTCCCCCTCTCTCCCTATTTATTTCAGAACCCCCTTCCCCTCCCCCATTTCTGAAGAAGGGTCTAGGCCCGAAACGTCAGCCTTCCTGCTCCTTGGCCTGCTGTGTTCCTCCAGCTTTACACCTTGTTACCTTGGATTCAGTGATGCTTCTTCGCAACTGCCAGATGTTGCCTGGCCTGCTGAGTATTTTCAGCAATTTCTGTTTTTGTATCTCCTGGTTTCTTTTCATATAGTGCCAATTGGTCCTTCACATCCACTTCAATGGTCAGGCAGGGACTTGGTTTAAAGTTTCACCAGAGAGACATTTCAACACAAAAGAATTAGCTTTAGTTTTTCAAGTCCTGAAGTGTGACTTGAAGCCATAACCTTCTGACTCAGAAACGAGAGGGTTATGAACAGAGCCATTGTTAATACAATATGAACACTAAGTACAAATATGTACAATTAAAATTCTCCCTAATATTTACCTTGGCGTCGCTTGTGTTCTCTTCCTTGGAGCTATGCATAGATAACACTCATTAGGTTCCATGTGTACAGAAGAACTTTATTACAATGCTCTTAAACTGTCTGTTTTCTTACACTTACAGTTTATTCTCAGTTTCTCAATTCACACCGATAGACTTAACGGATGACGCACAGCATCCAAGCAATTGATTGACACACACAATGAATCATGAATCATTGAACAATTGGACATAATATCATCCACATTTGAAGCACAATCTCAGAGCCAAAGATTACTTTTCAAACTTTGTAAATATGCAGCCAAAGTAGTAACAGGATGTTCCCTGTCACGTCTGTGAAAACGTATTTCCACATATGAAGGTTTACTCACCGATGATAATGTATGGAAACAGAACTATTGACAGATAAACACAACCACAGTCCGAATCACCAAGCATTATTCCCATGGGCAGAGTCTGATCAATTTTGTCCAGTTCTGAAATCTGCAATTGTTTTGCAAAAAGACAAAGCTGCTTCCCTGTCTAGAATTGTTTAAGTAAATGATGGGATGATTTGATTTGAACGTCCATTGGTTACCAAAAGCAACAAGCAATGGTTTTGTTTCAAGGAAGGAGGCATGAGAAACAATAGTCTCGAGACAGCACAAAACAAACAAAAATCAAATCAGAGCTGCAAGTAGATTTGCAAAGTTAGATCACAAGTAATCGGATGTACACATTTTTAATTCATTTTAAAAATTTTCTTTGCCATATCTATCACGACAACCTGACTTTTCCCCTGATTAGACATTCAACATCTCAAGACCATAACATTCTGTGTGCAAAGGTAAAACTGAACTAATAATTGTTGTCATGATTACAAACGTTTCATGAAATTGACGTACTCACAGTTATGTCTGTAAAGAAAATAGAGACAATATGTTGTTATCTCTGTTCAATTATACAAACTAGTGTCTTTGGACAACACAATCAGCATCATTCGGCTTGTTCTCTTATACATTGTCAACATCAAAATTATAACATGTCGCAGAATTCTCCTTGAGGAAAAGAGTCAAACAAATAAATGTGAAACAACATTCAAAACCAACAAAAATCATTCGGTCTCAAGTTGCTTCAGTAAAGTGTCAAAGGAAATTGAAAAGGTAAGAATTTAAATGCAAAGAAAAATGAATAGTGAAACTGTAAGGGTCCTGTCTTCAATCTTATAGCTCCAACTGTCAGTTAAAGAGGTAATTGGTGTCATGGGCAAGGGAAAAGCAGTTTATCAATGGCACCGTACAGGTGATGAGCTACAAAAATAGTTGTAGCAGTCTAAAATTGGATTGCGTCTTTGTTTTGAGGCATGTGGACATAGACCATTTAAGTCTCTGAAGAGTTGCAAATGATGCTGAACATTGATGATTGCACAATGAATATCTTTACTTCTGACATTATGATGGAAGAAATATCATTAATAATGTAGCTGAATAAATGTAGACCGAGGGGGCTACTCTGATGAATCCTGCAGTGATATCCTGAGACTGAGATGATCAGCTTCAACAAACACAATCATTTTCCTTACTGACAGGTATGGCTCTAATCAGCAGAGAGTTTTGCTCCCAATTCCCATTGACTCCAGTCTTGTTAGACTTCCTTGCTGTCATACATGTTCAAACGTTGCCTGATGTCAATATAATTCACTTTCATTCATTTCTGGAGTTTCCTTTGACCTAACCTTCCACACTATCAACCATCATATTTACCAGAGCACTCACTGTCATTTCTGCCATCCCCAGTGCAATGCCATCACTGAACACATCTTTCTCTTCCTTCTGTTTCAGCATTAAGAAAGGGCCTTTCCCTCTGTGGCCATTCCCTTGGTCCATTCCTCAGTAGCCCTGTCATCTCAGAAATTTCCTCTGGCAAATTTCTATGCACACAAAGGTGATGCAACACCTGCCCTTTTATGTCAATGTCCTCTTCTTCCAGGTGGAACAACAAGTTACTTGTGTTTCATGTAATAAAGCACACTGTCTTTACTACCCACAATGTGGTTCCACCTATACTGCAAGATCAAATTCATGGCAGATATTCCCTCATGCATAAGAGATAAAAGGTACTGCAGATGCTGGAGAATCCGAGATAACAAGCATGGGGCTGGATGAACACAGCAGGTCAAGCAGCATCATAGGAGCAGGAAAACTCGATGTTTCGGGCCTAAACCCGTCATCAGAAATGGGGGAGGGGAAGAGGGTTCTGAAATAAATAGGGAGAGAGGGGGAGGCGGATAGAAGATGGATAGAGGAGAGGATAGGTGGAGAGGAGGCAGACAAGTCGAAGAGGCGGGGATGGAGCCAGTAAAGGTGAGTGTAGGTAGGGGGGTAGGGAGGAGATAGGTCAGTCCAGGGAGGA
>JAHRHZ010000248.1:67316976-67379730 GCA_024137785.1 Ginglymostoma cirratum
TGGGGAGGGAAAGATGTCTTTGGTGGTGGGGTCTGACTGCAGATGGCGGAAGTGTCGGAGGATGATGCGTTGGATCCGGAGGTTGGTGGGGTGATATGTGAGGACGAGGGGGATTCTTTTTTGGTTATCGTTGCGGGGACGGGGCGTGAGGGATGTGTTCCGGGAAATGCGGGAGACACGGTCGAGGGCGTTCTCGACCACTGTGGGGGGGAAGTTGCGGTCCTTGAAGAATGAGGACATTTGAGATGTGCGGGATTGGAATGTCTCATCCTGGGAGCAGATGCGGCAGAGGCGAAGGAATTGGGAATAGGGGATGGCATTTTTGCAGGAGGGTGGGTGGGAGGAGGTGTTTATATTGCCTGGGTTGACTGGGTTGTAACATTTAACTGTAAAGAGAGGCTGTATAAGCTTGATAACAAGGTGTGGAGCTGGATGAACACAGCAGGCCAAGCTGCATCATAGGAGCAGGAAAGCTTGACGTTTCGGGCCTAAGCCCTTCATCAGAAATCAACACTTCCTCTGGCAGCTCATTTCATACATGCACCACCCACTGCGAGAACAAGTTGTCCCTTAGGCCCCTTTTAAATCTTCCCCTATCCCTTTAAGCTTATACGCTCTAGTTTTGGGCTCCCTAGTCTGGGAAAAAGACCTTGGCTATTCACCCTATGCATGCCCCTCATGATTTTATAAACTTCTATGAGGTCATCCCTCAGCCTCCGAAGCTCCAAGGAAAATAGCCCCAGCCTTTTCAGCCTTTCCCTATAGCTCAAACGCTCCAACCCTGGCAACTTCCTTGTAAATCTTTTCTGAACCCTTTAAAGTTTAACAACATCTTTCCTATAAAAGAGAGACAAGAATTGACACAGTATTGCAAAATGTGGCCTAACCAGTGTCCTGTACAGCCGCAACCTGACCTCCCAACTCCTAAACTCAGTGCACTGACTGATAAGGACAAGCATACCAAACGCCTTCACCACTACCCTGTCTACCCATGACTCTACTTCCAAGGAACTATGAACCTACACCCTAAGTTCGGCAACACTCCATTAAGTGTATAAGTTTTGCCCTGACTTGTTGGACAAAAAGGCCACTTCTGCGCTGTATGACTCTATGACATCCCCCCGTCACCTTTTAACAACCAGGCCACAGAGTTTACTTGTCCTTAGCTACATTCTGTCTAAGCACTCTCTCTAAGACACTGATAACATGGCCCAAAAGCATTGCTGTGAAACCAAGAGGGCTCCCTCAATTCTTAGCATCTATAAACTGTTTTACAGGCTTCTCAAACAGATCGCCAGCCTTATCAGTTCCAATACCAATCCATGTTGGGAATATTACCTCCTTTCGGCTTGGGAGCATGATGTCAGGTCTGTCTCAGAATTTTGTGCTTTTTTTTCCAGGAGAAAGAGGTGAATGCACATTGCACAGGGCATTATCCTGTGTGAGGTCTCTGCATGTAATGCAAAATTCTGAGCAATGGAGTAGAAACAGATGAATTAGAAACAATCAGTAATTTATGAAAAGCCTGGAGTATCAATGAGGAGGGACGTGTAAAGGGATTTTTGGTTCTGAGATGTGGTATTTTGTTTTACTTGAGATTGTCCCTGCAGTGTGGACATTGCTGATAAGAACAGCATTCATTCCCTTTGTCAGGGTGTTACTGAGTCATGTTCATGAATCTGCCTCAATTTTATTCTGTAGTCACAAAGTGATTTGATAGGACAATATAGAGGGGAGCCAAGGTCCAATCACATTGCAAGAGATTGGCAGTCAAGGTTGGGCAAGAGATTCTACCATCTGCCGTGGTGGGATTTGAACCCAGGTCCCCAGGATGTTATCTGGGTCTCTGGATTAACAGTCCAGCAATAATACCACTAGGCCATCACTTCCCCCATTACCATATCTAGGTAACAACAGCAGATTATCTTTCCTAAAGGACATTAGTGAACCAAATGGATTTTAGCACAATGGTTACAGTGGAATTTACACCCATGCCCCTTAGCTCCTGGGTAATTAATCCAGTGATATCACCACTATTTGACCATGTACAAATGGTTTACTGGTGTTAACTGTAGGTAGCTTAATGGATAGCCAGTGGTTCAACTGTTTCAGGAGGTCTTGGGTTCTCTATACACTTCAGGAGCAGGGTTTCCCAGTTTGGTTAGGTTCTCTTTCCTGCCACTTGAAGAATCATCTCTGCTGATGCCAACTGTCCTGAAGCTCACCACCACCTTCTCAAGGGCAACTAGGGATGGGCAATACATGTCCAAACCAGTAACACCTGCATTATATTTGTGAAGAAATAATGTTTTAAAAATTATACTCAGTGGGGCATTACCTGCCCATGGCAAGACATCCACCCCATCCAGGGTGTTTACAGTTCAATTGGCCCGCACCTTTGTCGGGGAGGGTTAACCCTGGTGAGAGTTGCCTCTGATGGACACAGAAAGGGTCAAAGGAAGTTCTCTATACCACATCTCCGACTCTCAACTCACCCAGCTCATGCAATAAATGCTGCCACCCAACTGGAGTGGGCCTCCCCATGTCATGGTTAAAATAGTGACACTAGTGACATAACGATCTTAAGTAGCATGAAAAGGTGAATGGGCTGCATGATACCTCCATCGCCCCACTTATAAACCAGGGGTCAGGTTGGCATAGATGGTTAGATGGCAGGCAACCCATGTGTTGTCTTTTAAGAGGTCTCTCTCCCTCTCACATCCTCTAAGTGGTCTTCAAAATCAGCAGCAGGGAAGTGTAAATTCTTCCCTAGAGCTCTCATGGCTGACACAAGTGCAGTACTGAGGGAGTGCTACACTGTTGAAGATGCCAGCTTTTGAATGTTAAGCCAAGGTCAGTCAACTCTGTCAGGGAGACTGGGTGGTATTTCGCAAAGTCAGAGGGCTTGGACTGAGCATTTTTTTTCCGGGGAGAGAGATGATGATTTGTTTATATTCACTCACAGGATGAGGGCATCACTGGACAATCCAGCATTTATTGCCCACCCCTAATTGCCCAGAGGGCAGCTAAGAGTCAACCATATTGCCTTGGGTCTGGAGTCACATGTAGGCCAAATCAGGTGAATATGGCAGATTCCTTCCCTAAAGGACATTAGTGAACCAGTTGGGTTTTTCCAACAATCGACAATGGATTCATGGTCATCATTGGACTCAATTCCAGATATTTTATTGAATTCAAATTCCACCACCTGCCATGGCAGGGCTCCCCAGAATGTAATCTGGGTCCCTAGATTAATAGTCCGGAAAAATACGCTAGCCATTGCTTCCCCACTTTTGAAGGAGCGTGTGAGAAGAGGTGGGCATTTTTAATTTCAGCTTGCATGGGGCCAAGGTAGGGAAAGGCATACTTTAAATTTAGTGGGAGTAGAGTTGAGGGAGCAAAAGGTGGATCTCTTGGGCAAGAAATTATAGACATGGTTATGATGGGTATAATTAGAGAATGCTGTAATTACAGGCAAAGGCAGGATGGAATCACAGGAACATTAGTTTGGTAAGAAGGGTAGATAAAGCTGCAGACTGGATGATCATAATAGAAGTGATTCACCAAGCAACAGTCACAACAATCCTCAGTATATTCACAATTTTCTTGTTAGGATTTGTAGCCACATTTTTGCTTGGCCTTGCTTTGGATACACAATGCAGTGGAGCAAGAGTACAAGACAATCAGGAATATCAATGAGTATCACCAGTCACTTGAAGAATCCACAGTTTGGGTGTACAAACCTATGCTCAGATAGCAGTGAGAGAAGATCCTCAAGAAGGTCAGTGACAGGAATGAATCTCTGGGAAATTGGATGCTGTGTTATGTGAAGTTCAATCATACCACACCAGTGATCAACAAGCGATACACTTTCCAACATCATATCAAAGCAAATGCATCATGAGTCTCAGAGACTAGACCCATCACTCACAGAGCCTAAATTCTTAATCATCAAGACCCTAACCTGATATTCAGATGCTTCATTGACCCAGTCATATGCTTAACACTGCTTTAAGGTTCACGTCTCACATTTACAGCTATTAAACCAGGTTAACTAAACGCATGTTCCGAGGAAGGGTCACTGGATCTGAAACATTAAGCCTGATTTTTCTTCACGGATGCTGCCAGACCTGCTGAGCTTTTCCATCAACTTCTGTTTTTGTTCAGCTGCAGCTGTTTCAGTCTTTAACCAAACCCGGGGCTGAGGTCCGAAGTTATGTCAAGCTAAAGTGGTCCCATTGCATTAACAAACCAAAAATTGTATTATGCTAACAGAGAGGGCAATATAAATAGAAATTGTAAATATTGTCTTTTTAAGTTTGATTTTTAATTCATGGAATGAAATGAGTAAAGTGTTGTTTTTCAAAGTAAGGATTGCTGAACAGTTTGAAACAAGTAACTTGATACTCATTGTGAATGTTGGACAACAGCGTTTGTAGATGAACTTGAACTGAGCTTTTCTTAATAACTAAAAGTTTATCAGTTTAAGCACTAGAGATGAGAAAGGTTTCTGACTGCCTACAACCACTTGATTGGTTCTCAGGTAATTGAATAGCTTGGGGCTGGGAACAAGAGACAGAGAAGCCACCAAGTCTCCACTGGCTAGGAGCTGCCTCTGATATCTGCAGTAAGTCACTTTAAATCTGAAATAAACCAGTTTATCATTCCTTTAATAGTTACTGTAAGCCATGACTTCTGATTTATAAGTCAGGAATTTTTTCTTTTTATCAGTGATCCAGCCATCCTGTGCCTCTTGCATACCAATAAGAATGCCTGGAGAAAGGTGACTGAGAAGCAGATTTCTGACCACCACAGGAGTCATAGAAATCATTTTAGCAACCTTTGTAAACAGCAACCATTTAAACTGTTTTCCAGTTCTTCCTAGTGGCTGTAGTCCATGATCCTTTCCCCTGTGTGAATTTATGAGGGAGGTGGAGATTTAATCAATTGTTATATGTCAATACTTCACAATTGTCTATTGCACATAACATCTAATTGCTTATAATAAATAGTAATTTTGGTCAAGTACAGAATACTGGTTCATGTTTTCTGTCAATCTGGGTCTAAAAGTTAGGTAAAATGAGGAACACACACACACACACACACAAACACACACACACACACACACACACACACACACACACACACACACACACACACACACACACACACACACACACAGTGCAAGGGGGAATGATTGATCTTCGGTGTGCTACCCCAGTGAGCTGTGACAAAAAATCAAAACGTTATAGTTGCATTTATACAGAGGTGAAGGCACAATAAAAAATGAATGTAAGTAAAACATGTTTGCAATAAGTTTTTTTAAATGAAATACTTCCACATGAAAATCCTTTCTAATTTCTTAATTGGCAAATATAGAAATTCAAAATTTACAGCTATACAAGAGGATTCACACAAATCAAGTTATCAAATGGAAGCAACAAAACTAACTTGCATCAAATTTAAATCATTTTCTTTCATGATATTTGGACAGTAAGGTCACTCAAAAGATAAGTTTAGAAGTTTATAAGTTTCCATGCACATAATGCTCAATGCAGACAGCATTTTTTTAAAACACGACTGTTGTCAACTTTCATTCTTAATGTTTATCAGCCCCGAAAACGACCTTATTCCTGTGTAGTTTATTACTAGTAGATCAGTAATATTGTTTCTCCATCAGGGAAAGGCATTTAAATATGTTCTTGGATGATGCCTTGATACAGGTCCTGGTGGCCTACATGCTACTCATCTGAACAATGTTCTTTGATAAACACTGTGCTATATTTCTACAAAGAGGTTAACATAAATACAATCAGTACAATCTTACACCAGAAACGTTATACCTTCACACAACCAGTTTTCTGAGGAATCTAAATCAACTAAAAACAAGAAAATTGTTTGCAATATTTTTGTACATGTTTGACCCTTTCTTCACGTTGATTTCATCAGAGGAACGAAGGATTTCATACGAAACCAGTCTCTTGGGAAAGTATTTAATCAGTATGAGATGCAGCATGACTTGTTTTCTCAATTTGTTCCTTTTATTCCCACACGTGTTGTCTACATCAGGCAGGTGTCCTTTCACTTTGAAATCAATTTAAATAAAACTTTCCTAGGTTTCTTTCAGGAAATATGGAATGAACTTCCAGAGGGAGTGGTGGATGCGGGTCCAGTTAGAACATTTAAAAGATATTTGAAAAAATATATTAATAAGAAATGTTTGGAAAGATATGGGCCAAGTACAGGCAGGTGAGGCTAGTTTAGTTTGGGATTGTAGTTGGTGTGGACTGGTTGGACCCAAGGGGTCTGTTTCCATGATGTATGACTCTATGACTCTGTAAATGAGATAATGATGTATAAAGTTTTACATGTGTTAGTTATTATCTTGCATCTGGTAGGGTCTTGCTGGTTCAGTAGGATCTAAGTTCAACCTACAAACAGTATTTCCCCTGTTTTCTCATGCAGAATGACCGCTTCCCTCCTTGTATCTCCTTTTCCACTGTCTTCAGTGTGAAGATGTGCAACAGTATCAGTTATTGATCCATAATTTTCAGCTGTGGCTGAAGTAACTTTCAGCTACTCATATCAGAGAGAAGTGTTTTGGGGTGGTGTAATCAGGACCTAAAAATGATTTAAGTACTGTCCAGTGTTTCACAGAGGGAGTGAAGAATGTGAATATTTGTTCCACACCAGCAAAACAATTTACTGAATCTAAGTAGCAATCAACTGCAACATGGCCACTAAGATTTACTGAAAGTCCAGCACATGGAATAGGTAGAGCATACTTATTTTTCTCTGGGGGTTTTCACTGTCTGCCATTATACATTTCTTCCTTGTTAGCTACAGTGTCATAAGCCTGTCCTCTGCACATACTGAGGTCAACTCTGCTGTCATTGCCTGGAGAATCGAGCACAATGTTGGCTATACAAACACCACTACGCTTTTTTTAACTCAAAGAAAGTTAGAAAGTGGTCAATTGGGAAACAATCTTCAGGTGACACCTACCTTACAATAATAGTTATTCAATTAACATGTAAAAGCTCTGGTGTTGAGTCAACAGACAAACTGAAATATCCTGATTTCCTCAAATCATCAAAACAGATCTTCTTTCCTTTTCAGACAAAGCTACTTGCTTCATTATATTTTGTTTTAGACTGCAATGATCCGCTATGATCCCAGATCCACTGTTTCCATTGTGTTTTATCCGGTTGGGAAGGAATGAGTTTTATCAGGCTAAGATCATTTCTACACTTTGATAAGCCAAGCTTTTCATTGCCTTCTCTAAAAGCTGATTCAATTTCTGCAGTTGTGCACACAACTGTGATAACACTTTTGAGTACCTGCCCCTAGTGCTCTTGCTCGTTGCCAATCTGTTCCTCCAGTTGTGGATCCAAGGATAACCTATATTGCTTTGTCAAATATGTGAACAAAGCCCCCATTATGATCCTCAGAGTTCTCCTGATTTTGAATTCGAAGACTTTTGTTCATTATTTAATCCAGCATGAGCCAACACTGCTAATGATGTTTAGAAGAGTTTGCAGACAAAATATGAAACACAGACTGTTGGACAGCATATAAGCACTCCTGGATGCATTTTCACCATTAGCTATCATTGAATGAAATTGACCTTTTGAATAATATCAAGTTTGGATTTGGAATGACTAGATTGATTTCTCAAATGAGCAATTCCAATGTTGACATTTGAAATAGCTTGTTGTATTCAGGATTAAAAATTCAAGACATCCCATTGACTAAGATCATTGGACTTGGTGTATCTATTTTCTTCAGCTGGGGTTTCAGGCTCAGTAATATTCTTAGTTATGCTCATGTTTGTACCATCTATGCTAGTAGAAGGGACGGATGATTATGGTTTCTGTTGCCATAGCTGACTCTCTTAAATATGAGTCTCCTCCAGTATTGAAATGAAATCTTTCTTACCTGTTTCCTGTCAATCATTGCACCATCACTAAACTTGACGATCATACCTTTAAACTCTTCAGCAAAGTAACATTTATAAAAAGTAAACAGTTGAGATACTGGAACTGATCCCTGGGGCACACTATACATTATATCTCGCCAACCTGGAAAAAAACAATTTGTACCTACTCTCTGCTTCCTTTTAGCTAACTAATCATTCATTGATGCTGATGTGCTCCCACTTACCATGAGGTTTATTTTTCGCAATAACCTCTAAGGTGGCACTTTATCAAATGCTTTCTTGAAATCTAAGTATAATATGGAGTCATAGATTCAGAGATATACAGCATGGAAACAGACACTTTGGCCCAACTCGTCCATGCTGACCAGACATTCTAAATAAATCTAGTCCCATTTGCGAGCTTTCGGCCCATATCCCTCTAAACTCTTCTTACTTAGGTAAGCTTCCAGATGTCTTTCAAATATGGTAATTGTACTGGCCTCCACTACTACCTCTGGTAAGCTCATTCCATACATGCACCATTCACTGCGTGAAAGAGTTGTCCCTTAGGTCCCTTTTAAATTTTTCCCCTCTCACCTTAAACCTATGCACTTTAGTCTTGAACTCCCCACCCCAGGGAAAAGTCCTTGTCTATTTACCCTTTCCATGCCCTCATGATGTTATAAACCTCTATAAAGGTCACCCCTCACCTTCTGACGCTCCAGGGAAAATAGCTCCAGCCCATTCAGCCTCTCCCCATAGTTCAAATTCTCGAACCCGGGCAACATTCTTTTAAATCTTTTCTGAACCCTTTTAAGTTTCACAACATCCATCTTACAGCAAAGAGACAAGAATTACACACTGTATTCCACAAATGGCCTAACCAATGTTCTGTAGAGCCGCAACATGACCACTTAACTCCTAAGTTCAATGCACTAACCAATAAGGGCAAACACACCAAACACCTTCTTCACTATCTTGTCTACCTGTTACTCCACTTTCAAGAGGCTTTGAACCTGCACTCCAAGGTCGCTAATCAGTAACACTCCTCAGGACCTTACCATTAACTGTATAAGTTCTGCAGTGATTTCCTTTCCAAAATGCAGCATCTCTCATTTAGCTAAATTAATCTCCATCTGCCACTCCTCAGCCCATTGGCCCATCCGATCAAGATCCTGTTTTACTCTAAGGTAATCTTTTACAGTGTCCACTACTTCTCCAATTTTGGTGTCATCTGCAAACTTACTAACCATACCTCCTTTGTTCACATTCAACTCATTTATATAAATTATAGCAAACAGTGGACCCAGCACTGACCATTGTGGCACACCATGTTCCCAGTTCACAGGCACATGTCACTTCCACAAAGAACCTCAATAGAATGGTCAAACAGTCCTGTCTGAATATTCAATATGATAAGGAAACAACAACTTACTCACAATCTCCTTTCAAGAAATGTGTGAAGCCATTGTTAAAGAAGTTATGTCAGGGAACTTAGATAAATTCAGGTTAATCAGGCAGAGTCAACATAGATTTGTTTGATCAATCTATTGAAGTTCTTTGAGGAAGTGATGTGCGCATGTGGGTAAACTGGGAGCGCTGTGTGCCAGAAGGATCGTGCTGGGTCCACTGCCTTTCATTGTTTGTATAAATGATTTGGATGTGAGCCTCTGAGTTATGGTTAGTAAATTTACGGATGACACCAAAATTGTGCCGACGAGTGGCAGATGCTGCTGGACCTTCTGACTTCCTCCACCACTTTCTGTTTTTATTCCCTATTTTTACACTTAATTCTCTTTGAAATGAAGAACAGCATTCTATTTGCCTTCACTATTATGTGCTGAAACTACTTGTTAGTTATTTTTCTGTGATTTATGCCCGAGGACTCACAAATCCCTCTGTATTACAATTTTTTGCAGTCTTCCTCCATTTAACTGATATTCAAATCCCTCTATTCTTTCAGATAAAGCGCATAACCTTACATTTTCCTACATTCTATTTCATTTGCACAGTTTTTGCATACTCAATAATCTATACATATCTCTCTTTGTGCCATCCTGATCACTCCTCTTCCTTACTATTTTAAAGGCATCTGCAAACTTGGCTATAGAACATTCGTTTACCTCTTCCAAGCCATTAATATTGATACTTCCTAATCCATCTGTTCAGAGATGTTCACAGCAAGTAGGACTTGAGCCCAGGCCTCCTGGTTCAGAGGGAGGGGCCTTACCACTGTCCCACACAAGTGCTAATTTACCAACTGCCATATAGTAAATAATTGTGAACACAATCCTTATCTCTGCCCAGAGCCAGGGAGAACTGTTTTTAGGGGTCAGGCTTTCAGGACAGAGGAGCTGAGAATTCTTTACTCTGAGGGTTGTGTAACTTGGAACTTTGCCTCAGATGGAAGTGGAGGTGATTCATTGAATATTTTGAAGGTAGAGGTGAATAGATTCTTGTTAGGCAAGGGAATCAATTGTTATTGGGGGGTTAGAAATGAGTGTGGAATTCAAAATGCAGATCATTTATAATCTTATAGAAAATGGTGATGATGACCCAGTTAAAAACGTGGGTGTTGAGCAACTGAATGTTACAGTGAAAGATGAAGGAAGTACTAAAGAGGCTGGCAGCACTCCAGGTGGCACTCCAGTGAAGTCACCAGGTCCAGATGGGATGCACCCCAGATTTCTGAGAGAGTTAAGGGGGAAAATTGTGGAATCATTGACAAAAAATTTCCAGTACTTTTGGAACACAGGATTAGCCCCAAGGAACTGGAGGATTGCAAATGAGATGCTCTTGTTCAAGAAAGGGGCAAAGGATAACATTGGAAAACATAAACTTGTCATCTTGACATCAATTGTGGGAAAACTGACACAAGATAAGACAAATATACAGTGACAGAAAGATAAATTGATACTTGACAGTCAATGTCATTTTGTCGAGGTCTGCTCATGTCTGACAAATTTGATTAAGTCCTTTGATGTGGTGACACAGGTAGTAGATTGAGAGTAATGCTGTGGATGTTGCATATTTGAACGATCAGAAAGCATTTGATACGTTGCCACTTGGCAGGTTGGTTAGAAAATTAGAAATTTTTGGGATTGATGTGTCCTTGGCAGCATGGATTAGAAGTTAGCTAAAAGATAGAAAACAGAGGGTAGGTATAGATGGGTATTTCTCAGATCAGAGATGGGTTGAAAATGGTGTTCCTCAGGGACCTTGCACTCTGTGATTTATATAAATGAGTTGGAGAATGGTGCTAAGGGCAAACTCACTAAATTTGCAGATGATACTAAGTTAGGGAGAATAGTGAGTTGTAAGGATAGTGCATCAATTTTGGAAGGACATTGACAAGTTGGCCAAATAAGAAGACACCTGCCAGGTAAATTTCAATGCAGAGTAATGTGAGGTAATGCATTTTGGTAGGAAAGAAAACATGAAGAGACAATACAGGCTCCATGGAACAACTTTGAGGGGAATAAATAAGAAGAGGCACCATGGGGTTCAAGTGCATAATTTTTTAAAGTAGTCAGGTAAGTTCAAAGAGTTGTTAAGAAGGCTTATAGGATCTTTGGGTTTATAGGCATAGAGTATAAAAGCAAGAAGGTGATGCGACACCCCTACAAATCATTAGTCAGATGGTATTTGGAGCGCTGTGTTCAGTTCTGGGCTCCTTATTTAAGGAAGGATGTTAAAGCCCTAGAGAGAGTTCAAAGGAGATTTACTGGAATGATATCAAGCCCGAGGGAATTTAGATACAAGGAAAGACTAGAGGAGTTGGACTTGTTCTCCTTGGCACAGCAAAGATTAAGGGAGGTGTTCAAACTTATGAAAAATTTTGACAGGGTGAGGAAGGATATTCTGTTTCCAATAGTTGGTATGTCAATAACTAGGGATCACAACTTCAAGACTGTCAGCAAGAGAGCTAGAAGTGAGATGAGGTAAAACTCCTCTGTACAGAGATTTGTTAGGATTTGGATGAGCTGCTTGGAAGAGGGGTGGAAGCTGATTCCATATGCATCTCAAAAGAGAGCTGGGTATATATTTGAAAGTAATGAATTTAGAGGGCTATGGATAAAGGGCTGGAGATTGGGACTAGCTGGGTAGCTCTATTGGGAGCTGGTACAGACACAATGTGTCAATTGATCTCCTTCTGTATTACAGGCTTATGATTATTCAATGATAGGGCAGAAACAAGGGTCCAACTGGTTTACTTCAGCTCCTATTTTGGATGTTTGTATGTAATTTTTAAATGAGTTAGTTAGTAAGGATTAATTTCCCATATTCTGTAGTGTGGCGCAGGAGGAGAGAATATTTAAATGTCCAGTTGTGCTTGATTCTGTCTAATTTTTGAACCTGTATCTTTTAATTCTGCAGTAACAATCTAAGTCAAAATGCGCATATTATCAAAACCTACCTGCCTGATATAATATGAAACTTGTTTCTAATCAATATATTTTTGAAAAGAAAAAATGCAGAGTTAATTTCTCATAAATTTACATGCCTAAATTCCTGAATCATATTGATCTCTTTAAGAATGTAAGAACTGGGAGCACGAGTGGGCATTTCAGCTCCTCAAGCCTACTCTGCTATTGCTGACCTCATCTTGGCCTCAACTTCACTTTCCTGCCTGTTCCCCATAACCCTTCAATCCATTACTAATTGAAAACCTGTCTATCTCCTCCTTAAATTTATTCAGTGTCCCGGTTTCCACCAAACTCTGGAATAACGATTTCCACTAATTCATGGCCCTTTGAGAGACATAACTTCTCGTCATCATTTTAAATCTGCTACTCCTTACCCTAAAACTACGACGTCTCATTCTTGATTGACCCACGCAAGGGAACATCTTGACCATGAATGAATTTTGAGTTAATTAGAATGCGCTGCTTGAAAAAAAATGATGGAAATAAAACTTGCCAGTTACTTCCCAAAACAATTTAGATATAAATAAAAGGGAAAACGTCAAGGATTATGGGAAAAAAATTTTGGTGTCAGCAGTCAATGGGACCAAGTGGATCATTCTGTTATAAAGATACACAGACACAGTGGACTAAATGGTTTCCCTCTAATCTTTCTCATTCGAAGTGTGTTTTGAAGAAAGTGCTTAAAACGGCACAATTTTTAAAAAAATTCCAACATTATGATCTCACTGAAGATTTGAAACAACTGGATATAACATAGTGCATCATCACTTGATTTTAGAGTTCTAATTTCATTTATGTTAATGTCAATTTGAATTGAGTGATTATTTTAAGTGAGCTTTTCCTTTTGAAATGTTATTCCCTACAAATAGGTGCTTTCTTTGTCAACAAAAATTTTAATGGCAGTCCCCAGATAAAGGAAGCTATTTGTTTTAATTTACTTTACATGCTTTATTGACTCACTTCCAAAAAAGATGTCTTCATTGTCTACATGTGTGTGTTAAATTAGATTTACCAATTTTAAAAACAATCCTCTCTTACTGAGCCCATCTGCTTGAATCCTCCAAGTCTCATTGAGCTCTGTTTATCACTCATATTTAGTTTAGCTGCTTATCTTGTTATGATAAGCAAATGTAATAATATAACAATAAACATTGTCCCGCTCCAAATTAACTAAAAATAGTGTGGACCACAGGGCATCTAAATGATCACCTGTTTACTTCCACTAGTCACTGCCCTCCAAGTCCACACATCGTTTCGCTTGCTTTTGCAAAGGCAGTTTTCAATAAACCTAATTTGTCTTTTGTCAAGTTCAGTTCTACTTAACAGTATCACATATGTAACTTTATCAAATGTGTCTTGGAAATCTGAATAGTGCCAGTTTAATAGAACGGCCCCTCCACCTACATATCAACGAATACCGCTCACGCTTGGATATTGAGCAGTTTTACCGCCACCTCCGCCTCCACACTTACTTCTTCAAACGTGAATCTAACCCTCCCTCTACTGACCCCTTCTCCTGCCTCCAACACAAGCCCTCCTCCTGGACACCACCCCAAGGCCTCCTACCCTCCCTCGACCTCTTCATCTTCAACTGCCGTCGAGACATCAATCGCCTCAACCTCTCTACCCCTCTCAAACACTCCAACCTCTCCCCCGCAGAACGTGCAGCCCTCCGCTCCCTCCGCTCCAATCCCAACCTCACCATAAAACCCGCAGACAAGGGAGGCGCAGTTGTAGTATGGCACACTGACCTCTACATCGCTGAGGCCAGGCGCCAACTCTCCGACACCTCCACCTACCGTCCCCTCGATCATGACCCCACCCTCGAGCACCAAACCATCATCTGCCAAACCATCCACAACCTCATCACTTCAGGTGACCTCCCACCCACCGCCTCCAACCTCATCGTTCTCCAACCCCGCACCACCCACCTCTATCTCCTTCCCAAAATCCACAAACCTGAATGCCCTGGTCGACCCATTGTCTCCGCCTGCTGCTGCCCCACCGAACTCATCTCCACGTACGTGGACTCCATTTTCACCCCCTTGGTTCAGGAACTCCCTACCTACGTCCATGACACCACCCACGCCCTCCACTTCCTCCAGAACTTCCAATTCCCCGGTCCCCAACACCTCATTTTTACTATGGACGGCCAGTCCCTATACACCTGTATTCCCCATGCAGATGACCTAAAGGCCCTCCGCTTCTTCCTGTCCCGCAGACCTGACCAATCCCCCTCTACTGACACCCTCATCCGCTTAGCCGAACTCGTCCTCAGCCTCAACAACATTTCTTTCAATTCCTCCCACTTCCTACAAACAAAGGGGGTGGCCATGGGTACCCGCGTGGGCCCAAGCTATGCCTGCCTCTTTGTAGGTTACGTGGAACAATCCCTCTTCCGTACCTACACTGGCCCTAAACCACACCTCTTCCTCCGTTACACTGATGACTGTATCGGCGCCGCCTCGTGCTCCCACGAGGAGCTCGAACAGTTCATCCACTTCATCAACACCTTCCACCCCAACCTGAAGCTCACCTGGACCATCTCTAACACCTCTCTCTCCTTCCCGGACCGCTCTGTTCCCATCTCGGGTAACCACCTAGAAACTAATATCCATTTCAAGCACACCGACTCCCATAGCTACCTAGCATACACCTCCTCCCACCCACCTTCCTGCAAAAATGCCATCCCCTATTCCTAATTCCTTTGCCTCCGCCGCATCTGCTCCAAGGATGAGGCATTCTACTCCCGTACATCTCAGATGTCCTCATTCTTCAAGGACCGCAACTTGCCCCCTACGGAGTGGTCGAGAACGCCCTCGACCGTGTCTCCCGCATTTCCTGCAACTCATCCCTCACACCCCGTCCCCACAATAACAACCAAAAAAAATCCCCCTCATCCTCACGTACCACCCCACCAACCTCCAGATCCAACACATCATCCTCCGACACTTCTGCCATCTGCAATCCGACCCCACCACCAAAGACATTTTTCCCTCCCTACCCTTGTCTGCTTTCCGGAGGGACCACTCTCTCCGTGACTCCTTTGTCTGCTCCACAATCCCCTCCAGCCCCACCACTCCCGGCACTTTTCCCTGCAACCGCAGGAAGTGCTACACCTGCCCCACACCTCCTCCCTCACCCCAATCCCAGGCCCCAAGAAGACTTTCCACATCAAGCAGATGTTCACCTGCACATCTGCTAATGTGGTATACTGCATCCGCTGTACCCATTGTGGCCTCCTCTACGTTGGGGAAACCAAGCGGACGCTTGGGGATCGCTTTGCAGAACACCTGCGCTCAGTTCGCAACAAACAACTGCACCTCCCAGTCGCGAACCATTTCAACTCCCCCTCCCATTCCTCAGACGACATGTCCATCCTGGGCCTCCTGCAATGCCACAATGAAGACACCCGAAGGCTGCAGGAACAGCAAATCATATTCAGCCTGGGAACCCTGCAGCCCAATGGTATCAATGTGGATTTCACAAGCTTCAAAATCTCCCCTCCCCCAACCGCATCCCAAAACCAGCCCAGCTTGTCCCCACCTCCCTAACCTGTTCTTCCTCTCACCTATCCCCTCCTCCCACCTCAAGCCCCACCCCCATCTCCTATCTACTAACTTCATCCTGCCCTCTTGACCTGTCCGTCCTCCCTGGACTGACCTATCTCCTCCCTACCTCCCCACCTACACTCACCTTTGGCTCATCCCCGCCTCTTTGACTTGTCTGCCTCCACTCCACCCATCCTCTCCTCTATCCATCTTCTATCCGCCTCCCCCTGTCTCCCTATTTATTTCAGAACCCTCTTCCCCTCCCCCATTTCTGATGAAGAGTCTCGGCCTGAAACGTCAAGCTTTCCTGCTCCTATGATTCTGCTTGGCCTGCTGTGTTCATCCAGCTCCACACCTTGTTATCTCGCCTTCACAAGTTTAGTTACAGTCAAAAAATTATACCAGATTTGTAAAATTTGTCTAAATGCAGCTGACACAGATAAGTAATGATACTAACCCACATAATACACTTCGTGCTTTCTCACTAGATACTAGGCTGTTTGGTTCTATTATTTGCTTTTGAATAGCAGAATGACATACACTAAGTTTTTCTTTCTCAGAAGTGAGACCACACAAAGGCTCACTCACAAAACATTAGTTTACAGGTACACCAAATAATTAGGAAGGCAAATGGAATGTTGCCGTTTATTGGAATGGAATATAAAAGTAGGAAATTTTACTGCAGCTATATAGACTTTTTTAAATTCACAGACCATGTACATCACTGGCTGGGTCAGCTTGTATTGACAAACCCTTGAGAAGGTGCTGGTGAGTTACCTTCTTCAACTACTGCCGTCAACGTGATGCATGTAGATCCACAGTGCTGTTAGGGAGAGAGTCTCAGGATTTTGATCCACGGACATTGAAGAAATGTCTATATATTTCCAAGTTAGGATGTTGTGTGGATTGGAAGGAAACTTGAAAGTAAGGATGTTCCAATTTATCTGCTGCCTCGTCCTCCTAGAGGACATGTTCTGGAGGTCATGGATTTGGAAGGTGCTGTATAAGGAGTTTTAGTGAGTTGCTGCAGTGAATCGTGTATATGATACAAACTGCTGCGTCTATGTGTCAGTGTTAAAGGGTGTGATTACTGAAGGTGTATATGGTGCTAGTTAAGCAGTTTGCTTTGCCCTGAATGTTGTGGAACCTGTTGTGTGTTTTTAGGACTGTTCTCATCCAGGGAAGTGAAGAATATTCCATCACGTTCTTACTTTGTGTCTTGTAAATCGTGATGAATACTTGAGAAGTCAGGAGGTGAGTTGCTTGCTGCGTAATTCCCAATCTCTGACCTGCTCATGTGGCCACAGTTTGTCCAATTCAGTTTCTAGTTTAGGATAATCACCATGGGCCAATGCACTGGGGAACAGCAGATGTAGTTTAATTTAGATAAATGTGAGGTGTTGCATTTTGGTACGGCAAATCGGGGCCGGACTTATACACTTAATGATAAGGTCTTGGGGTGTGTTGCTGAACAAAGAGACCTTGGAGTGCAGGTTCATAGTTTCTTAAAGTGGAGTTGCAGGTAGATAGGATAGTGAAGAAAATGTTTGGTACGCTTTCCTTTATTGGGCAGTGTTCGTGTCCAATGTTGTGTCCTAAGAAAGTCACTTCCGCCTTCGCGAATTCTGTCTTTGTCTAATTTATGACCAATTTTGTCTTCCATAGAATCTCAAAGGCCTCTGCCAAGTGCACCATGTGATCTGTCCACGAATGGATAAAGATCACTAAGTCGTCTGTATAGACAGCACAATTAGTCAATCCTGCCACTATGCTGTTGATAAGTCTTTGAAGTGTGGCTGGTGCATTCTTCATTCTAAAGGGCATTATCTTAGTTGGATATAGCCCATTTAGGGTTTCAAAACCATAAGCTTCTTTCGGTGTCTCCAACAATGGTACTCGCCAGTAACCACGAAGTAAGTCCAACTTTGTGAAGTATGTGGCTTGTCCAACTTTTTCCACACAGTCCTCCAGCCTTGGAAATAGTTATGAGTCTAGTTTGGTCACGGCGTTGCCCTTCCAATAATCTATGCAGAATCCTCGAGTACCATTAGGGTTGGGGACAAACACAATTGCTGAACCCCACTCACTTTGACTCAGCTTAATGATGTCTTCTTGCAGTGTCACTTCCACTTCCTTCAGTGCCTGTGTTGTTTTGAGAGGATTAAGCCTCTAGTAGGATTGTTTTATTGGAATAGAATTCCATAAATTGACCTCATGTACAATAGTATTATTCCTCCCCGTTCTATTTCTATATCTGTCCTCTTGGTGCAGCAAAAAGCCTTTCAATTCAGTTCTCTGTTCCTGAGACATATAGCTCACTACCCTATGCCATTCTTTAAAAGCTTCCTCATTATTCAGTTTATTCTGAAGCACATCAAAATCCAAATCATCTGGATTTGGTTGCTCACTCTGAGTGACAGGAACTAATACCTATTTCTCTGGTTCGCTTTCCCTTTCATAGTAAGGTTTCAGCATGTTCACATGACATACCCAATAATTTTTTTTCTATCTGACATCTTTACCTGATAATTCACCTGATTTAACTTCTTCTCAACCTGACAGGGACCACAAAACCTTGCTTTGAAGGGATCTCCTACCACTGGTAACAGCACCAATACTTTGTCCCTGCAGGAAAACATACGCATTTTAGATTTCTTATCTGTTTCTTACTTCATTAGATGCTCTGCCACCTTCAAATGTTGTCCAGCTAATTCACTTATTCTGGTTAATCTTTCTCTCACCTCAGACAAAATGTCCAACTGTGAGATCTCCGACATTGGACCTATCAACTTTCCCTTAATTAATTTTAAAGGCCCTCTTACTTAGTGTCCGAATATCAATTCAAACGGAGTGAACTGAGTTGATTCATTTGGAGCATCTCTAATGGCAAACAATATAAATAGGATATCTTTATCTCAATCATGTGGGTAATCCTGGCAATAAGCCCTCAGCGTGCTCATTAGGGTCTGATGCCACCTTTCCAATGCTCCCTGGGATTCAGGATATATACACTTGATTTAAAGTGTTGGACGCCTAAACTATTCATGACCTCAATAAATAATTTGGCAGTAAAATTAGGCACTTGGTCTAATTGAACGTACCTGGTAGTCCGTAACCCTTCTTGCCTTGACATTCCATAATGGAATTGCCTCCGGAAATCTGATGGACAGATCTATTATGATTAGCAAATACTGGTTCCCACTTTTGGTTTTAGGGAAGGAACTTTCACAATCAATCATAATATGTGGTGAAAGGTTGTTTAAATGCGGGAATTAGCGTCAAAGGCACCTGGTTTTATTACTGCCTGTGGCTTTCCTACCATCTGACACATACAACAGGTACGGCAAAATTCAACCTCATTTTTATGTAATCCAGGCCAATAGAAATGCTTCTGTATCTTAACCTGAGTCTTCTTCACTCTTAAATGACCTCCTACAGGTAATTCGTGTGCGACCCACAATACTTCCCATCTGTATTCTATCGTTAACACAATCTGGTGAACTTCTGTGCATTTATCATCTGCACTAACCTGCCAAGGTCTCCATTTCTGCCTTAAGATTTTATACTTAAGGTAATAGCATTTTGGAATACATTCTGATTCCTTTTCCGAGTAGGCTTTATGATTTAATTTTTTTTTGTCTCACCTTTTTGTTGTATCACCATTAGTCTTTCAGAACTAAACACTTCTGCCTGATCCTCTACCTGCTCAGATTTCTCCTCTACCATGTCATCAAACAAGGTGCCAGCTAACTGGACCTCAACTCCTTCACCTCTCTCTTTGGTTTTCCCTTCTTGCTTTAACTTATGACTGTAGGATTTTGCCACCACAAAGTCTGGAAAATTCCAGGATATTTTCCATTAACTATTTGTTCCTTGTTTTTCCTTTGGCTTCTCCGCTACAATGGCATCACACCCACCTTTGATCTGGCTGGGTCATTTCTAAGAACAAACTGTATTCCTGGAATAAAGACTCTTTCAATCACTCCCACTGTCCCTTCCCCAGTCTTGATTGGGCTTTCTAGCCTTATTTTACACAGGGGAACGCTAAATCTCTCTCCATTTATTCCACAGATTATCACTCTCTCAGGTAACATTTCAGAAGGAGTGGAAATACTTTCATCTCTTACTATTAGAGACTGACCAACTCTCACATCTCTTAATATTGTAACTTTTCCCCATTCTACCTGATTAACCTTACCCACAGTGGTGAAGTCTTTGAAGAGATCAGGTCTATATGCTTCTGGTACCAATTTGTAGGGACTGAATGTAGCCTAGTTTTAGTTCTTCATTTTCTCTTGACATGGCATCTGGCAGCACTGCAAGCACCTCCATAGCACCACCTCCCAACTTGGTCTGAATTAACAATATTCACACAGTCTCTGGCAATTCATCTGGTTAGCCAATTTCTCAAAAGCTAATAAAAAAGGCTGCTACATCTTTTTCATCAACTTTTGGTTATGTTTTGACAAATTTATATCTATCCTGAGCAGGTTCTGTGGCCGAAAACGGGAGTCCCGGATGGTATGTTGCCTCCCAGGTGCTCGGGTCATGGATGTCACCGATCTGCTACAGAGCATTCTGAAAAGGGAGGGTGAACAGCCAGTTGTTGTGGTGCATATAGGCACCAATGATATAGGTAAAAAACGAGATGAGCTCCTGAAAGCAGAATTCAGGGAGCTAGGAGGGAAGTTAAAGAGGAGGACCTCAAAGTAGTGATCTCAGGGATGCTACCAGTGCCGTGTGCTAGCCAGGGTAGAAATGAAAGAATAGGCAGGATGAACACGTGGCTTGAGGGATGGTGTAGGAGGGAGGGGTTCAGATTTGTGGGACACTGGGACCGGTTCTGGGGAAGGTGGGACTATTACAAATTGGATGGTCTACACCTGAACCAGACTGGAACTAGTGTCCTAGGGGGAGTTTTTGCTAGGGCTGTTGGGGAGGGTTTAAACTAATGTGGCAGGGGTCTGGAAACCAGAGGAGAAGACTAGTAGACAGTGAGGTGGAAACTAGAGACTGTAAGGATCATGAAGTTAGCATTACCAAGGGGAAGAGTAGGCAGAGAGCAGATGAACGCAAAGGAACTGGTGGTCTGAAGTGCATATACTTTAATGCAAGGAGTATAGTGGGTAAGGCAGACGAACTTAGGTCTTGGATTAGTGCCTGGGAGTATGCCGTTATTGCGATCACAGAGACTTGGTTGAAGGAAGGGGATGATTGGCAACTAAATGTCCCAGGATATAGATGCTTCAGACAGGACAGGGAGGGAAGTAAAAGCGGGGGAGGAGTTGCATTGCTGGTCAGGGATGATATCACGGCTGTGCTAAAGGAGGGCACTATGGAGGGCTTGAGCAGTGAGGCATTATGGGTAGAACTGAGAAATAAGAAGGGTGCAGTTACATTGTTGGCGCTGTACTACAGGCCTCCCAACAGTGAGCGTGAGGTAGAAGAACAAATAGGTCGACAGATTATGGAAAGATGTAGAGGTAACAGGGTGGTGGTGATGGGAGATTTTAATTTTCCCAACATTGACTGGGATACACTTAGTGTCAGAGGTCTGGATGGGGCAGAATTTGTAAGGAGCATCCAGGAGGGTTTTCTAGAGCAGTATGTCAATAGTCCAACTAGGGAAGGGGCCATATTGGACCTAGTGTTGGGGAATGAGCCAGGCCAGGTGGTAGAAGTTGCAGTGGGGGATTTCTTTGGGAATAGTGACCACAATTCTGTAAGTTCTAGAATACTCGTCGACAAAGATGAGAGTGGTCCTAAGGGAAGAATACTAAACTGGGCCAAGGCCAATTATATCAAAATTCGGTAGGAGCTGGGAAATGTGGACTGGGGACAGCTATTTGAAGGGAAGTCCACATTTGATATGTGGGCGGCTTTCAAAGATAGGTTGAAGATAGTGCAGGATAGGCATGTCCCTTTGAAAACAAGTGATAGGAAAGGAAAGATTCGTGAACCGTGGATGACAGGAGAAATCGTGCGACTAGCCAAGAAGAAAAGGGAAGCGTACATAAGGTCCAGGCAGCTAAGAACAGAACGGTCCTTGGAGGAATATCGGGAGAGTAGGACCAATCTTAAACGAGGAATCAAGCGGGCTAAAAGGGGTCATGAAATAACTTTAGCCAACAGAATTAAGGAGAATCCCAAGGCCTTTTATTCATATATAAGAAGCAGGAGAGTAACTAAAGAAAGGGTTGGTCCACTAAAGGATAAGGAAGGAAGGTTTTGTGTCGAACCTGAGAAAATGGGTGAGATTCTCAATGATTACTTTGCATCAGTGTTCACTGAGGAGAGGGACATGATGAATGTTGAGACTAGAGATAGAAGTTTGTTTACTCTGGATCATGTTGACATAAGGAGGGAAGATGTGTTGGGTAGGCTAAAGGATATTAAGGTGGACAAATCCCCAGGACCGGATGGGATCTATCCCAGGATGCTGAGGGAGGCGAGAGAGGAAATAGCTGGAGCCCCGACAGATATCTTTGTAACATCCTTAAACACAGGTGAAGTGCCAGAGGACTGGAGAGTTGCTAATGTTGTCCCCCTGTACAAGAAGGGTAGTAGGGATATTCCAGGTAACTACAGACCAGTAAGCCTGACGTCAGTGGTGGGAAAGTTGCTGGAGAAGGTACTGAGGGATAGAATCTGTTTCTATTTGGAAAAGAATGGGCTTATCAGTGATAGGCAACATGGTTTTGTGCAGGGGAGATCATGCCTTACTAACTTAATAGAGTTCTTTGAGGAAGTGACCAAGTTGATAGATGAAGGAAGGGCTGTAGATGTCATCTACATGGACTTTAGTAAGGTGTTTGATAAGGCTCCCCAACGTAAACTAATGGAGAAAGTGAAGTCACATGGTATACAGGGTGTTCTAGCTGGGTGGATAAAGAACTGGTTGAGCAACAGGAGACAGAGTGTAGTAGTTGAAGGGAGTTTCTCGAAATGGAGAAAGGTGACTAGTGGTGTTCCACAGGGATCAGTGCTGGGGCCACTGTTGTTTGTGATATACATAAATGATCTGGAAGAGGGCATAAGTGGTCTGATCAATAAGTTTGCAGATGACACGAAGATTGAGGGAGTAGCAGAAAGCATAGGGGATTGTCAAAGAATACAGGAGAATATAGATAGACTGGAGAGTTGGGCGGAGAAGTGGCAGATGGAGTTCAATCCGGGCAAGTGTGAGGTGATGCATTTTGGGAGGTCTAATTCTAGAGCAAACTATACTGTAAACGGAAGAGCCTTGGGAAAAGTTGATGAGCAGAGAGATCTGGGAGTTCAGGTCCATTGTACCCTGAAGGTGGCTGCACAGGTGGATAGAGTGGTCAAGAAGGCATATGGTATGCTTGCCTTCATCGGACGGGGTATTGAGTATAAGAGCTGGCAGGTCATGTTAAAATTGTACAAGACTTTGGTTCGGCCGCATTTAGAATACTGTGTACAGTTCTGGTCGCCACATTACCAAAAGGATGTGGAAGCTTTGGAGAGGGTACAGAGAAGGTTTACGAGGATGTTGCCTGGTATGGAAGGTGCTAGCTATGAAGAGAGGTTGAGTAGGTTAGGATTGTTTTCATTAGAAAAAAGGAGATTGAGGGGGGACCTGATTGAGGTCTTCAAAATCATGAAGGGTATAGACAGGGTTGATAGAGATAAGCTTTTTCCCAGGGTGAGGGATTCAATAACGAGGGGTCACGCGTTCAAGGTGAGAGGAGAAAAGTTTAAGGGGGATACACGCGGAAAGTACTTTACACAGAGGGTGGTAGGTGCCTGGAATGCGTTGCCAGCAGAGGTAGTAGAGGCAGGCACGGTAGATTCATTTAAGGTGCATCTGGACAGATGCATGAGTAGGTGGGGTGCAGAGGGATACAGATCCTTAGGAATTGGGCGAACGGTTTAGACAGTGGATTTGGATCGGCACAGGCTTGGAGGGCCGAAGGGCCTGTTCCTGGGCTGTAAGTTTTCTTTGTTCTTTGTTCTTTGTTTTTGGTTCTCCTCACTAAACCCATCTTAATCCTTCATTTCCATCCTTTTAAATTGACTTTCCTGTCTAATTTGCAACTTCTTAAGTTGAAACTCTTTTTCACTTTCTTCTCCCTCTTTTGCTCTTCTCTCTCATTTTTCCCTTTCTTTTTGGCTTTCGTCTGCTTGTAACTGTAATTCAAATCATTTCAGTCCCTTTTCTTCCTCTCTTGCTTTAGCTCTTCTTCCCTTTTCTTTATCTTCTAACTCCAATTGTCTAATTTTCATTTTTTTTTCTAATTCCACTGCACTTGCCTATCTCTCTGATACATCTAAATGCTTGACCAACTCCATTACAATTTCAGCTTTCCTCTTGTCCCTAGTTAAACCCAATCTTAGCCTGTTCACTAAGTTTAAAAGTATATTCTTCCGCTGTCTTTGTAAACTTTCTTGGAAAATTTGGGAAGTGTCTTCAAACCCTGGAACCTCTTTAGCAATGTTAAGAGCCATTTCCCCCACTTTTGATTTAACTGACCACAAGTAACCAAAATTAAACAGATTTTCCACTTCTCACCTAAGTTTTTTTTAAAGATCTAGGACACTGACCCCTGAGTCTGTTTAAATCTGCTGGGAATTTTTGTACCTCAAATCTGTCAAAATCTGTTCAGATCCATTCAAATCTCGTACATGAACCGACCAGATCCTGGATGAGCCCCCAGTCTGTTATGAAGCAGAGGTTGACCCCGCACCCTGCTCTGAAAACTAAAACCAAGACTTCCAGAGAAGCTTGCCTTGCCTCATTATCCATTGAAGGAAGTGTGAAAAGTGGTATAACCTGCCCCTCAACCCTCCCCCAACTCTGTTATAATGGGTTGACTAGGTTAAATGAAATGAATACCTGACAGTCACTCTATAATCAATATGTAACAATTTATTTCTCTAACTCGAACAGTCAACAAATGATTTGCTATTCCAATAAATACAAGACCCACTTATGTAATCCAAATTAATTAAAAACAATTTAAAACTTAGTCTCTTGAAATTATTGCTAGGATACGTCTTCTGGAATGTTCAGTACCTTCTCCACTGTTCTTCCATCAGGAACATTTTTCTCCATTGAATTCTTGTGTCAGGAATATTAGCTCAGAGTGCCATTGTACCTTTAGTCAGCTGATAGTTTTTGGACAGCTTAGAGACTTCTATGAGAGCCAGTGATTTTCTCTGTGGGGCTGCTCTTAGTTAACTCTACCAGATAGCAGTTGCTCTCACCTTGATTTTCAAATGGCTTCTTCTTCTATACCTTGATGACCTGCTAATTTTGTACAATAGGATTGGTCCTAGGGCATCAAAACCATCAGATTTAAATTTAATTGATTTTCAGTCTCTAAGTGCCTGTTTTACATTAATTTGCTAACATCGAAACTGGTTAACTAAACAAACTACTGCCTGGGTTGATAATCACACAACCCTCTGATATAAATATTTCAACTTTCAGGAACTCTCTGTGCATCTGCAGAGATTTTTTTAAAATCTCCAAGCCGAGAAAAAGCACATCATCTTTTAAAGGGATCACACATTTTTTCCTCCCTAAAATTTTACAAACAAATTCTAACACCCTGCTTTCCAATCCACAAGTACTCTACCCAACTATGCAACATGACTAGTAATGGATATCTGCTTGATTGACACCACATCCATTCTGTCTGCCATGGATGATCAATAGCAGCAATGTGTACTATCTACAAGATACTGTGCAGAAATTCACCAAAAATCCATTGACAGCATCTTCAAAACTCATAACTACTTCCATCTAGAAGGACAAGAGTAGCATATGGGTGGGAATACCACAACCTGCAAGTTCCCCTTAAAGCCACCCACTGTCTGGACTTGGAAATATATTGTCGTTCCTTCACTGTCACTGGGTCACAATCCTGGAATTCCCTCCTTGAAGTCCTTGACTGTCAACCTACAGCAAGTACACTGAAGTAATGAATAAAGCTCACCACCACAATCTCAAGGGCAACTAATCCTTAATAATAGGCAAGTGAATGCTGGACAGGCAGCAACGCCTACAACCCCTGAGTAAATAAAAAAAATTAATGGTGGTAGCCCCAAATCCTGCCTGCGCTTAAGTCTCAGAGACCAATGTAGCAATCGACGTGGCACCTTTCTGAAGTTGGGAATAGGATGAAATTAATTGGCCCAACCCATTGTTTCCAAACCAAGTGTGAAACTTTAAATGCTGTCATCACACCTTTCTGCACCATCCTCATTTTCATAGCTATCATCACTTCAGACCTGTTGTATCTTTTGATGATGGCAGTTTATTTATTCTGAGCTGTCAAAGCTGGATATGAGCTGCCGTGATCCAGGCATATTGTTACTGTAACTAAATTTGATTGACATTTGTTCCTGTTCTTTGTGAATATTATCAACACTGCTATCAGTTCTGTCTTGAGTTATTGAGCATCTGAATTATTTTTGATAAATTCTTCAAGGGTGCAAGATCTGTTTGGATACAAAGTGCAGAACGTATACACAAGGTACTCCAATGTGTTGAGTGACAATGAATATCTGCTTGTCCTTGGATAATATGTGACATAATGTCGTTCAAATGAGAGCAAACAAACTGAAACTGTGAATTTGTGCTGCTGATATAGAAACATCCTTGTAAAGGTCAGAGATAGTAAGAACTGCCAATGCTGGAGTCAGAGATAACACAGTGTGGAGCTGGAGGAGCACAGCAGGCCAGGCCAGGAAAGTTGACGTTTCGGGTCGGGACTTAATTTCGGAAGATTTCTGAAAAAGGCTCCAGACCCGAAACGTCAACTTTCCTGCTCTTCTGATGCTGCTTGGCCCGCTGTGCTCCTCCAGCTTCACTCTGTGTTATCCTTTTCAAGGTCTTGTGATACAGTTGTAATGTCCTTATCTCCATGCCAAAATGTTCAAGTCCCACTTATCACAGAGGTGTGTCATACCATTTCCAAGCAGGTTGATTACAAATAATTTATTTTACAAACACTTTATCGTTACATAATGAATAACAGTAGCACAATCAGCAGATAATATTCCCAATACCTACAATAAAAAAAGTAGTGCAGATACTGAACAGCAGAAACAAAAGCAAAAATTGCTTTAAATGGTTAGAAGGCCAGACAGCATCTGTGGAGAGAGAAATAAACAGTAACAGACCAAAAATTAGCTGAGTCTGAATTGCGTTGAGTTTTTTTTGGAAGGTTCGAGGCCTAGCAAATTTTCTCACTCTAGTCAACTCTCCTCATTAATTACTTACCACCACAGCCCATGGTATCTCTCACGTCAGATTTCCACCCCTTCTTACTATCTGTTGGAACACCTAGTGACTCAGTTTATTTCCCCAAATTCACTAGCATCCATTGCAAAATTTCTTGGAGTTGTTTCTGCGCAAAACGGTATGATAAGACCAAAGTGGTATAAGTCTGGTATCTCTGGCTGAATGTGATTGAGCACTATGACAGTGAGTAATAGCCCAGAGATGCAGTCTGGTCCAATACGTGAGCCAGGTGCATGTTCCTGAGTGCAGTGTCATTGCAGCCCTATAACAATGATAGGTTTGGTGTAGCTGGAGATATGATAAAGAGGTGCAGAAACATCCTGGAAGTGGATTGGTGATTGCCACTAGGGTTCTTATTGCTAGCACATGTCCGATGACAATGTCCCTATCTTAGGGTGCATGTGGCTAGTGCCCATGGAGCTGTCCCGAGATGTTGGTGTGCACCATGTTTGGAGCAAGTGCTAAATTGAATATGCCAAGTACTTGCTCTGGTTTCTTATTGCATTTGGTAAGGCAGAAGGCTGAATATTAGTGAAGGTACAAATTACTGCAAATGCTGGAATCTTTGTGGAAAACAAAAAATGCTGGAAATCACGATAGGTCAGGCAGCATTCATGGAGAGAGAGCAAGCTAACATTTCAAGTCTAGATGACTCGTTATCAGAGCTGACATGAAGTGTGGAGGGGTCAGTGTTTGTGCAATAGTGGGCGTGTGGGTTGCTGGGGGTGAAAGGGTGCTGATAGTGCAGATTAAGTGATTAGAATGTGAGAATGGCAGAACAACGATGTGTCTAACCAAGAACAGCCCCACTAGGGTAGGGGGAGGGGAGAGAAGGCGTGGTGGCAGAAACTGTAACAAGTAAAGCCAAAAGAAAGGGAAGAAAGTGGAGTGGGTTCAAAATCTGAAGGTGTTGAACTCAATATTAAGTCCAGTAGATTGTAAAGTGCCTAGTCTGAAGACATGTTGTTCCTCCAGTTTGCACTATGATTCACTGGAATATTGCAGCATGCTGAGGACAGACAAGTGGGCGATAGCTTGCATTGTTTAGACCGCTATAAGATTCAACCCAATGTTGGAGATTAACAATCTTTCATGACAATGGCAAGTATTTTAGAAACTTTGCTGACAAACATTGCCATTCTAAACAACCAGAGACTTAGATGTCTCAGCAGACTTCAAAGATACATATCTAACTGAAGCCAAATATATTTCATAACTTTTTTCTTTATTAAGGTTTAAGAATATACCTTCACTATCCTTTATTCTCTGAGGATTCCATTGTGGAATATTGCATAGTGCACGCTGCTTTCATTTATGCATTTGCTTATAACTTGGCATAATTCATGTCAGCTAAACACATATGTTCTTGCTCTTCAAACCAATTCCAAAACCCCAAAATTTTATGGACACAAGACTCTTAAAATTAATTAGCTGTTGATGCGAGCCTCAGAGCTGCTTCTGCTTCACCGCAGTAACTTCACTGGAATTGCAGTAGAAATGGGGCTAGGGCCAGATGGGACCTATGCCAGGTTAGTGCAAGAGGCAAGGGAAGAAATAGTTGGGGCATTAGAAGATATCTTCGCATCTTCTTTGACTAAAAGGCAAGGTTCCAGAGGATTGGAGATTAGCCAATATTGTTCCCTTCATTGAGAAGGGTAGCAGAGATAATAGGAAATTATAGGTTGGTGAGCCTGACGTTTGTGGCGGGGAAGCTCTTGGAGAAGATACTGAGGAACAAGATGCGTGCACATTTGGACGAAAACAGACTAGTTAGTGGCAGGCAGTATGGTTTTGCGAGGGCAAAGTCTCACCAACCTGATTGAATTTTTTGAAGAGGTGACAAAGCTGAATGATGAGGGAAGATCTGTGTTTGTAGTAGATATGGTCTTTAGTAAGGCATTTGATAAAGTCCCACATGGCAGATTGGTACAAAAACTAAAATTGTATGGGATTCACGTGGGCTGGCTAGATGGATACAAAACTGACTTGGTCATACAAGATAGAGGGTAGCAATGGAAGGGTGTTTTTCAGAAAAGAGGCCGGTGACTAGTGGTGCTCCACAGGGATCAGTCTTTGGTCCTCTGTTGTTTGCAGTATTTATAAATGATTGGGAGGAAAATGTGGGTGGTCTGATCAGTAAATTTGCAGGTAACATGAGGATTGGTGGAGTTGCCGATAGTGCCAACAATTGTGAAAGGATACAACAGGATATAGATAGATTGACGATTTGGGCACAGAAATTGCAGACGGAGTTTAATCCTGAAAAAATTCAGGTGATGCATTTTGGAGGATCAAATTTTAGATGTGAATTATACTGTAAATGACAGAGGAATATGGGCTTCAGTAAGGCCTTTGACAAGGTCCCTCATGGCAGGCTGATACAGAAGGTAAAGTTGCACGGGGTCAGAGGTGAGCTTGCAAGATGGATAAAAAAACTGGCTCGGTCAAAGAAGACAGAGGGTAGCAGTGGAAGGGTATGTTTCTGAATGGAGGGCTGTGACAAGTGGCATTCGTCAGGAATCAGTGTTGGAACCTTTGCTATTTGTAATACATAAAAATGATTTGGAGGAAAATGCAACTGGTTTGATTAGTAAGTTTGCCGATGACTCAAATGTTGGTGGAATTGCGAATAGCGATGAGGACCATCAGAGGATATAGCTGGATATGGATCGGTTGGTGACTTGGGCAGAGAGATGGCAGATGGAGTTTAATCTGGAAAAATGTGAGGTAATGCATTTTGGAAAGTCTAACCCAGATGGAAAATATACTGTAAATGGCAGAACCCTTAAGAGTACTGACAGGCAGAAGGACCTGGGTGTACAGGTGCACAGGTCACTGAAAGTGGCAACACAGGTGGAGAAGGTAGTCAACACGACATATGGCACGCTTGCCTTCATTGGCCGGGGCATTGAGTTTAAAAATTGGCAGGTAATGTTGCAGCTTTATAGAACCTTAGTTAGGCAGCATTTGAATTATGATGTTCAATTCTGGTCACAACACTACCAGAAGGATGTGGTGGCTTTGGAGGGGGTACAGAAAAGATTTCCCAGGATGTGGTCAGATATGGAGGGCGTTAGCTAAGAGGAGAGGTTGGAGAAACTTGTGTTGTTCTCACTGGAACAATGGAGGTTGAGAGGTAGCCTGATAGAGGTCTACAAGATTATGAAGGGCATGGACAGAATAGATAGTCAAAAGCTTTCTGCCAGGGTGGAAGAGTCAGTTACTAGGGGACATTTGTCTAAAGGTGCAAGGGGCAAGGTTTAAAGGTGATGTATGAGGCAAGTTTTTTACGCGGAGGGTGGTGAGTGCCTGGAACTCACTGCCGGGGGAGGTAGTGGAAGCAGATATGACAGTGACATTTAAAGGGTGTCTTGACCAATATCTGAGTAGGATGGGAATAGAAGGATATGGTCCCGGGAAGGGTATGGTGTTTTAGTTGTGATGGGCATCATGTTGGCGTAGGTTTGGAGAGTCAAAGGGCCTGTTCCTGTGCTGTGATTTTCTTTTTTCTTTGTTCTATTAACATACAGATGGATCTGGGCATGCAGGTCAACAGTTCCCTAAAAGTGGCAACATAGGTGGCCAAGGTGATTAAGAAGGCATGTGGCATGCTTGCTTTCATCAGCTGGGGCATGGAGTACAAGAGTTGGCAAACCATGTTGCAGCTATATAAACTCTTGTTAGGCTGCATTCGGAGTACTGTGTGCAGTTTTGGTCACCACACTACCAGAAGGACGTGGAAGCTTCGGAGAGAGTACAGAGAAGGTTCACCAGGATGTTGCCTGGTCTTGAGGGCATTGGCTATGAGGAAAGGTTAAAAAGACTAGGATTGTTTCCACTGAATAGACGACGGCTGAGAGGAGACCTGACAGAGGTCTACAAAATTATGAGAGACATAGACAGGGTGGATAGTCAGAGGCTTTTCCCCAGAGCTGGAAGTTTCAACTACAAGGAGGTACAGGTTCAATGTGAAATGGGGAAAGTTTAGAGGTGATATGCGAGGGAGGTTTTTCATGCAGAGAGTGGTAGGAGGCTGGAATGCACTGCCAGAGGAGGTGGTGGAAGCAGGCACGTTGGTGATATTTGAGAGGCATCTGGATGGTAACATGAATAGGGAGGCTGAAGGGGGATACAGACAGCATAAGGGCAGAAGGTTTGTTTTTTAGTTTAGTTAGAGCATGATGATCAGCACAGGCTTGAAGGACTGAAAGGCCTTTTCCTGTGCTGTGCTTCTCTTTCGTTCTTTTTTGAATCCTTTTTGCTCACATTATATAAGGTGAAACAAGAGGAAGTTCCTACGTGAGGTGATTGGCATTCCTCAACTACATAAAGTTGAAATGGTACAGCACTGTAATGAATAGAAGTAAAGGCCATTACCATTTCAACTTACAAACAATATCAGATCTTTGAGAACCCTGATAAATGAGTGCCATAAAGCCACTTTCTTCATTCTAATCAGACCACCTACGAAACACTGGGCACATAAAATATCATAATGTTTAGTCAATTTACAGTATTCCTCTTAAATTTCCTTCTGCTGAAGTTATCTGTGTAAAGTGAAAATCTCAGATCTGTACCATCCTCATTGTTAATTGCACAGAAATAAAAATCTAATATCAAAACTGCCATTTGTATGCCTAGCCGATTTTGTCACAGTCAGATTTTAGACGTAACAGCCATCTTAGGATCTGGTAAATTATGACAAGGTGACAGGTTGTCAATATGGCATTGTGCAGGTACTTTGAGGTTTATTACTACACAAAGTAATGCATGCCAATTCAGTATCTTGTTCACAATGTCAATTCTTTATGCAGTCAATAAAAGCATGCATCTTCAGGTGAATGAACTGAAATTGATCTAAATTAGGACCAACTTTACTTCAGTACTTCTTTTCTTAATTGGATTAATTCAAACGTTGAATCGAAAGTGAGAAATTAGACATCTAACGGAAATTACTAGTGGAAACTTCCTTTAATATATTATTATAATCACAATGTTTTAAATATACAAAGAAAGGAATTAATACAGATCTACATCTCTGCGCGGGCTGATAACAATTTTCCAGTTCATTTATTCATTGGTTTTTCCACTTTGGAATTTGATCTGGACCTTAGTCTTTGCTCCACATGTTGTTCATGCATATGAATTGTTTAATGAGTTGTTATATTAATGCTTAAGTTCATTGCACATGATGTTTAATCATTTGATTTTTTTATGTAGGCTAGGTACCATTTCAACTGATGTGACCTAGCACTTACATGGGACTGCAATTGACAAGCAATGGAGACTAATGCAGTGAAGTTGAGGATTGCTTTGAGATGCTCTCACCGGCAAAGCGGGAGATAAATCCTTTGAATTTAAACTGCACCTTTTCTTGTGATAATATTTGGTTAGATTTAGTTCTTACTTTGTAGACAGCAAATTCCCGTGGCAGAATTATCACCCATTTATATTTTGAACCTAACAGTTAAGGACTGACAATAATATCACAGAATCATTAAAAACCAATTAAACCCATGGTGATGAAGGAGTAGGGAAATAAATGGCTATAATTTACACTTTCAATTATCACCAGTGACACTAGTACTTGAGGCTGTTTCAGATGTTGCACAGATTGACTAGCTGGCACATTGAGTGGGATTTGTCAGATTACATCCCTGAAGTGAGTGGGAACAAGTGACCCGAGGGAATAGGGAGTTGTGAAACAGTTCTGCCGTTAGGTTGACTATGTGCAGCATTGTTACATGCATACATGCATCTTGGGAAAGAGTCTGACCCCATTATGCTGAGCAGGGTTTAAAGTGGGCATTGTCACGATGTCAGTTTTAGGCAAAGAGGACACTGAGTTTCAATGTTAATCTCATTCCTTTTTTGCTGTTTATTCACCATTTTCGATCAGCTTGTACTGTTCTGTTAAATATAAATTATTTGCTGTACATTATCAGAATTGATCAATTTAATCCCTCTGGAATTTAGAGTCATTGAGTCATAGAGATGTACAGCACAGAAACAATCCCTTCAGTCCAACTCGTCCACGCCGACCAGATATCCTAAATAAATCTAGTCCCATTTGCCAGCATTTGGCCCATGTCGCTATTAAACCCTTCTTATCATATAACTCATACAGATGCCTTTTAAATGTTGTAATCATATATAAAACATAGAACAGCACAGCACAGTGCAGGCCCTTTGGCCCACGATGTTGCGCCGGCTCACTATCCTACTCTAAGGTCAAACTACCCAGCATACCCTATATTTCGTTATCATCCATGTGCCTATCCAAGAGTCGCTTGAATGTCCCGAATGTATCTGACTCCACTACCACTGCTGGCAGTGAATTCCATGCACCCACCATTCTCTGTGTAAAGAACCTACCTCTGACATCTCCCCTCTACCTTCCTCCAATCACCTTAATATTATGAACCTTCGTAATAGTCATTTCTGCCTTGGAAAGAAGTCTCTGACTATCCACTCTATCTATGCCTCTCATCATCTTGTACATCTCTATCAAGTCACCTCTCATTCTTCTTTGCTCCAATGAGAAACGCCCTGACCCCCTCAACCTTTCCTCATAAGACCTGCCCTCCAGTCCAGGCAGCATCCTGGTAAATCTCCTCTGCACCCTCTCTGAGGCTTTCACGTCCTTCCTATAATGAGGCGACAAGAATTGAAGAGGATATTCCAAGTGTTGTCTAACCAGGTTTTATAGAGCTGCAGCATAACCTCCAGCCACTGAGCCACCATGTCACCCATCCCACCTGTACCTCCCTGATGGAAGGAATGCTTGATTCAGCAGAGAATTCCTTGTATTCATTTTACAGATTAACTGAAAGTTTTTCAGAACCATCTCACCTTTGCACTTTGGAATCTACTGAAACTACTTTATTTCACCTGGGTAATGTTTGCCTATGCTGCCTGGGTAGTAACGTGGCAGACAGTGAATCATTCACTTGTTGATCTCAATAAGGCAAACTCGATATTGGGTCCACAGCAAGTGACCAGCTTCAGCAGATTTACTAGGTGGTAAAGTGGAAAATTAAACTCTCAAATCGAGGCGACTGGAGTCTTTTGCATTTAACTGAAGAGGAAGCTTTTGTTTAAATTATATTTTTTTTAAGTCCTTTGCTAATTCCTCTGATACCATTCAATTTGTTGTAATAGAAACTTCTTTATTACTTTAAAAGTCTGAAAGGCCATGTTTCTACTTTTATGTTTGCAGCTGATTTGAAAGCTTCATTATTTTAAAAGGATCCTTTGCTTGCTGTTGATTAATTCACATATTATTTGGTGACATAAACCGTCATTCATATCCTTTTCAAATTGCTCGTCACTCTGTTCTCAGCACGAATATGTTCAACCTTTGGTAAGTGGGTCTCTTGCCAATTTATAACATTTAACCAACCAAAGGGCACTATAGTCCTTTGCATTGAAAATCATTTTATTTGAGAGTCATTCAAAATTGTTGAGGTTGTTCCAAGAGTGTTTGGGGGCTCAGGAGACGTGTGCTTGGATTGATACTTGTTTAATAGTTTAAAAATAATGTAAAATCTTATTTTAAAGACTTGAATTTGTATTTTTCTATTGTTTGATGCAATTTCAAAGGAAAAATTAAATTGAGTCACTGGTGAAAAGTCTAAAGTTGAGATCCACAAAGACACTAAAGTAGCAGAAGTGAGGAAAGAGCAGAAAAAGAGATGGTGTGGGAGAAATTGGGAGGTAGATAAAGGTGATCCAAAATGATCCTCAGAACAAAAGGTTGACAATTTGTCATACAGAATTAATGTCATGACAGAAATGTTATTTTAATTAGTTTTATTTTTAGTTTATATAAGGGCCGCAAAATTATACCACGCATGCGCATGGCTGCGTGTTTGTGATACAGGATTGCCTTATGCTTGATGATTCTGATCCAGGCAGCATTCAAACCCTCTGCTCCCTGGTAATTTCAGTGATTCCTTGCCTCCGTAGGAAGTGCAAAATTGTGAGCAGCTAACTTTAATGAAAACAGAGTCCAAAACTAAAGGACGTAGGTTTAAGGTGAGAGGGGAAGGATTTAAAAAGGATCTGAGAGGTAGTTTTTTCATGTAGAGGGTGGTGCATGCATGGAATGAGCTGCAAGAAGAAATGGTGGAGGCTGGTACAGTTACAATATTTAAAAGGCATCTGGGTGGGTACATGAGTGGAAACTGTTCAGACGTATATGCGCCAAATGGACTCGGTCAAACTGGAACATCTGGTCAAGGCGGATGAGTTGGACCAAAGGGTCTGTTTCCATGCTATATGGCTCTACGACTCTATAACTTCTACTATTTATGGCATGGACCATTTACGATGAAGAGAAATTTCTTCACTCAGAGAGTGCTGAGCCTGTGGGATTCTCTGCGTAGAAAAGTAGTTGAGGACAAAACATTGAACGCTTTCAAGAAGGAGTTGATATACTTCTTAGGGCTAAAGGGATCAAAGGTTTTGGGGAGAAGGCCAGAAAGGATATTGAGTTGGATGATCAGTCAATGATAATATTGAATGGTGGATCAGGACTCGAAGGCCAAAATGGTCTACTCCTGCTCCTATTTTCCTTTGTTCTTTGAGGACTGGACACAATACACATACAACTAACTATATTAATTAAGTATAATCCACATTTGGAAGCACTGTCGAGCAAGGCTTTGCTGGATCGTTCTTCAATTGAGTCTCAGCCCCATGTGATCTGACATAATTATGAAATAATTCCTTACATACATACTCAGTAAATGTTGATACACCATTGATAAAATTCACTCTTTATTCTACACTGATCAGTAATTCTACGCCTATAAAAGTTATCTACCAAAAGCACGGAAAAAGGCTCTTTGGCCCATGCAATCATCGCTCATCAAACATCTACCTGTTCTAATCCCATTTTCCAGCACTAGGCCTATATCCCACTATGCTGTTGTCATTCAAGTGTTCAATTAAATACTTTTTAAATGTCTTGCAAGTTCTAACTCTACTAACCTTTTAGGCAGCGAGTTCCAGGCATCCACAACGTTCTGGGTGCATTTTGGATTTAATTTACCAAAATTTCCATGGATCTCATGGGCTCTTATCTTCCTAACTCAGTTTGCTATGTGAGACCTTATCAAAAGCCTTACTGGAGTCCACGAAGATTGTATCAACTGCACTACCCTCATCTCCGTACCTAGTCATTTCTTTGAAAAACTCAGTCAAATTTGTTAAACATGATCTCCCCTGACAAAGCTGTACTGGCTATCTTTAGCTAATCTTTGCCTCTCCAAGTGGAGATGAACTCCCTCAATTTGGAGCCGAAAGCACTGCAGATGCTGTAAATCAGGAACAAAAACAGAAGTTGCTGGAAAAGCTCTGCAGGTCTGGCAGCATCTGTGAAGAAAAAAATCAGAGTTAACGTTTTGGGCCCAATGACCCATTCTGAGAAAGGGTCACTGGACCCGAAGCGGTAACTCTGATTTTTTTTCTTCACGTATGCTGTCAGACCTGCTGAAATTTTCCAGCAACTTCTGTTTTTGTTCCCTCAAGTTGGAATTAGGCTGGATAACCTTTATCAGTACAAACACTGTATGCTAAAATTGCCCCAATCTGTGAGATACTTTCTTCTGTTGTCCCTCAAAATTTGCAGGAGGAAAGGAGAAAAGACTCACTGGGCTGATCATAAGATTGAGTTAAAGGTTTATCTGAGAGTTTAAAAAAAAAGGCCCAGAAAGTAACATCTGAACAGATAAGGCACAGTGATTAGAATTATTTGTATGTTGTAATGGTAAATTATAGAGTTGAGAACATTAAAAGAAGCAAATGAACTGAAAATTGAGTACAGCATGGTCAACTTTCTAAACACAAAGTCTCACACAAAAATGATCTCCTAAAACATATAAGGGCTAGCAGAAGACTTTGAGAGCAATCAGTTTCTAGATGAATCAAAAGCTTTCAAGGAATAGATCCCCAGGATTAGACAGTATTTATCCCAGTATGTTAAGATAGACTAACAAAGAGGTTTGTGAAGGAAATAAAGAGTGAATTTAATACAAAAATTGCTGGAAAAGCTCAGCAAATCTAGCAGCAGCTATGAAGAGAAAGTATAGCTAACATTTCAGGTCCAGTTCTGAAGAAAGATCACCTGACCCAAAACATTAACTTTGCTATCTCTCCACAGATGTTGCCAGACCTGCTGAGCTTTCCCAGCAATTTCTTTGTTTGTTCCCGATTTCCAGCATCTGCAGTTCTTTGGCTTTTTTCTCGTTGAGTGATTTTAATATTTCACCATTCTCTGTTAATATCTGCTCTTCCAAGTAGTCAACAAGGGCAATATTGATGTCATCAGATACCTGTAATTTTACAGTAGCGTGAACAGCTAAGATTTCTGGCCAGCTGAACACAATGGGAAGAGAAGGTGCTGACTGACTGCATTGGTTTATGGAAAATTTTATATTATGATTTTGGAGTAGAATTTGAATGGAAATTTGAACCATAACTTCTTTATAGAAGACTGGCATGGGTGCTGAATGTATGCAAGACAGAAAATCTATCCCTATGTATTTACAGGCAAATATAAAATGTGCCTAATTTTGTACTTGCTTATCCACAGATAATTCTTCTATACCTTTGTATATCGGTCTTTGATACTTGGAGGAGAAACTTTTCACCCTGAAAATCAAACGTGCTGAATTTTGCACTTGATTTTCCAATCCACGCTCACAAAAAGCCAGACTCCATAATAGCAATGGAATGTGACAAATTTGCTTAGTGGGAAGGAAATTGTCAGTGCTGGCATATCATTGTTTGACTGATGAATTAGATTACGTTATGCTAAGAATAAATGAATCTGACAAGCACAGTTTAAATCAAGTACATGCCAGGTCCGTTCGCTGCTTAGAGACAGCAAACTGGATAGTGTGATGTTAACGCACAAAGCTGGCGATTGAATAGTAGAATCCTAATATGGCTGCTTCACTTCCTGTTGACTGCAGGAACCCTTTTATGAGATTAGCAGCATTTCTGGTCACTGGTGCTAAAGGAGGCAGGTAGCAACTGTAGCCTTTCCACTTGCATTGCTGTTAGGTTGTTAGCATTGCTGGCATTATTTTATGTTCAGTTGTATATAGACATTGGCCAAAGAAGATTGAAGCTATCTTTCCAGAGGCAGTACTAGGAAAATATTAAGAAATATTTTCTACTTTCTATCAGCTAAATGTTTAATAAACAAAACATTAGAACTTTTATCCCCAAAGGGGGTGGATGCTGATTATTTTAGCAATATTTCTTGAGTTTCTCAATGGAACTTTGTTTACAGAGAGGATGGACACTTAGGTTTCAATGTAATTGTGTAGTCAAGCATCTAACGTGCTGGATTTGAGCTCCTGTTGTTGAGCAGTTGTGGGTTTGAATCCCAGCTGTGCCGATAGCATTGTTATTTTAGGGATGGTATGGTGGCACAGTGGTTAGCACTGCTACCTCACAGCGCCAGGGACCTGGGTTTGGTTCCACCTTCAGGCTCTGTGAAGTTTTCACATTGTCCCTGAGTCTGCGTGGATTTCTTCCCACAGTCCAAAGATGTGTAGGTTAGGTGGATTGGCCATGTTAAATTGCCCATAGTGTTCAGGGATGTGTAAATTAGGTAGGTTACAGGGAAGGGTAAGGGAAATGGGTCTGGGTGGGATGATCTGAGGGTCAGTGTGGACTTGTTGGGCTGAAGGGCCTGTTTCCACAGTGTAGGGATGTTACAATATATTTGGTTGTTCATTGCCTTTAGTCTGGTACAAGTAGATGTAAAATTTAAATTTAATTTTACATATACGTTTGTACAATTTCATTATTTTTTGGCTACAGACACCAATTACAATTTTTGGAGGTGATGTCGAAGAATCGTAGCCTGAATCTTACCTTTCTTTGCTAAGTCTGCGATGCATCAAATTATCTAGGGTGGTTTTTGCAGCGTGACCTAACATATTTTCTCAACTTGTCTTGCCAAATGAATGAGCAAACTCGTTTTTATCGTGCCACTCATGTCTGATGTCTGCCCGATCTTACCACACGCTGTTCCTTCAATAACTCACCATTGAACAGATACCTGCTGAAGCACGGGCCTCCCTTATGGACATGCCATCTTTAAAAAGCTGCTGTTCACTTGGACGAGTACTGGGATTCCAAAGTTGCTTGGCTCAGGCGAGGACAGAGCATGAAGGTGTCAAAGAGGAGGATGGTGGCACCACCATTCTTCACAGTGACTTGGAGGGCCTGGTGAAGGGGAGTAATCCAGAGGATCAGCACTGAGGGCTGCACCACTGCTCCCTGGATCAGCACGGAGGGCCGCACCACCGCTCCCCGGATCAGCACGGAGGGCCGCACCACTGCTCCCTGGATCAGCACTGAGGGCCAAACTACCGCTCCCTGGATCAGCATGGAGGGCCGGACCACCGCTCCCTGCCAAGCTGGTCTGAGGTTACCAGCCAGGTCACTTAGGCCAAAAATAGAAATTGCTGGAAAAGCTTAGCAGACCTGGAAGCATCAGAGTAACTCACTTGAGTTGGTTCTGAGTAAAGGTCACTCGACCGGAATGTTAACTTTGATTTCTCTCCACAGGTGCTGCCAGAAGTGCTGAGCTTTACCAGCAATTTCTATTTTTGTTTCTGATTTACAACATCCGGAGTTCTTCCAGTTTCTGTTTAGGTCACTAAGGTCTCCTGGATAAGGCGGAATGGCCAACAATGCAGACAGAAGGCAATAGCCTCCTCTGTTCTGCCAGAGTAAGTGCCACACTCTGTTTTTTGACGCCTGACACTCATTCTATCTCTGCTACTGCACCCACCTCTCACTAAGTGTCACCACAGCATGTCATTCCTTCTCTCACTCACTCTCCCCATCCCACCTTCAACACCTCCTACGTTACTGACCCTGCATACCCTCTGTGTTGCTTCCTCAGTCCTTCAAAATATCTCAGCCATTTTGGAACATGGCAACATTCAGCAATTCCAAATAGTCACTGCCATATCCTGAAGCAGAGATTCATCACATCCGCCGAATAGCTGCAACAGAAAATTCCTTGGATGCCTCAATTTATTTGGTCCACCAATTAGTTCAAGATGGACACCTACCTCTTCAAAGTAACGCCAAACAACTCGACACTCCCCGATCACCCCAGAAGCTGAATAATATTTGTGCAGGATTTCAGGGCAAGACACTATATTTCCTGATCAGATAGCTGGTCACACATACATCTCTGACAGGAATGTAAAGTTCCTTCATTCACTGCTTTTTCACCTTCCCCCCTTTTTTTAATGTATTCATTCATGGGATGGGATATGGCCATCACTAGCTGGGCCAACATTTATTGCCCATCCTGAGTTGCCCTTCAGAAGGTGGCGGAGAGCTGTTTTCTTGAACCACTGCAGTACATGTGCTACAAGTTGACCTACAATGTTAGGAATGGAATTACAGGATTTTGATCCAACGAAACTGAAGGAATGGTGAAATATTTCCAAATCTAGACGATGAGTGCCCTCGCAAGGAAACATGCAGGTAGGGATGTTTCCATATAACTGCTGCCCTTATTCTTCTAGATGGAAGGTGCATTCTAAGGACACTTGGTGAATATCTGTAGTGCATACATCTTGTAAAGAGCTCACAAGGATATCATCGAGCACCAATGGTAGAAGGAGTGGATGTTTACATTAACTATCTAAACAAAAGTGTTAAAGATATGAACTATCAAGCTAAGTTCCCTTCTGTGATCTGAACTGTCCAGTAATATGCGTGGTTGGGAACATAATTCTGGATACTGCAAAAGTTATGGACCTTGACAACGTTTTGGCAACACAGTTGAAGACTTGCAGCCCAGAACTAGCCTTGTCCAAAGACATGATACTCCAGTACACCCAAAATAATAGCACCCATGCAGAAATGTGGAAAATTGCTGGATATAGCCTGTCCACAAAAAACAGAACAAATATGACCCAGGCAAGTAGCCGTTGCAAAAACATAGAAACATAGAAGATAAGAGCAGAAGGAGGCCACAGAGTTAATGTGAATGAGAGGAAAGCTCTATGCTGGTTGAAGTCATACCTGGCACAAAGGCGATTTGAGAATGGTAGAGGCCATTTTAAGACATTACTGGGGGAGTTTCTTAAGATATTGTCCTAGATCTCATCACATATTTTCTTCAATCATAAACTCAGAAGTTTGGTATTACTTGGAGAATATTCAATACCATTTACAACTTCGGAGATACTGTCCAAATGCAGCAGGATCTGGACACCATTCAGATTTGGCTTGGTATGCGAGTCAGTAACATTTATGCCATATAATGCTAACCATGATCATCTCTAACAAGAGAAAATCTAACCATATGCATGCCAAATCAACATTATTACGAATACTGAATTCCCACCATCAACATTCTGGGGATTACCATTGGCCAGGATCTGAACTGAAACAGACAACCGAATCATGTGGCTACAACTGCAGGTCAGGAACATCAAATAATGGAGTGAGCAACTCACTTCCTGCGCCCAAAATCCAGCACAGTGTGTACCATCTAAAAACACAAGTCCAGTGTGAGAACGAAAATTCTTCACTTGTCTGAATGCATACATGTTCAACAATAACAGGAAACTTGAAACTACCCAGGGCATCCAAGATGCCCTTCATTTATGGCCTCTAGAATCGCAGACTTCATGCCATTTGCTAATTCCCTCACTGATCTACAATCACTTAAAATGTTCTGATCTATTGCTGTTTGCCTTCTAGTCACCAAAGTGCAGTACCAACAGTGGCCATTGTCCCCAGTGGTGCTATTGATACAACAAGAGCTACCAGCCTCAGATTGGTTGGATTCTTTCTGAGCTGGGACTTGTCAGAGATCCCACTTCCAGCGTGTTTGACAGTGGGGCAGCTATTCTTCCCTTGAGCAGACTCCCACCTGATTCTTTAGCCTGGGGCAAAGTGGAAATCATGGTGCTTTGTATAATTATTCTACAATTTACTTACTCCATCATCAGCCCTTCAATCCTTTAATCATCAAGAATGCCTTGCTTAATTCAATCTTTCATTTAGATAAAAAAAAGCAAGATTAATGGTAAGTGGTAAGAAGATTCTGAATCTGCAATGTGATGGAAAATAAAGGAGTTGGAGCCTCTACTACCACCATTCACAGCTCTAGACGACAACCTGGAGGTAAAAATGCCTGTTGTCACAGAAATTTAGATTCTCAGAGTGAAATGTAACCCACCACCTTGTATTGTAATGAAGTTAGCTGGGTGGACCTTGTAGAATATATGAGTTCCTTGATTAGGATTATTAATGTGGTCCAATCGAGGTGCCCTAACTGAAAGAGAAAAACAGGGAATGTCAGACATCCTGTCACTTTGAGGGCTGGTCCTAAGGGAGATGGATCAGTGTAATGACTTTTCACGAGTAAATAAAGGGTGACTTTGTGACAGGATATCAGCCTCTGTACAGTTATTTTATTGGCAACAAAAGTAAAGCAAATTCCGGAAGAAATTTGCTCACACCAGTTGCCTTTGAGTTGGGGGTAATCATTTCTAGCATTATGCTGTTATTTGGAAACGTGACTCGTTCGATCCTGCCGTCGAAGACTGGGCCATGTATACAGAAAAAATGCGTTACTTTTCCCAATCTAATGACATTTTGGCAGATGAAAAGCCAGAGGTAATTTTCCTGACAGCTTGTGGATCTGCAGCTTTCTTTATTCCTAGGAGCCTCACATTCCCTGAGACACCACAGATTAAAACCTTTCAAGAGTTGATGGATTCAGTTAAGGAATATTATGACCCTCAAGCCTTCTCTAATTCTGAAGCACTATTGGTTTTACTCAGTAAATCGAGAACTAGGGGAATCTGTTTTGGGCTTTTTGGCTAGGTTACGATGACTGGCAGAGGCATGTGACTTTGGTTTAACCCCTAATGAGATGTTGAGAGACTGTTTGGTATGTGGGATTAATGATGCAACCGTGCAAAAGCACTTAAGAGCTGAAGCCCAACCAGTCCTCAAACAGGCACTACAACTGCCTTTATCTTTGGAAAATGCAGCAAGTGGAGCAAATGAGTTTCAGGGTATTCCGATGGAAATGGGCACCACCTGAGTAAAGATAATTGCATAGCATCAAAGCAGTACATGTCGTGAATGGAGGGACTCCAGGTCAGCCCACAGCAAAACCCCAAAACAAAGCCAAGCCTTGGCCAAATGATTAACATTTTCTTCAGGATCCAGGCTGGTAAACCATTGTAGTCTCTACAGACTCAAGCCAGCAAAAAAAGTCCCACTAGACCTAAATTGAGTAAGAGAACTCATTGGCTGCTTATCAGGAGATTGCACACCCTGGAAAGTCTATCTACATCTGGTTTGGAACAGTTAAATTGCTTCACAATGTCCAAATTGGAACCAATCAAAACAGGTTTAACATTTCAGGTCCGGTAACCCTTCGGACCTGAAACATTAACTCTGTATTTTTCCTCCACAGATGCTGCCAGACATAATGACCTTATCCAGCAACTTTGTTTTTGTTCCTGATTTACAGCATCCGCAGTTCTTCTGTGTTTTTTTCCGATCAAAACAGGTGTCTGGTTAAATGGTCACGAGTTCTAATGGAGGTAGATACTGGCACGGCTGTTTCAGTGATTCCAGAACCAGTCTTTAACAAAATTCGTCCTGGACTCCAAACCTTAAGTTTGCACAAGACCTTGGCTAGACGGAGAAAGTATACCAGGGAACCTTTACACAGTGAAATGTACAACTTTGGTCCTGGTCTCCTGTGAGAAGCACCTAATTCAGCTACCACTGATTGTAGTAAAAGGCTCTACCCCAAGTTTGATTGGGGAAAATTGAGAAAGATTCTTCTAGATTGGGTCAACATTTTTTTATTGGTAAATGGCAGCCTGACTGAAGTCTGAATTAAATATCCAGAAGCTTCTCAGGAAGGTCTAGGGACTATTAGAGGAGCTCAGGCCACTTTGCATGTTGACCAGGAAACAATTCCATGATTCTGCAAGGCCCACCCAATGCCATTTGCCTTACGGTCATACTGATTGTGAAGCCCGATGGGTCTGTTCGCCTCTGTGGGGGTTTTAATCAAATGGTAAACCACTTTTTGCAGCTGGATAAATACCCAGTCCCTCATATAAGGATTTATACGCACAATGACAAGGGGATTGTCCTTTATGAAGCTGGAGATGAACCATCTGTACTTGTAATTATGGTTAAATGAGGATTCCCAGAAGTACACTGCAAATAATGGAGGGTTAGTACCTATATACACACAACTGCCATTTGTGCTATCATCTGCCTGTGCAATTTTTCAGTGGATGATGGAGACCATTTTACCAGGTCTACACCAGGTCACGATTTAACTGGATGACATGCTAATAACAGGGAAGACCAAGAAGGAGCACTTAGAGAACTTGGACATAGTCCTTGGACTTGGAAATAGTCCTCCCAGGTGGGTGCATGCCTTAGATGGGAAAAATGTTTGTTCCAGGCACCCCAAGTGACCTGGGCTACAGAGTCAACAACACCAGGTTACACACTTTGGAAGATAAAGTGAGGGCAATCAAAGGTGCCCTGGTTCCTAAGTCCGTACCAGAGCTTAGGCCTTTCCTTCAGTGATTTATTATGTAAAGTTCATAAATTACCTGTCTTCCATCCTGGCTCCTTTACATCAACACTTAAAAAAGGAGGAGTCTTAGCCCAAGCCATAGCTTTCAGGGAAGTGAAGAAACAGCTATCATCCTCTCAGGTGTTGGCACACTATGGTCTCAAACGAGACCTGGTACTGACATACGATGCTCCCTGTGCAGCATCAGGGTAGAATTAGCTAATAGGTAGCCCAATGGAGATTAATGTCCTATAGTGTATGCATTCAAGACTTTGGCTAATGCAGATTGTAAGTATGCCCAGATAGAAAATGAAGGTTTGGCAGTCAAATTTAGAGACAGAAAGTCCCACCTTTACAGATGTAAATATATAATAGTAATGGACAATAAACCTCTGCTTTGTCCACTTAAAGAGGGCAAGGCAGTGCCACCAAAAGCTTCCGGCCAAATTTAGTGGTAGGTTCTAATACTAAGTGCCTACAAGTTGGAACGCCCTTTGGGAGGCCAAGTAGCAAATGGAGATGCATTGAGCTGCCTCCCACTGACAGATACACCACTGGTGGTACCGCCACTGGAAGAGTCTGTAATGGTTTTAAATTTTCTGCACACACGTCCAGTCACAGTTGACAATATCACACTTTGGACCCAGAATGATCTGGTCCTGGCAAAACTGAAACAGCTGGTGGTGAAGGAGGAAGCAAAAGGGCCATCACAACTAGAATTGAAACCTCTTTGGACCCAGAGAGACCAGATCACCGTAGAGGACAACATATCACTATGGGGAAGCATGGGTGATTGTCCTGAGCAAAGGTCGCTGCCAGATGCTGGCTGAACTCCACCAGGGTCATCCTGGGGTTTCCAAAATGATGACGTTGGCGAGAAGTTATTTCTGGTAGTCAGGGTTGGATACAGACAAAGCCAGTGGGACAGTGCCCAAAGTGCCAACAAGGACAAAAATTACCTCCATATCTTTCCTAATTGGAAACAAAGAACAATCTAATGCCATTACACTATTTCAAACATGTTTCTAAGTGCCTAAAAGCAATGTAAGCATATTGAATAATATTCATCACTGCTGTTTTAAAGCCATTAGTCTTCTGCAAATGCAATACTCTTTAGACATTCATCAGCCAAACAGTTGTAACCAATAAATTCTAATCAGAGTGATATAGTTAACTCTAAAGTGAAGATGTCTTCAACTTTTAAATGAACTGTAATTACATCACCTTTTAGAGATCATGACAGCTGCTCCTATTCCCATTGATATGAGACTATTAGATTCAATCAGAAGTGCTGAAAATATGCAATGGATTCATTAGGATGAACAGAGAAGCAGTAAGATTGCCAGATGTTGGTGTATGAGCAAGAGTCTTTTCGACAAAAGCTATATTTTTTCTCTTTATAAGTAGTGCTAAACTTGCTGCATAATTGCAGCAGTTTTTCTCCTTTATGAAACATCTTAATGACTTTTCAGAAGGCAAACATTCATTATCTACAGTGAAGCAATTTTTAAAGTCAATCTTCAAAGCATTCTTTAATCTATTAGCAAGAGATACAAAATATTTAGAAAGCATTGACGCATCGATGAAGAGTATGTATCTTGCTTATCTATGCTAATGTGATTTTACTGGTTGATCTTTTCTGAAAGAAAAATTAAGATTTTGTTAATTGTAAGATGTATTTAAATAAAGGTTATAATGATAAATCAAACTGAAATGAAGCTGTTTATGCCATTCTTCATCAAGTAGCCCTTGGTACCATGCTAAGTGCGTAACAACAAAGATTTTTGCAATTTGTTTGTCAGATAATGCTGGAACTTGTCAGCAGGTCTATAAACATTTGTGGCAGAGTTAATGTTTCATGTCTTTGACCTTTCCTTGGAATTGAGTAAAACATCAGATGTGATGCCACACTTCACAGTCTAATGGACTCACTATTGAGTTCAACAGTTCTAGATCATAAGCTTTCGCTCATTTTATGTTGTGCTTCTTTGCTGCACCTGTCCAGATCTGTTCAAAGACGGTGATCCAAAAAAGTTATTGGTTAAGGGAAATTGCATAAATTATGAAGAAATAGTAAGGGAATGCACATAAGGGACTAATTGGATATCTTTACCAAAGGCTTAGCATCGGTGTGGTGGGTCAAATGGATTCCTGTGGTTCTTACATTCAAACATCAATATAAGAAATAGGGACAGAGCAAAATGGCCATTGGACTTTTGCTTCTTGTCTTCAAGCTTTGTCATTATCTTTTGGATACTATCTCTAATTACAAAAAATGCAAATATTCAGCACTTTGATCCACTCTTGGAGTCCTTCTTCCTTTTGTACTTCTGCCGCCGGCTTCTCTGAGTGGCAGATGATCAACTTTTGGAAATGAGGCCTGGAAAACCCTGAGGGCAAAACTAAAACTATAGCACCTGAGGGAGACAGATACTTAATGGAAAATATCATAATATTGTCTGAATTTATGAACATTTAGTCATCTCAGCAAAAGAAATGATGTTGAGAGTACATCTAAAGCACCAGAAGTGACAGCCAATCCAAAAAAACACAGATGCTTTAGGTGCGACGACAGCCATACAGGGATCTTACAGGAATGTCTTGTCTACTGAATCCTATATAAAAGATTGTTTTAACTGTAGGAACCTCTGATGTTATGCATTTGTGTAAATATGATGGACTGTTGCTTCAAAAGTCTTGATCAAATGACGTAAGCATAACATCATTGTCCATTTTGGGCAGGAAATAGGTTACAACTGTCCACTATGCATCATCCACAAAGCTTAACTTCTAAATATTATAGCATCCCCTCAGTACTGCATTCAAGTTTCAGCCTGGATTATAGAGTCATGGAGTAATGCAGCACAGAAAGAGATGCTTCAGTTCAACTTGTCCATATGGACCAGACATCCCAATCTGACTTAGTCCCATTTGGCAGCATCTGGCCCATATCCCTCTAAACTCTTCCTATTCATTTATCCATTCAGTTGCCTATTAAATGTTGTAATTGTACCTATCTTCACCACTTCCTCTGGCAGTTCACTCCATACATGCACTAACCTGTGTGTGAAAAAGTTACCCCTCAGCACCTTTTCAAACCTTTCCCCTCTCACCTTAAACCTATGACCCTTAGCTTTGGACTCCACACCCCTGGAAAAAGACCTTGGGTATTCACCCTTTCCATGCCCCTCATGATGTTATAAATCTCTATAGAGGCACACCTCAGTGTCTGATGCTCCAGGGATAAAAAGCATCAGCCTATTCAGCCTCTCTCTGTAACTCAAACCCTCCAGTCCTGGCAAAATCCTTGCAAATCTTTTCTGCACCCTCTCAAGATTAATAACATGCTTCCTATAGAAGGGTGATCAGAATTGTACACAGTATTCTAAAAATGGCCTCACCAATGTCCTGTACAGCTGCAAAGTGACATCCCAACTCCAATACTCAGTGCTCTGACCAATGAAAGCAAGCATGCCAAACACCTTCTTCACTACCCTGTCTGCTTGCAACTCTACTTTCAAGTAACTATGCACCTGCACTCTAAGGCTCTTTGTTTGGCAACATTCACCAGGGCCCTACCATTAACTGTGTAAGTCCTGTCCTGGTTTGCCTTACCAAAATGCAACACCTCACATTTATCTAAATTAAACTCCATCTTGCCACTCCTCGATGCATTGGCCCATCTGATCAAGGTCTCATTGTACCCTGAGATTATCTTCTTCACAGTCTACTACACCGTCTATTTTGGTGTAATCTGCAAAATTATTAACCATAATTCCTATATTCACATCCAAATCATTTATACAGCTGATGAAAAGAAGTGGACCAATCACTGATCTTTGTTGCACACTGCAGGTCACAGGCTTCCAGTCTGAAAAACAAACACACTAACACCATCCTCTGTCTCCTACCTTCAAGCCAATTGTATATCCAATTGTCTAGCTCCCCGGATCCCATGTGATCAAACCTTACTAATCAGTCTACTATGTGGAACCATGTCGAATGCTTTGCTAAAGTCCATTTAGACAACATCTACTGTTGTTCAGTTATCAATCTTTTTTGTCACCTCTTCAAAGATCGTTTTCTCATATCCTGAATAGGTTTTTGAACCTCAACATTCTTACACAAAAGTGAAAAAGTGGAACGCTGAACCAGTTAAAAATTTCCTTACACATTATATATGAATATGTTATCATTCATATGCCATTTTTAACACAAGTTTACAGAGAAAATGTCATACAGTCACAGTCATCGAGTGTCATATAGCATGGAAACTGACCCTTCTGCACAATCTGTCCTGGTTGATCAGGTTTCCCAAACTAAACACAGACCTATTTGCCTGCATTTGTCACATATCCCTCGAAAGCTTTCCTGTCACTGTACTTGTCCAAACGTCTTTCAAATGTTGTAATTGCACTCACCACTGTCACTTCCTCTATGTGAAAAAGTTGTCCTTCAGGTCCCTTTTAAATCATTCCTCTCTCACATTAAGCATATGCCTTTTCCTTGCAAAATCACCTTTGCTATTCACCTTATCCATGCCCCTCATCATTTATATATCCCTGTAGGGTCACCCCTCAGCCTCCTACGCCCAAGGAAACAAGTCCCAGCCTATCTAGCCTCTCCTTATAACTCAGACCTTCCAGTCTCAGTGACATCCTTGTAAACAGTTTTTGCACCTTTCCAGTTTAATAACATCCATCATATAGCAGGGCAACGAGAATTTTATGCAGTATTCCAAATGTGGCCTCACCAATGTCTTGTACAAGGACAACATGATGTCCCAACTCTTGTACTCAATGTTCTGACCAATGAAGACAAGCATACCAAATGCCTTCTTCACCACCCTATCTACCTAGGATGCGAATTTCAACGAATTATGTACCTGCACTCCTAGGTCTCTCTGTTCAACATCAATCCCCATATCCCTACCGTCAACTGTCAGTTCTGCCTTGGGTTTTCTAACCAAAATGCAACACCTCAAATTTATCTGCATTCAACTTCATCTGCCATTCCTTAGCCCATTGGCCCAGTTGATCAAGATCCCACTGTACTCTTAGATTTCCTTCTTCTCTGTTCACTATACTACCAATTTTTGATGTCACCTGCAAAGTTAAACAAAAATGCCTCTTATATTCTCACTCAAATCATTTGTGTAAATGTCCCAGAAGATGCACAAAACAAAAATAAAATGTTTTTCTTGAGTCTTTGCTGTCAGTTTTAATTTATGTACTGGTCAGGAAAATGTGTCTTAATCAATGGAATAAAATTTTTAAAGTATAAACTTGACTGTGAAAAATTATTTTGGAGAAGGAGAATAAAAAGCAACACATTTCTCCATAAATCAAACACACCAGTAGGTCACTTGAGATTAAAAACCTGTCAGATGGGCTTTGATTTTGATGATAGCATGTGCAAAATCATAAAATACAAATTTCAAACCAACTTGTAATTGTTTAGTATCATGGGTGATAATGTAAAATCTTTGTTAATCATCTCAACTCTTTTGGCATGATAAATAAACTACCATGCTAAAGTTCTGATCAAAACATTTCACTAGGACAGATAAAAATATGAATTAAGAGTAGGAACAGAACACTTTGCTCTTTGAACATTGTCTGCTGTTCAATAAAATCATGCTGATCTGATTATTTCACAGTCCTGCATGCCGTGATAACGTTTTCTCCTCTTGATTAACAAGAATTGATCTTTGTTTTCCCTAGAAGTATTTAAAGACTCTGGTCCACCACGTTTTGAGGATGAGAGTTTCAAATGCATCTCTTTGAGAGAAAAAAAAACTCCTCATCTGTCTTAAATTGGTGACTCCTTATTTTTAAACAGTGACCTTTACAATTTCCCACAAGAGGAAACACATATGCATAGCACCCTGTCAAAACCTTCAGGATCTTACATGTTTCAATTAAATAATTGTATATATAAGCCTCATGAGTCCAACCTTTCTTCGTAAGACAACCCATCCATTTTCAAGTATCATTCTGGTGAAACGTCTGAATTGCTTCCAATGAATTTATATCTTTCCTTAAATAAGGTGACCAAAACTGTACACAGAAGTGGTCTCACCATAGTCTTATGTAAATTAAACATAATTTCCCTATTTTTCATTTAATTTCCTTCACAATAAACATAACATTTTATTAATTTTCATAATTATTTGCTGCACTAACCTCTGTAATTTGTGCACAAGGACACTTAGATGCATTTGCCTTTCAGACTTCTGCAACCTCTCAACATTCAGAAATTACGGTTTTATTTTGTTCATTCTTCTGAAATAGACAATACCTCTTTTTCCTTCCTTATCCTCCATTTTTCAGAACTTTGCCCACTCAATTAAACTCACTCACTTTGACCATGTCAGGGAAGGTTTTTGATTTGATTTATTATTGTCATATGCACCGAGGTACAGTGAGAAGCTCTGTTGTGCATGCAGAAGAGGCAAGCCATACCATACAAAGCACGTAAGGGTAATGGAACAGTGTGTGGAACACAGTGTTACGACTGCAAAAAAGGTGCACAGAGACCAAGATCAACACTAAATTTAAAATTTGAGAGACTTATTCAGAAGTCCAATAACAGCAAAGATGAAGCTGTTCTTGAACCTGTTGGTTCATGTGTTTAAGCTTCTGTATCTTTTGCCCAATAACAGCACTTGCAAGAGATTATAACCAGGGTAGGAGGGCTGTTGGGTTATATTATTTGCCTTTCTGAGGCAACAAGAAGTATAAATGGAGTCAATGGATGGAAGGTCGGCTTGTGTGATGGACTGTACTATGTTCGCAACTCTCTGTAGTTTCTTATGGTCCTGGACAGAGCAGTTGCCATACCAAGCTATGATGTATCCAGATATAGATGCAGCATTGAAAGTATTGTAAAAATTGATAAGCGTCTTTATGGACATGCCAAATTTCCTTAAGCTCCAGAGGAAGTAGACGCTGTCTTGACCAATGTGGGTAGACCAGGATAGGTTGTTGACGATTGACACTCCCAGGGTGCAGTAATCAGGAAATAGTAATAAGAACAATAATACAACAGAATACAGGACTAAAATATTGTCCAACAGTTTCTATTCTAAGTGATTAATTTAAAAATATTACATCACTTTTGTCATGACCAATTTTTTTTAGGACAAGCAGTTTTAGAGGGTGGGGTCTAAAGGAGCAATTATGAAAGAGCAAGCAGAGGAAAGGGGTAAAAAAAACTTGGAGAAGAATGATGTGGAGTAAAGGATTAAACATAACTTTATTCTAGGAATAGAGACTGAGCATGCATGATAGGAGATATGTCTTAGAAAAATGGTAAAGTTCCCACAATCCCACTCTCTCATTAACGAGAGAGATAACAAGTGGTTTAACCTGAGGCTCACCACACCTCAAGAGAAGAGGAGGGGGCAGAGAGATCAAAGGGAGAGGAAAGAAAACACCGCAACTAGAACAGTGACGATACAAATGATGGACCACAGAAGGGCAATTCCAATCATTATCCACTCACCATCCTGACTTAGCAACATATCATCGTTCCTTCATGGTCTTTAGCTCGAAATCCTGAAGCTCCTTTCCTAATGACATTGTGGGTCAACCCAGAGCAGGTAGACTACAGTGGTTCAAGAAGGCAACTCACCACCAACTTATCACGGAAAACCAGAGATGGGCAACATGGGACGGTCAATAAATACCGGCCCAGCCAGCGATGCCCACATTCCATGAATAAATAACTGAAAGAAAAGCATAGCTAGAGGCTAAATACTGCTATACATGATAATCATAGATATACCAGCTGTGACTTTTAGTTATATTAGGGGAGGACAAATCTATCTTTTTAATAAGTTCAAGTCCATGTTATGACCTGATCTGGTGTGGACTCCCAGACTCTCTAAATTGTGTTAGAGAGTGTTCTAGAGAGTGTTCTAACTCTGCCCTCACTGTGGTATTTATACAATGATATGTAGTGCATGACACTGTTCATCTAGGGTCCTGAAGCCCTTACAGAGGAAGTTTCCCTGATTGGGCTTATGGGCAATTCAGACTTCTCCTTGCATCAGCCATGTATATTATTTTATTCACAATACAATTAATTGTTCTGTTGAGAAAAGTTTCTCCCTTATCAAGCCTTGAAGATTAAAGGGACAGAATTGACATTGACTTGGGATAATATTATCTGATGAGTTCACAGGGATTCGTTCTGTGATTTCACTGATCAAATATATTTGGATATGATCTGGATCTAGGTTTTGCAAGCTACAATGTTTACATTTGCAATTATATATAAAAAAGATAGAACACGGAGATAGAAAATCCAGGAACAGACTATCAGTTAAATGAACTGTAAGTGATGAGCATTGAAATGAAATACCAATCAGTGCTGGGAAACACATTGACCTATTTATAGCTTTATGACCATTTGAAGCAAAGGTCCAGGTACTGAATTGTGAAGTGCAAAGAAACTGACAGCTTTACATGCCCCCGCTAATTGAAATCAGTGGGGAAGAAAACCAGATGAAGACAGATCTATCTAATATTTGTAAAATTCCCAACCCCAGCACAGCCCACTCACACCATCCCCCAACATTGCAGCACTGTCTAAACTCTACCTTCAAATTAATTTTCTTCTCATGACATTTTAGTGAATATTAATCGAACACAAACATTATCAAAATGCAACATTTTTAGATATACTACCAGTCCATATGAATTCTCAATAGATATAACAATAAATTAGTTGTAAGAAATAAAAAATAGGAATAAATAAATCTAGTTTTTTTAATCTCACTAGATCCAGATATCACTCTTCACTTAATGTAAACATATTTTAATTACTGACAATTTCAGTGAACACAAAACTAATCACAAAAACTGAAAATGATGAGATTCAAAGTTGACACAAAGTTTAGCTTCTTGATGCACACATTATTTTCAATATATCTTTAACAATGAAATGTAACAGAAATAATTTTCTGCGTTAGTATGTTTTTAAAAGTCCAATGGTTAACCACTTTACTTATGAAGATGCAAAATGTGGTCTACCCGAGCCACTTAAAGGCTTATGTATACTTGGCTAATTCATGTCATCTTGTCAGCAGTGATGGATGGTGTGTTTTTTTGGTTTATCATTTAGTTTTCTCATAAAATGGAGTCTGCAGATATTTTTGATATCATCATTAAAATATAACTCAAAATAAGAAGATAGAATAAAGTGACAAGCATTACTCATTAAAAACTTCTCAAACCTGCAAAGATTTCATTCCACTCTCCCAGTTTCTTCATCTTTGTTGCATTTATTTTGATGATGTGACCTTCCTAGTGGGTGCTGCCAACATGTCTTCCTTTTTCCTCAACCAAGGACTACACGCCCCTCCACCTCCCCATACCTCTGCAATTCCTGGCCCAAAAGTCAAAACTGTCATCTACCCGAACTATTAAGCCGAAAGCTCTGGAACTCACAGGGCTTGAATTGAAAAGAATAACATGTTCTAAGCATCAAATGTAGGCAGGGGGCTCCATCACCCAATGTTTTCAGTCAGTTGCTCCAAAGACAGTAAAGTTTCACAAGTTCAGTTTACTGCTGACTCTTTAACATATTTCAATATCTCACTCCCAGTATAATAAAAGTGGGTGCAGCTCAGGATGTCTGAAAGACAAAAACACTTAACGGTGGTATAAAGGCAGTGGGCTTTTGGTGCATTATCTGAACAATTTGCTGCCTCTTCCTCTGTAATTCTGTTGTGAACATTCCTGCCTCTTCCAAACTCATCTTTTGCTTCCACACCCCTCTCTTTTGCTCTGCATGATCATGACTGCTACTATTTAATCACTCTTGTCTTCCACCCCAACTCAGGCTTAACTGCTCTTTTTTTTCTTTTACTGTCCATTTTTAGTTCATTGCTCATCTTAAAAATGTTAAAGTTCTGATGAAAGGTTCTTGAACGTGAAATTTTGGCATGAATTTTCCCTGCCCTGTGGAGATAAGTTTTGGGGTGTTGGAGCTGGAAAATATGGAAAGAACTGTGCCTGAACAGTTTTCTAATACATTTGAAACTTCAGAGGCACTCAGAGGGGAATTGGAACCAGGCTAGCTGCCTGCGCAACAGAGACAGGCCACCAAGTTAAGGCCATACACCATTTTGTGTTTGAATTGATATTTTAGTCAGAGCAGCTTCTCACACTGTGCAGAGGCTGACAGCTCAGTCAAGGTCAGAGAGCCCAGCGAGAGGTAGAATTCCATGTTCCAGTGACAGGGCGACAGAAATGAACTGCTTGACCTGTGGCTGTAGCTATTGCTTGTCCTAAAAAGACATTTCCCCACCATTCAATTTTACTGGCTAGAGGTATCTTTAATTTGTCACATCTTTGAAGACTGTTGAGGGAGCTTCCATGTTGAAGTGCCCTCAATATTTGCTGGTCTGCCTCTGTAACCCCCACTTTGTCATCAAAAGCTGTGGGCACACTGAGTGGTCTGGTACCCTTGGGATGTAATCTTTCCTTAGTATGATGGCCAATTTGGAGGTGGCTGTTAGGGAGTCTGCTTCCTGGATATCATGCCAGCAGATAGGTTAACAACATGGACCACTCAGGCCTGATGTTGGGGTCCTGATATCATATAATGTTTTGTATTCCACATGATCTTGGCTGCTCATCAATCTCAATTCCATATTCCTGCTTTCTCCTCAAACCCTTGATGCATTTCATAGCTGAATGAAATCCGTTTATTTCTTGAATATATTCAGTGCCTTGTCCTCTACACTGTTCTGTAGTAGAGAATTATACAGATGGACATGCAATGAGTCAAGAAATGTTTGCTTAGCTTATTCCTAAATGATTTCTGCTGTGTTTTTTTTTCCGGCAATTTTCTGTCTCCTCTTTGGACCTAATACTATTCCTAATTTCTTTTGTAAGCCATGGCTTTGCCACATTTACTGTGTATTTTCCCACCAGACTGGAATGAGCAATTGTTGTAACTCATGTATTCTTAATATTACACATTGCCCATCCACTTCCAACCCTTTTAGTAATATTCTCCAATTCACCATTGACAGCTGATGCTTTATACCCTTGTAATACCTTTGCTTAGGTTCAAGATCCTCGTTTCAGGTCCAGCTTTGGTCTTCATTTTAATAAAGAATTCTATTATATAATGGTCAATTTTCTCCAAACGATTCTGCATATCAAGATTGCTAATTAATCCTTTTTCATTGCACAATACCCAATCTATAGTAGCCTGCTCTCTGGTTGGTCTCTCGATGTATTGGTCTAAAAAGATGTAATGTTTATGCTTCAGGAAATCCTCCTCCACAGTATTATTGTTATTTTCATTATATTTGTCTCTATACAGATTAAAGCTGCCCGTGATTGCCATTGTACTCTTACTGCAGGCATCTTTAATTTCTTGTTTAATGTCTTCTCTTTCATCTGTGCTTCTGTCTGGGGACTTATAGACAACCCCACCAATATTTTCTACCCCTTAGTGCTTTTTACACACAGATTCCACATTTTGACTTTCTCAAGCCAATTTTATTCCTCGCGATTGCATTGATTTATACCTTTAGCAATAATACTCTACCACCTTCTTTCTCTGTTTGTTCTTTCTAAATGTTCAATACCTGGATGTTCAGTTCTTATCCATGAACACTGTGCAGGTCATAATCACAACAACATCCTAACTGTGTATATCTATTTTTGTTGTTCATGTACATTATGGTGAATACTCTATGCATTAAGACTCAAAACCTTTAGGCTTGTCCTTTTAACCTTATTGGTCAACTTAGCTTTATTTTGCACTGTGGCATTTTCTATGGCATTTGTTCCTCGCCCTTGTTTATTTCTGAATTCCATTTTTGCTTTCTACTTTTCTGTCTTTGTTTCTATCATTGTTTAGCCCTTCTTGTCTCCCTGCTCATGATCCTATCCACCTACCATTCTAGTTTAAAACCTCCAACAAAACTAGCACAAAACCTGCTGAGAACATTGGTTCCAGTCCTGCTTACATGCAACCCATCCTGGGTTTCCCTGAACCAGCACCAATGTCCCTTGAATCTGAATCCCCCGGTCTTAATAATTTCTTCAGTCATATATTCATCTGATATTTCCTGTTTTTTCTACGCTTGCTATCATGTGGTACTGGGTGGTATCCTGAGATTACTAGCTTTGAGGACCTACTTTTTATTTACATCCTACCTCATTATACTTACTTGAAAGATGTCACCCCTTTTCTAACTGATGTTATTGATTCCAATATGCAACACGACCACTGGCTGTTCCCCTCAGAATGTCCTGTGGCGTCACTGAGACATCCTTCATCCTGACAATACAGAGGAAGCATATCATTCTGGAGTCTCCACCAATACCGTTCCAAAGTGTTATCTCAGTTAGAGATAGCACGAACTGCAGACGCTGGAGTCAGAGACAACACCGTATGGAGCTGGAGGAATGCAGCAGGCCAGGCAGCATCAGAGGGTCCTGACCCAAAATGTCAACTTTCCTGCTCCTCTGATGCTGCCTGGCCTGCTGTGTTTCTCCAGCTCTACACTGTGTTGTTTCAATTAGAGAAGGTCTGCTGCATCCCTCTGCCTGGTGGTCACTCATCGTCTTTCTGCCTGCTCAGTCTTTATCTACAATGTGACCACCTCAGTGAACATGCTGTCCATGATAATCTCAGCTTTTTGGATGCTCCACAGTGAGTCCACCCAAATCTCCAACTCCGAAATGCAGTTAGTCAACGGTTGTAGCTAGACGCATTTCCTGCATACATTTCTGCTGGGGACACTGGGAGTGTCCATGATCTCCCACAGAGCGCAGAAGGAGCATATCATGAATGTGAGCTTTGCTACTATGAGTTCTGTTTAAATTAAACTCATTAGTTGCTTCCTTTTAGGAATATTAATTATGCTTCCTCAACTCCAAACATTTCCTGCTGCAGTCCAAAGCTGTGACGAACAAAAGATTTTTTTAAAGTTGATGAATTGCAATAGCTTAATTAATAGAAAATATGCAAGTAGAACTACTTAACTGACCCTTTTTTAATTCATTCGTGGGATGTGGGCTTCTCTGACTAAGCCTCCATTTTCTGCCTGTCCGTAGTTTCCCTGGAGAAGGTGCTGGTGAGCTGTTTTCTTAAAGCACTGCGGTCAGTGTGCTGTATGTGGAACCACGTTGCTCCTACACAGCGAATTCCAAGGTTTTAGTAAAGGAATGGCTATATATTTCCAAGCCAGGATGATGAGTGGCTCGGAGGGGAACTTGAAGATGGTGATGCTTACATGGATCTGCTGCTTTTGTCCTTCTGGATGGAAGTGGTTGTGAATTTGAAAGGTGCTGTCTAAGAATCTTAGGTGAACTTCTGTAGTTCATCTTGTAGATGCAACTGAACATTGGTGGTGGAGGAAGTGAATGTTTGTGGATGTAGTGCCAATCAAGCCGACTGTTTGTCTTGGATAGTTTCAAGCTTCTTGAGTTCTTGGAGCTGCACCTATTCAGGCAAATGGTGAGTATTCCATCACACTCCTGACTTGTGCCTTGTAGATGGTGGACAGGCTTTGTGGAGTCAAGAGGTGAGTTATTCACCAAAATACTCCTAGCCTCTGACTTGCTCTTGTAACTACTGTGTTTATGTCTGATTGAGTTTCTGGTAACTCCCAGGGATGTTGATTGTGGGGAGATGGTTTTCAGAGAAGGTGGTGCCATTGAATATCAAGGGGCAGTTGTTAGAACATAGAACATAGAACATAGAACATAGAACATAGAACATAGAACATAGAACATAGAACATAGAACATAGAACAATACAGTGCAGAACAGGCGCTTTGGCCCTCGATGTTGCGCCGACCTGTGAACTAATCTAAGCCCATCCCCCTACACTATCCCATCATCATCCATATGCTTATCCAAGGACTGTTTAAATGCCCCTAATGTGGCTGAGTTAACCACATTGGCAGGCAGGGCATTCCACGCCCTTACCACTCTCTGAGTAAAGAACCTGCCTCTGACATCTGTCTTAAATCTATTACCCCTCAATTTGCAGCTATGCCCCCTCGTACTAGCCAACGTCATCATCCTAGGAAAAAGACTCTCACTGTCCACCCTATCTAATCCTCTGATCATTTTGCGTGTCTCTATTAAATCCCCTCTTAGCCTTCTTCTCTCCATTGAGAACAGACCCAAGTCCCTCAGCCTTTCCTCATAAGACCTTCGCTCCAGACCAGGCAACATCCTGGTAAATCTCCTCTGCACCTTTTCCAATGCTTCCACATCCTTCCTGTAATGGGGGCGACCAGAACTGTATGCAATATTCCAAGTGAGGCCGCACTAGCGTTTTGTACAGCTGCAGCATGACATCACGGCTCCGGAACGCAATCCCTCTACCAATGAAACCTAACACACCGTATGCCTTCTTAACAGCACTATCAACCTGGGTGGCAACTTTCAGGGATCTATGGACCTGGACACCAAGATCCCTCTGCACATCCACACTACCAAGAATCTTTCCATTGACCCAGTATTCTGCCTTCCTATTATTCTTCCCAAAGTGCATCACCTCACATTTATCTGCATTGAACTCCATTTGCCACCTTTCAGCCCAATTCTGCAGTTTATCCAAGTCTCCCTGCAACCTGCGACATTCTTCCACACTGTCCACACTCCACCGACTTTAGTGTCATCTGCAAACTTACTAACCCATCCACCTATGTCTGCGTCCAAGTCATTTATAAAAATGACAAACAGCAGTGGTCCCAAAACAGATCCCTGTTGCACACCACTAGTAACCGGACTCCAGGCTGAATATTTTCCATCAACCACTACTCTTTGCCTTCTTTCAGAAAGCCAGTTTCTAATCCAAACTGCTAAATCTCCCTCAATCCCATGCCTCTGCATTTTCTCCAATAGACTACCATGTGGAACCTTATCAAAGGCTTTACTGAAGTCCATGTACACCACGTCAACTGCCCTACCCTCATCCACATGCTTGGTCACCTTCTCAAAAAACTCAATGAGGTTTGTGAGACACAACCTGCCCTTGACAAATCCATGTTGACTATCTCCAATCAAATTGTTGCTTGCTAGATGATTATAATTCCTATCTCTTATAATCCTTTCCAAAATTTTTCCTACAACAGATGTAAGGCTCACTGGTCTATAATTACCTGGGTCATCTCTTCTGCCCTTCTTGAACAAGGGCACAACATTTGCAATCCTCCAGTCCTCTGGTACTAAACCTATAGACAATGACGACTCAAAGATAAAGGCCAAAGGCTCTGCCATCTCCTCCCTAGCTTCCCAGAGAATCCTCGGAAAAATCCCATCCGGCCCATGGGATTTATCTACCTTCACACCTTCTAGGATTGATAACACCTCCTCCTTACTCACCTCAATCCTTTCAAGTCTAATAGCCCGTATCCCAGTCTTCTCCTCTACAATATTCTCCTTTTCCTGAATGAAAACAGATAAGAAATATTTGTTTAGCACCTCTCCGATCTCCACAGGGTCCACACACAACTTCCCACTTCTGTCTTTGACTGGCCCTATTCTTACCCTCGTCATCCTTTTATTCCCCACCGGTTGTCTATCATTGGAGATGGCCATTGCCTGGCATTTGTGTGGCACAAATGTTACCTACCACTTGTCATCCCAAGCTTGGACATCATCCAGTTCTGAGGAAGGGTCACCGGACCCGAAACATTAACTCTGTTTTCTGCTCCACAGATGCTGCCAGACCTGCTGAGCTTTTCCAGCAACTTTGTTTTTGTCCAGATCTTGTTGCACTTGAACTTGGAGTAGTCTTGGAGGAGGTTCTGCATTATTGTCTGGATTGAATATGCTACACTATCCTGGCATGTTGTGTTTTGCACAACTGGAGGAAGCAAAAAGGGAACAAGATCAAGGTTGAGAAGCTGGGAGTGTGGGAGGGTGCATTCGAAGAGAGGGATGAGGACATAGAATTGGAGGAAGTTCTCCTTGTGGTTGACAGCATTTAACTTGCTCAGCCCCTATCGGGCAGACAGAACTTGATTGACACCCAGTGCCAGTAGATGAGAACTGGGAGCAGCAGACCATCATACACTGTAGAATAGTCATTGACCATGATGCCAACATTTGTTTTCCATTTTGGCGCAAATTGCAGTCTCTCATCCAGTTGTTTCTGCTCACTTTAGCTGACTGTTAATAAAAGCTTTTTTTATGATTTGCCTGATTGCAATGTGCTCTTTTTTAAACTAGTTCACAGAATGCGGGTGTCATTAGCCAGGCCAGCATTTATTACCATCCCTAATTGCCAGGGCAGTTAAGAGTCAACCACATTGTTCGACTAGGGTAACAGTGACTAGGGCAAGACAATGCGTTGTGTGTGAGGGAGTACCAACCAGTTACATTCTGTGAGCAGTGTGGCTGCTGTGCCATTACATTGCCAGTGAAGGGTAGTGATGTATTTCCAACTTTTGTCCAGGTGCACAGCAGCCTCTCTAGGATGGTGTGGTTACAATGGTGTCGGTGACAGATGTCAAGTAAGTGTGAGTTGTTCTGGCAACAGCACATGGTAAAGCGGTGATAGAATTGGAAGTGAGGGATGCCAGTGAAGCATAGTAAGTAATTAATGAAGTCAGTTTTGTAACCTGTGGTAAGAAATTTTTCTGGATCTTGCAGCACGAATCCCTCCAAAAAACTCGACATAACTCTCCTACAGGGCTGAATATTTTATGTGCCTATTTTCCCAATCAGCTGTTCTTATTTCCATTCCTCTCCATACCTCCTAATCTCTGTTTCAGTCTTCTCTTATGTGAGTCCCAGCTTTTAGGATGAATTTAAAAACATGAAAAGTTGCAAGGAATGTTCTGGCCGAAGAGAGATAGCAAATGTGTTACTTCGCACATTCTGTCTTTTCAGTTATGACTGAAATAGAAGCCTGGATGAAAGGCATTCTCTACAGTAAGCTCTAATGGGCAAACCAAGATAACTCTGCCAAGTCAGGACATGCATAGGCATGTGTTGACAACACTTTAAAAACTGTTTTGACATGTGTACCTGCTTAAAAACCAATTATTTTACATAATGCAATACAATACTATTATTTCCGCCAGTGGACTGAGGAATGGCAAATGAAGTTGCCATCTGGCAAAAAATTAGATTAGTGCAAAGTGTTGCATTTTAGTAAGACAAACCAGGTCAAGACTTACACAGTTAATGGTAGGACTGTGCGGAACGGAGAGACCTAGGGGTGCAGGTACATAGTGGCTTGAAAATATCATCACAGGTAGACAGAGTGGTGAAGAAGGCATTTGGCACACTTGCCTTCATTGGTCAGAGCATTAAGTACAGGAGCTGGGATGTCATGTGACAGCTGTACAAGACATGGTAAGGCCATTTTTGTAACTCTGCTATGAAAAGGATGTTATTAAACAGGAAAGGGTGCAAAGAAAGATTTACAAATATGTTACCAAGACTGGAAGGTTTGACTTATAAAGAGAGGTTGGCTGGACTGGGACTTTTTTCCCCTGGAGCGTAGGAGGTTAAGGGGTGACATTATAGAGGTTTACAAAATCATGAGGTACGTAGATAAGGTGAACAGCCAATGTCTTTTCCCTAGGATAGGGAAGCCCAGAATTAGAAGGCATAGATTTAAGGAGAGAGGAGAAAAACTTAAAAGGTACCTGAGGGGCAAAGTTTTCACACAGAGGGTGGTGTATTTGTGGAACAAGCTGCCAGACGAAGTGTTAGAGGCAAGTACATCTACAATATTTAAAAGATATTTGGACGCATGCATGGATAGGGAGGTTTTAAAGGCATTTTGACCAAATGTAGGGAAATGAGACTATTTAGTTTAGAAGAGATAAAAGGTACTGCAGATGCTGGAGAATCCAGGACAACAAGCATGGGGCTGGATGAACACAGCAGGTCAAGCAGCATCATAGGAGCAGGAAAACTTGACGTTTCGGGCCTAAACCCTTCATCAGAAAAGGTTTAGGCCCGAAA
>JAHRHZ010000248.1:67380130-67400097 GCA_024137785.1 Ginglymostoma cirratum
GCCTAAACCCTTCATCAGAAAAGGTTTAGGCCCGAAACGTCAAGTTTTCCTGCTCCTATGATGCTGCTTGACCTGCTGTGTTCATCCAGCCCCATGCTTGTTGTTTAGTTTAGAAACCTGGTAGGCATGGATGGTTGGATTGAAGCGCCTGTTGTATGCTGTATGATTCTATGACTTGTATTTACATGTTACCTTTACAACCTTAAGGCATCCTAAAGTGCTTTGTGCCTAAGTTAACTATTTTGAGGCAACTGTAATATTGTAGGAAATGCATGGCTACTTTAACTGCAATACTAAAATAGATATCAACATACAAACCTGGAGCAGAGCAAGCCCTTTGCAACCCACACCCCACCCACCAAAGTCTGATCCATCATTCAGTTAATGTCATGACTGATCTGATTGTGGCCTCAAGCACCTTCCCAGGCACCCCTGGTAATCTTTATCCTCCTTGTTAGTCAAGAATCTATCTGCCTTCCTCTTAACTTTATTCAATTACCTCATCTCCACCACTTTTTGTGAAGAGATCTCCAAAAGCATACAGTTTTCAGAGAGAAAAAAAGGTGCCTTCCCACTCCTATTTTAATTGGGGTACACTTATTTTAAATCTGTGACACATAGTTCTAGTCTCTCCTACAAGAGGGTGGCATTTGTTGTATGTGCAAACAGACTTTAATAGAAGTTCTGAAGAAGGGTCTCAACCCCGAAACGTCAGCTTTCCTGCTCCTCTGACTGTTCCCGGCCTGCTGTGCTCATCCAGCTCCACAACGTTTTATCTCAGATTCTCCAGCATCAGCAGTTCCTACTATCTCTTTAATAGAAGTTCACCTTTAAGAATGCCATGTGCTGTGTGAATGCAATGTTGTGACTCTGCCTGCCATTTAGTCTATTATGTGGTACACAGAAATCAGTTTGTTTGTTGTAACAAGGTGTGGAGCTGGATGAGCACAGCAGGCCAAGCAGCAAAAGTCTGCTTCAGAATTTATAATGACTTTTACTGTTTTATTTGAATGGACATGGAGTTAATCAATCTCCGATGTGCGATTGATTATTAGATGATTGTCAGTAACATAGCAACATCCTTCCACCTTATCAAGCCCCCTCACCAATGGATTATTTAGCACAATAACCTTGTTTTCTTTATACTCAATTAAATCTGGAACGAGTTCCTGGGAAAGACAGTTGAATAATGACAAATTGGGATTAAGCATGGAATTCTTGAAAATGATTCAGGTGACAAACGTAAGAAATATCGGGGACAGTTACATAACGGTCATGTTGCTAATTCATAATCCAGAGGGCTGGTCTAATGTGCTGGCTCAAAGAGCCCAAATTCTACTGCGGCAGCTGGAGAAATTTAAATTCATTTAATTAATAAATCTGGAATAAAATGCAAATCTCATTAACAATAATCACAAAATTACTGTTTTGTTGTAAAAATACATCTGGTTCACTAATATCTTTCAGGAGGTGAAATCTGCTGTTCTTCCCCAAACTGTACTTTCTGCGACACTAGATCCGCACCAATGGAAGTGACTCTTGCTTTCCCCCTGACAGTGGTAGAAGGTAGTGAGGTGTACCCAGGGTCAGGGCGAGAGAAATCATGAGTCCTGGTGCTTCAGCTGGGGTCCTCTTATCCAAGACCATCAATGTCCCTCACCTCTCCCTCTTGATCCTCCCATTCACATCGTTCAAGTGCCCAACATTGGGAGTCATATTCAAAATAGAGTTGAGTAGTTTTATATGGGTTTAACAAAACTTCTTGACTCTTCTAACATGTGCCTCTCTATAGGAAGCCTATCAAAAGTGCTGAGATCCACATGAGGAGGAAGTTAGAAGAGTAGTAAATGATGTCACTTCATGAGCACAAAGCCCTAGGCTAATATCTGCGGTTATGGTTACGAATCCCTCTATGCCAGTGGATGATTGCTAAATTCAGTAAACATCTAGAACTAAACATTAGCCTTGTGGTAACCATTTAATCACTGACAGTAGTCACAAAAACAGTTCAATTCACTAATGCCCTGTCGGGATGGGATCTGCCAACCTCGTCTGGGCTGTCCTACATGTAACTCATAACAATAAGGTGACTCTAACTGCCAACAGGGCAGTGGCAGCTGGCCTAGCTAATGATACCTAGTCCATGAACAAACAAAAAAAAATCTTCCTCACAGTCTCTCCCTCTCACTATGTCTTATCCTCTCATTCATGCCAAAAAAGTAAGTTTCTTGGCACATCTAGAAAACAGCAGATATGGGATCTTAATTGGGTTGGAAGCAAAATTACAGTTTCCCTACTGTGAGTTAAAGTTTAGGCATTAACTTCTCAGAACCTTTCAGTCTCTGCCATCCTAACCTTAATGGTCAAGACATCGTTTGCATTTATTTGCATGGCAAGTGTAGTAAATAAATACCCCATTCCACTGGAACTATGTTCATAGAACCTTGTTAGGCAAAAGCAGGAAGCATGTATGCTCATAAACCTGACTATATATATGTGTGTGAGGTATGTACTTGGTCGACTAGATTACTTGTTCTAAGCTCCACAGAGTAAAAATATCTTCACTAACTTGAGTTTTCTATAACAAGCCATTAGTAATACAAGGCAGAGATAACAAGGTGTGGAGCTGGATGAACACAGCAGGCCAAGCAGCATCATAGGAGCAGGAAAGCTTGATGTTTCGGGCCTAGACCCATTCAGCTCCACACCTTGTTATCTCGGATTCTCCAGCATCTGCAGTACCTATTATCTCAGTAATACAAGGCAGTCACATTAGCTGACACCAGAAAAATTGACTAAGGAGGCAAGTTGGTCTTAGCTCAGAACGAGGCTAAACTCAACACACTCTGAAACAGGTAGGTTAGGTGATAAGGAACAACAGTAAATAAAACTTAAAGCACAGGGTTGTTGAGGGTCTGGGGAGGGGGTAAGGAGGGAGTTGGAGCAGCCACTGGAAGTATTCTGGGAAATTGAGGGAGGAATCCAGGATGTAGAGAGGAGAGTTAACAGTGGTGATGGTGATGACGCTGGCTGGGGAGGTGGGAAGGACCATATTCAGCTGTGCAGTGCATTCACAGGCCCAAGCATCTGAACGTTAAGGACATGGGGATGGGACTGTTATAAAGGTTTTACATTCTAAGGATGTGGAGCTGAATTGCAGGGAATAATGATGACCACCAAGTGACAGATTATACTAATGGTCAAATGTCTGTAAATATCTTCAAACTGTCAGCTTCAACATGTACACTGTTAGTACAGAAACATAGAGGTACTAAACTATGCTGACTGACTGCTGAAACCCAATCAAAGAGCTTACATTCCTCTTTTACAGAGGTTATTTACCAATCAGAGGGCAGCAGGGTCAGGCAGCTACAACGACTTTTGCTCTGTTACATGTAGTAACATAAAAATTAGGAGTAGGGTGGACCATTTAGCCCTTTGAGCTTGCTCCATCATTCAATTTGTGAGGCTAACTGCTCTGTAATTTCCTGTTTTCTTTTCTGTCTCCTTTTTAAATAAGAGAGTTACATTTGCCATCCACAAATCTCAGGAACTGCTCCAGGATCTGCAGAGTTTTGCACGATTGGCACCAACGATTCCAATGTTTCCAGAGCCACTTCTTTTAATACTCTGCCATGTAGATTATCAGGCCCTGGTGACTTGTTAGCCTTTAACTGCATTCATTTTCCTTAAACTGTTTTCAAACTAATATTAGATTTCCTTCAATTCTGCCCTCTCCATAAGATCAGAAGGTGTAGAAGCAGAACTAAGCCAATCAGCCGATCGAGTCTGCTCTGCCATTCAATGCGATCATAACGGATCTGGTAATCCTCAATTCTACTTTCCTGCCTTTACCCCATAACCCTTGATTCCCTTACTGCTTAAAAATCCGTCCGTCTCAGCCTTGAATATACTTCATGACCCAGCCTCAACGGCACACTGTGGTGAAGAATTCCGCAGATTCGTTAACTTCAGAGAAGAAATTTCTGCTCTGTTTTAAATGTGCAATCACTGATTGTGAGATGATGCCCTCTCGTCCTACATGCTCTCACAAAGGGAAATAACCTAGCTAGATTTACCCTTTAAATCCCCATAAGAATCTTTTATATTTCAATATGGTCACCTCTCCTTCTTATAAATTTCAAGGAGTACAGGCCAAAACTATTCAACCTCATATAACCATCTCTCCATAACTGGTATCAGCCAAATGAATCTTCTCTGGACTGTCTCCAATGCCTCCCCATGTTTTTATGCTCCATCCCCTTTGAAATAAAGGGCCAGTGATCCACTTACCTTTCCTATTATCTACAATACTTCACTGCTAGCTTTTTGTGATTCATGGGTGAGGCTTCCTAAATCTCTCTGTTCCGCAGCTTTCTGCACTTCTTTTTTCCATTTCTCACTAGGCCCTTGATTCCCTAAGACTTCTGAGAGGTTATTTGTGTCCATTATTGTGAAGAAAGAACCAAAAATATGTGCTCATTTCCGAGCAAGTATGAAAGGACATGGCATCGAATTTAAAATGCTAAGGAGATTTCATTAGTGGGGTTGACCAAATCAGACCGAGAATTAGACATCTTTTTCAAGACAAGTTTTTGAGGCACAGTGGCTTTAAATTCAGACATCACAGCTGAAGCAGAACACGTCAATACATTTGTTTATGAAATTGGAAATATTGCAGTTTATGTAATTGCTGTCAAGGACTCAATGATGCTTTGGATTTATTTGATGAAGTTTTAATAGCTTTTGATAATTACTTCATTCTCAGAGCTAATAAAGTTCTGGAAAGAGTTGTTCAATGCAATTGCACAGACCAGAATCTTGGGGAATCAGTGGGTGATTTTATTAATGATCTCTATGGATCAGTTGAGTGATGTGAATACGAAGAATTGAGACAACATAGTTGTAGGTATCACTAAACAGTCTTTGTCAGACGTTTTGCAATCAAAGAAACCTCATTCTGTAATTCAGTTGGTAAGAAAACCGAGGTCTCCCCAGAGAAGTTCAAGAAACTTGCTATTTGAGCTCTGTCGAATCTATTTATTTCCTTAAGAAGAGGGCAATAAAATAAAACTAGAAAGAAGATTTTGCTGGGAGGACAAGCATAACTTATCAGGAATCCCAGTCAACGGCTTCAACAGTGTCTTACATCAAGTGTTTTACTGCAAGAAAATAAGTTATTTTCAGAAGAGGTGCAAAAACATAAACACCTATGCTAAACAAAACATAGAAATAATTTCACGCACAACGTTGACAATAAAATTGAACAATCTAAATCCGCACTGAACACCTGAAGATAGACCAGAAGTCTTCTTTGACGAGATCAATGATCCTGGTCAGAAATTTGGGCAAACTGTCATTTATTTCTACGGTCATCTTATGAGTTTCAAGTTAGGCAGTAGAACAGGTGTGATAGTCTTGTCAGACAGAGAACCATGGTTACAGAAACACTGCCTATGATGAATCAAAATTCAGTTACACAGTCCCGGAAGAATTGAGTTAGGAATCAATGGCAAGCTACAAGCAACTCTCCAACATATTGGAAACTAGATAGTGGAAGATTTATATGACTTACATAATCAAGAATTTTACTGCTAGTGCAGAAGACCATGTATTGACCAGAATATCATTCAGAAGATCAAAGATATTAACCAGTACTCTCAATGCATACAGTAAAAATTGTTGTTCTCCTTTATGGGCATGTTTTTAAGGTAAGGGGCAGGAAAGTCAAAGGGGATTTGTTAAAAAAACAAAGGTTATCACTCAGTGGGTGCTGAATATCTGGAATACACTGCCTAGGAAGTTAGTAGAGGCTGGAAACCTTACAACCTTTAAAAGATATGTGGATGAGTACTTCAAGTAACATAACATTGCTATTGGGACAAGTGCGGGAAATTGGGATTCGTACTATTTTAGTAGTAGTTATGTCGATGCAGACTCAATGCGCCAAAGAACCTTTTCTGTGCTGTATGAATGTATGAATTTATATTCTTGTGCCTATTCTGAGTGCAAGGTGACATGTTTTGACAAAACAAGCATGTGTTGTGTTACAGAATGATATGAATAATATAATCATTGGGATAAAGACTTGGGAGAGATGTTGCTTCTAGCTCTAAGAGAGTTAATATCTGAAAGTGTCACACAGAGCCACAGGCAGTCTCAATAAAGTAACTGGAGAGATGGAGAAGCACTTTTGTAACTTGCATATTGTTTACAGTCATGCGATAAAGTCCCTATCTTTTACTTTACCTGGATCTCGAGATCACTAATAGATAGACCAGACAGGTGGAAGATCTCAATAACAACAGACCATAGTAGGCTGACAGTAGTGGTTACAACAGATCCTACCCTTTTTTTTTGGATGGCTGTACCACCGCAGATATTCAGAGTCTTTGTGCTCGGTTAAGGAAGAGGCTAAGAACATACTCCATTTTTGTTCCCTGTTATAGCAGCAAGCAGGTAAACAGGAATAAAAACATATCTTGATCTGACACTCACAAAGTATAATTTGCTGCACAAATAAGACTTGATTTTTTACTTCCAGTACTGAATATTGCAACTAGCTCTCAAACGTGTCAAAACTTATGTAAAATCACAGACAATAGAACATAAGATAAATACACAAAAAAGTATGTTAAAAGTGGAAAAGTGTTTTCCAGAGCTTTCCATGAAAATTGTGCATTTTTTTTTTGCATTTACCTGTGCTTTACAGGAATTTGACATTACCAGTAACTGCGAAGAGTGCTTCATGATATTTTTGCAACTAATGAACAAGGATATTCAGTATCAAAATCAGAAATTACTGAAAAAAATCTCGGTCACAGTTTAACAGTAAGGTATTTCTTATTTAAGACAGAGATGAGGAGAATGTTTTTTCTCTCATGGAGGGTCATGAGACTTTGGAACACTTCTTCAAAAGACAGAACATGCTTTGACTGAAATTTTTTTAGACAGAGGTGGACAGATTTTTGGTAAGCAAGAGGTGAAAGGCTATCGGGGTAGGCAGATTCGATGGCAGAATCGTGTTTTTTTTCAAAACAGCAGAACAGACCAGGAAACCTATTACAGAATGTAGGTCAGAATGTAATCACCCATCCCTAATTGCCCAGAGGTTAGTTAAGAGTCAGCCACAGAGCTGTGGTCTGAAGTCATCTGTAGGCCAGACCAGGTAAGGATGCTGACATCAGTGAATGAGATGGACTTTTATATCAATCAACTGTTGGGATTTAATCTATTCTAATGGCTGCCATTGGGCTAGTTTGTCATTACAGAACTTTTTTATCGAATTTAAATATAACCATCTGCTATGGTGAGATTTAGTCTCATGCCCCCAAAGCATTGACCTGGGGTTCTGGATTACTGTCGCGTGATATTACCATTACATAGATACTACCTTCCCAACTCCAACCACCAATTCGTATACACAAGGCTTTGCTAAATTCCAGCTTCTACATTTTGTCATGTTTAATTTATGTTTTGAAATAATCTATTATTTCATCTTCACAGCCTGTTCCCAGAAAATGAATGAGTTGAGCATTTACATTCTGTCACATTGAAGTAATGAATTAGTCTATAATTATAGTCCAGTTCCAAATGATGTCAACTTTATTACGCATGAAAATTAGACAACAATCTATCCTATACTTACTATCCATCGCTGTTAGTCAATAATTCGATATTTATAGCTCCATAATCAGCACAAGATCACAGTAACTTTATAAAGATTTTAGACAGTGCCTTTAAAAACTTTCAAAGGATTTTTCATGATTCCACTGTAACTTCAAAAGTGGTTTTCATACCAGAGAAATGGCAAATAAGCTATTTGCCCACATTTTTGTTGTTGCTTACTAGTTTTGTTAACGTCCCACCCACGGGATACAAACATTTCTAAAGTGACTCACAGCAATTAATTTGTAATTCCTCAGAACATCTTGCATCTTGTCTTATCGACTATCAATTGCCACATGATTATTTTGATTTCAGAAAAATCAACTCCATTAATTTCCCCATCCCCACATCAGTGCAAAAGACAAGGCTGAAACATTTTCAAAGATAGAGAGAGATAAAGATGGATTTCTGAAGAAGGACCCTGACCCAAAACGTCAACTTTCCTGCTCCTCCAATGCTGCCTGGCCTGCTGTGTTCCTCCAGCTCCATACTCTGTTATCTTTGAAACATTTTCATGGGCGGTCAGAAGTGCCAAGCAAATGATCCATTTAGGCCTTGTCCTGAAGGCTTGTGTTCCAGAACTAACTGTTTCAGTACAGCTACATTATTGGTTTCAACCTGACAAAGTGAAAAATCGCCCAGGAATGTCCTTTGCTCAAAAAGAAACAGAATAAATCTAACCCATTAAACAACCACTTCATCAGACTACTTTCAATCAACAGCAGAATGATGGAAGGGGTTGTCAATGGTGCTGCCAAGCCACAATTGCAAAGCAAACTCCTGCTCACTGACTCTCAGTTTCTGTTCTGCAGGACCACTCTGCTCCAGACTTCATTACAGCCCTGGTCCAAAAAGGAACAAAGCATATAAGCCACACAGGGGTGAGAGTGACAGTGATTGCCCTCAACATCAAGGCAACATTTGACCAAGCTTGGCATTAAGGAGTCCCAACAAAGCTGCAGTCAATGGAAATCAGCGAGATAAGCCTCCATTGGTTGGAGCCATAGCCAGCTCAAAAAAATAGATAGGTAGGTTAATCATTTCAGACCTGGGCCAAAACTGTAATAATTTTTCAAGGTGGTGTCCTAGACTCAACCACTTTCAGCTTCTTCATCATTTCCCTTCCCTTCATAAGATCAAAAGTGGGAATGTTCTCTGATGACTGTGCAATGTTTAGCTCCATGTATGACACAATTGAATTCCAGCAAAGATTGAATAGGCCAAAATACCTCTTTCTTTGCCTTGAATAACTCAATGACTCTTTTTCACTTTTATAAAAGTTTGGTCACCACTCGTGATCGTTCCTTCTTTACCTTGGTATTCAGTTTCGCTTGACTACTCCTCTGTAAAGTGCTTCTCACATTTGTGCAACATTATTTTGAACTGTCCACGGAACATATTCTTTACATTTTGGAAAAAAAATAGAAACTTTCAGAAGTAAAAATATATTTCATTGAAATTTAATTCTTGGTTGCCTTTGACAACAGATAGATACTCATTTCATTTGGCGAAAGATTTATAAAAAACAATTTGAACATATAAATATACCAGAACAAGAGATATGGAGAAAACAATTATCTGTAGGACAGATGGATGCTAGTTTTCAAATTAAATTTGTAGGCTAAATAAGAGGCATACTGCCACTTTAAAACCCGTGTTCTTATGAAGAAATATGAACACTGTTCGTGCCTTACTCTCATTGCCTGCTGTTTACTTCTGCTTCTATATATGAGCAGATGGAGCACATAAAGTTTGCATCTGGTCTTAACTACTGGCAGGTTTTGACAATGTCATCTGTTAGATGTTGACAAATGTCTCCAGGTACTGGTGTGGCAAAGTGATTTTTCAAGCCAGTACCTCTGACATTTAATCAAGATGAAACATGCCACTGGCCTGCATCAGTATTACTGAATTATGAGAATTCTGTGACATGTTATAAAATAAATCTTTTTCTTTTCACATATAATGTGATCTAGGCATGTGCTCCCCAACTTTTAAAATGTAAATATTTGAAAGTTGTCACAGTGTGTGTGTTTCAATGTTGTGATTTGAACTTCTTTTTGAAATGTATCTGATCTCTACTGGAGGAACAAATACACTCAAGAAGAGGTCAGTTCGAGTTAGGTGGGTAGAAAATAATGGGGGAAAATTAAACAGCAACTTTAATTTCTAACTAAGGCACAGCTGACTTGATAAGTCAGCAATGGTAGGTTGACACATAGCACAGCATTTAATCGCATTGAATTCAGGAAACTTTCAATTCATGTCAATACTCCTTTAAATTTAATCATTTGGTAAGCGTTTTGGAGGTTTGGGAAAAATAAGCGAGATTTCGATACACCAAGTGTACTCTTTCAGCTTCAGATTAGCCTCAATGTTCATAATTGCTTTGTCAGTTTCTTGAACTAATGTTTAGGAGACAACTCTTGTCTGCTTAGATGTTTTTGAGATCTTTTGAGCAAACAGGATTGGACGTGCTATGGATGTTTTTGAGAGTACATCAGATAGGCAGGAGAAACACTACTGAAGTATGCTGTAGCAGAATGAGAAAGTGCACAAGGGAAAGATGCAAAACAGCAGACACTGACAGCTGTGCACAATTGAAATATGGGGCTTGTTCAAGGAATAGCTACTGCGTGTCCTTGATAAATATGTACCTGTCAGGCAGGGAGGAAGTGGTCGAGCGAGGGAACCGTGGTTTACTAAAGAAGTTGAATCTCTTGTCAAGAGGAAGAAGGAGGCTTATGTAATGATGAGGCATGAAGGCTCAGTTAGGGCATTTGAGAGTTACAAGTTAGCCAGGAAGGACCTAAAGAGAGAGCTAAGAATAGCCAGGAGGGGACATGAGAAGTCTTTGGCAGGTAGGATCAAGGAAAACCCTAAAGCTTTCTATAGGTATGTCAGGAATAAAAGAATGACTAGAGTAAGATTAGGGCCAGTCAAGGACATTAGTGGGAAGTTGTGCGTGGAGTCCGAAGAGATAGGAGAGGCACTAAATGAATATTTTTCATCAGTATTCACACATGAAAAAGACATTGTTGTCAAGGAGAATGCTGAGATACAGGCTATTAGACTAGACGGGATTGAAGCTCATAAGGAGGAGGTGTTAGCAATTCTGGAAAGTGTGAAAATAGATAAGTCCCCTGGGCCGGATGGGTTTTGTCCTAGGATTCTCTGGAACGCTAGGAATGAGATTGCAGAGCCTTTGGCTTTGATATTTATGTCGTCATTGCCTACAGGAATAGTGCCAGAAGACTGGAGGATAGCAAATGTTGTCCCCTTGTTCAAGAAGGGGAGTAGAGACAACCCTAGTAATTATAGACCAGTGAGCCTTACTTTGGTTGTGGGTAAAGTGTTGGAAAGGATTAAAAGAGATAGGATTTATAACCATCCAGAAAGAAATAACTTGATTAGGGATAGTCAACACAGTTTTGTGAAGGGTAGATCGTGCCTCACAAATCTTATTGAGTTCTTTGAGAGGGTGACCAAACAGGTGGATGAGGGTAAAGCGGTTGATGTGGTATATATGGATTTCAGTAAAACGTTTGATAAGGTTCCCCATGGTAGGCAATTGCAAAAAATACAGAGGCATGGGATTGAGGGTGATTTAGCGGTTTGGATCAGAAATTGGCTATCTGTAGAAGACAGAGGGTGGTGGTTGATGGGAACTGTTCATCCTGGAGTTCAGTTACTAGTGGTGTACCGCAAGGATCTGTTTTAGGGCCACTGCTGTTTGTCATTTTTATAAATGACCCGGATGAGGGTGTAGAAGGATGGGTTAGTAAATTTGCAGATGACACTAAAGTCGGTGGAGTTGTGGATAGTGCAGAAGGATGTTGCAGGTTACAGAGGGACATAGATAAGCTGCAGAGCTGGGCTGAGAGGTGGCAAATGAAGTTTAATGCAGAAAAGTGTGAGGTGATTCACTTTGGGAGGAGTAACAGGAATACAGAGTACAGGGCTAATGGTAAGATTCTTGGTAGTGTGGATTGGTAGAGAGATCTCGGTGTCCGTGTGCATAGACCCCTGAAAGTTGCAACCCAGGTTGATAGGGTTGTTAAGAAGGCGTATGGTGTGTTAAGTTTTATTGGTAGAGGGATTGAGTTTCGGAGCCATGAGGTCATGTTGCAGCTGCACAAAACTCTGGCGCGGCCGCATTTGGAGTATTGCGTGCAATTCTGGTTGCCGCATTATAGGAAGGATGTGGAAGCATTGGAAAGGGTGCAGAGGAGATTTACCAGGATGTTGCCTGGTATTGAGGGAAGGTCTTATGAGGAAAGGCCGAGGGACTTGAGGCTGTTTTCGTTAGAGAGAAGAAGGTTAAGAGGTGACTTAATAGAGACATACAAGATGATCAGAGGATTAGATAGGGTGGACAGTGAGAGCCTTTTTCCTCGGATGGTGGTGGCTAGCACGAGAGGTCATAGCTTTAAATTGAGGGGTGATAGATATTGGACAGATGTCAGAGGTAGGTTCTTTACTCAGAGAGTAGTCAGGGCATGGAATGCCTTGCCTGCAACAGTAGTAGACTCGCCAACTTCAAGGGCATTTAAATGGTCATTGGGTAAACATATGGATGATAATGGAATAGTGTGGGTTAGAGGGGCTTCAGATTGGTTTCACAGGTCAGTGCAACATCGAGGGCCGAAGGGCCTGTACTGCGCTGTAATGTTCTATGTTCTATGTTCTATCAATTTTATTTGTTCATGGGATATGGACATCACTGACAAGGCAAACATTTATTGTCTATCCCCAATTATCCAGAATACAGTTAAGACTCAACCACATTGTCATGCGTCTAGAGTCACATGTGGGCCACACCAAGTCAGGATGGCTAGGTTTCTTCCTTAAAGGACATTAAAGAACAAGGTGGGTTTTTAATGACAATTGACATTGCTTACATGATCATCATTAGACTAGCTTTTTACTTGATTCGAATTTCAAGTTCGGCTGTGCTGGCATTTGAACTCATGCCCGCAGAGCAATAGTTTGGGATTATGGATTGCTGTCAAGCCACGTTATCACTATGCCATGGTCTCCATTTCAAGTTTGAGGTTGTAGGAAACTCTGCCCATGTAAGAAAGTGCAGAGCGACTCAGCTTCCTGGCCGAGTAGCGCTTATGCAGGCCCTGATTGCCAAGGAAGGTGGTTGCAAGTCTCCTAGGAGAAGCACAATTTCTTATTCTCCTCTCAATTAATCCCTGCCTCTCCAAGTGCAGATTAGTTCTGTTCCTTAAAATTGCTTCCAATAGTTTTGCCACGACTGAGGTTAGACTGACGAGCCTGTAGTGTGCTACTTTTCCCCTTTCTCCTTTGAGTAATCATACCACACTGGCTGTCCTCCAATCTTCCAAAACCTCTCCTGTGGCTCGAGAAGTAAAGATTATTGACAGTGCTCCTATTATTTTCTCCCTTGCCTCACTTAACAAGCTGGGAAAAATCCAACTGGCCCTGAAGGTTTATCTACTTTTTAAGTCTGCCAGACCACTCAGTGTCTCCTCTCTGTCTATGTTAATTTATTTAATTATATCACCGTCTTACTCGATTTCTATACCCACATCATCCCTCTCACAATTGAGCACCGACACAAAGTACTTATTTAGAACCTTACTCATGTCCTTCAGTTCTACATACAAATTACCAAGTAACTCTGCTCACTAATGATGTATAAATTACAAGAGAAAACTGAGGTTGTACTTAGAAAGTTAAGGGACAGTTTGATCAAAATTTTCAAGATATTGAGAACATGTGAGGTAGTTAAAGGAAGACTATTTCCGCTGCTTGGGAAGTCTAGTAATTATTGAGATAAAGTACGGAAAGGCATCATTTTGTTTTTTTCAGATGGGAAATTAGCGAACTGGAAGTTGTTTGCACCATCTTGAAAGTCTTCCAAAATGATTTGCTAGTAAGGTAGAAAACCTATGGCATCAAAGGGCAGTGGACGTAATTATTAATTGATGCTCACAAGTTGATGAACTTAGAAGAACTAAACCTAACACATTGTATGGAATGTATAGATTTCCGCAATCACCAAGGAAATACCCATCTTTCAGTCAATTTTGCAGAATAGCAGAAAAGGCCATGGCAGAGGCAGTGCCCAAAAGAAAAAATTGATGCAGTTACAAAGAGCTATAAACAGACCCAAATAGATTGCTCACAATGAACACCTTCAAGCTATAATGAAGACCATTGGTGTTTTGCCAGAGGTGTACATATGAAGTAATCAACAAACTAAAATTTGATTATTTGTATGATGGGACAAAAAGTGGTGAACACACATTCCATATTACTAATTTTGCACAAAACATCAATACCATCACAATATCCCAAATATTTACAAAAATTCTAATTGTCTGTCGACTGAAAACTCATGTCTATTCATTATTGGCTAAGATTGACACATTGGAAGTATTAATATACTACTCCTGCGAGTTCTAAAAGAATATGTACCCACAAACATGGGTAGCTATGAATAAAAATGATGAATGTAAAGCTTTCAACATGCGAAGACTCATCATAACCCTGATGAAAAATGATGGAGTGCAAGTACAATCAATTCATTGGATGTCCTGGATGTTCTACATCATAAAAACTGCTGAATCATGAATACACTCCAATCCATGGAATCAGTCAATAATCAGAGACACAAAGAAACTTCAGCAGACTATTCAAGGAACACTTGCAAGGTTAATCATAAAAAAAGGAACCCTTCAGCTTCTTCTGAATTAGTAGAGCTAACGTCTCAGTTCTCTACAATGGAGAGAAAAAGATCAAATTTCACGAGGTAACGGATGAGCAATTAATAATCCAGGATAAATCCAAAGTTGTGACTACCATCTCCAAAATGATGAAATCTTTAATGGATTACTCTGCTCCAGTCACAATGACGAATGAAGTATTTAAAGACAAAGAAAGAAAACAAGGTTAACCACAAGGTTTGTTTCATCAACCCAATGAGAAGAATCACTGGACCTGAAACATTAACTCTGATTTTTCTTCACAGGTGCTGCCAGACTTGCTGAGCTTTTCCAGCAACTTCTGTTTTTGTACTAATGGAAACGTTGCCAGTTTACAGGAACATCTGAAGCAACTCACACAAAAGATCAGGCTCTGCAGGAGCAGCAACATAAACTGTGACTTAACCTTATAAACACAGGTAAAAATGAAGAAGTTAAAACAAGGAGCTGTGAGCGCATGAGAGACTCTTTCAAAACTCAATACCAACAATGACGCTTGAATGAACGAATTAAATCTGAATATGTAGGTAGCTAAATCACAAATGCAACAGCAGTTTCCCCAAAAGCAAAAAAAAAACAAGAAGACTGAAGAGGCCAGACAGTTATTAATGCAATTTATGAAAGGCCAACAGAATTCCAAAGTTTTGATAGGATCATAGTATAAAACCAAAAGCACCAAAAACACCTGGAATCTCTTAAGGAACAAGATGGTACATGCCAAGCATATTGGAATCACCTGAAATAAAATGAGGAATGAGATCAAACAGTGGCTTATCTGGAAAAATATTTGGCTATAGTACGTCAGTGTAGGCAAATTTTGGAGTAGAAGGACCACAATCCATGAAAAAAACCTAAACAATACAAACAAGAATAACAAGCAATATGGCTGATCACTATGGATAACCAATGGCACCCCCAGACAAAGTCACCATTGGAAGATCTGAACATATCACCAGATTACCTACCATTATAGAGATTCATAGACTTGCTGGTTACTGTGAATAGTTGATTTTTCTTTTTTGGAAAGGAGAGGTATGTTATATTTGTAACTTTCCTTCAAGGAAATCCACCTTTAAGGACTCAGTATGCTGTCCATACATTGTTATTCTTCCTAATAGTTAGTCTGCCTTGAGTTTGCAAGCTGCAGGAATCAGTCAGTCCTCTACTTTGCTAATAAAATTGTGAAAAGACCAAAGAAGAAGTAAAAGAGGCAGATGTCATTTTGATTTCAGCAGCTGATAAAATAATTATTCAGAAAATTATACAGAACATAAAAGAAAATATAAGTTTTGAAGCACAAAGAATTTTTAAGCTTTATTAGAAGTATACAAAATTTTAAGACTCTAATCAATTTTAAGAATCCAAAAACCTGTAAAACCAAATAGATTCTAAGCAGGAAACAATAAATCAGCACAAAGCAAGCATTCATACAACTCAAAAGTTTCTGAGAATCATTTAATATTATTCAACAGAAATAAAACATTAACAAACATTGTCAGGTCAATATGAAGCTGTGAAGACATAAGCTTGATACTAAATTGAAATTGAACTAAACCACATATAGAAGGCAAGATTTTGAAGATACTGATAACCTTAGCAGGACAGAAATCCAAAAAACCAGTCAAAGAATACATACCATGACAGAAGACGTCCAACATGATCAGCTTGTTGCGAGAGACGAGTCGCACAGCCAGTACGTGATACAAAGAATGAAGATTCTTCAGCACAATTGTTTTCTATTACTGATATTGATGTAATCTCAGGTCACCTGTTAAGGTAATGAATCGTCGACAGCAGCAAAACCAATTGCCAAACAAGTTCTTGGTGAATGATATTCAAAAGATAAAGCATCCTCCAGGCGAAAATAAATGAACAATCAACATCATGATCAATAATTCTCAAACCAATGAGCTACTAATTAATCTTCTATGTCCAAAACAAGTACATTCTTGAGGAAATGACAAGTTTGCTAAAATTTGTGAAGTTGCAGACTGGCTGGAGAAGGACAATGGTAATTGTAATATAGTATTATATACTATTGTATGGCAGATTAACTAAGGAAAAAGAAAGCTTGGGAGAGATGGTTTAGGAGGTAATGGGTATAAAAGAGCGTATCTGTGACCGAAGTTGAGGCCTTGCTTATTTTGATAAATGAAACAGCCACCAAATGGAGCATTGGGCAGATTGTAGCAGATTGCTCTAGGCTTTTGGCAATTGCAGCTAAGTAGCAAAAATTGAAGGAAGTAGTTGAGGGAGATGAAATACCAGAAGGCAGAATTAAGAACACAGAACACAGAACAGTACAGCACAGTACAGGCCCTTCGGCCCACAAAGTTGTGCTGGCCTATTATCCTACTAAGATCAATCCACCCTGCATGCCCTACATTTTACTATCCTCCATGTGTTTATCTAAGAGTCGCTTAAAAGCAGCTAAATTATCTGACTCTACTACCACTGCCGGCAGCGCATTCCACATGCCCACCATTCTCTTTGCGAAGAACCTACCTCTGACATCTCCCCTTTACCTTCCTCCAATCACCTTAAAATTATGCCCCCTCGTAATAGTCATTTCTGCCCTGGGAAAAGATCTCTGACTATCCACTCTATCTATACCTCTCATCATCTTGTACACCTCTATCAAGTCACCTCTCATCCTTCTTCACTCCAATGAAAAAGCCCTAGCTTCCTCAACCTTTCCTCATAAGTCCTGCCCTCCAGTCCAGGCAGCATCCTGGTAAATCTCCTCTGCACCCTCTCTAAAGCTTCAACATCTTTCCAATAACGAGGTGACCAGAACTGAAAACAATATTCCAAGTGTGGTCTAACCAGAGTTTTATAGAGCTGTAGCATAACCTCTCGGCTCTTAAACTCAATTCCCCTCCCAATGAAAGCCAACACACCGTACGTCTTCTTTACAACCCTATCAACTTGCGTAGCAATTTTGAGGGATCTATGGACGTGGACCCCAAGATCCTTCTGTTCCTCCAAACTGCCGAGAATCCTGCCATTAACCCTGTATTCTGCATTCAAATTCGACCTTCCAAAATGAATCATTTCACATTTTTCAGGGTTGAATTCCATCTGCCACTTCTTTGCCCGGCTCTGCATCCTGTCAGTGTCCCGTTGCAACCTGCAATAGCCCTCCACGCTGTCCACAACTCCACAAGCTTTCGTGTCATTGGCAAACTTACTAACCCACTCTTCCACTTCCTCATGCAAGTCATTTATGAAGATCACAAAGAGCAGAGGTCCCAGAACAGATCCCTGCGGAACACCACTAGTCACCAAGCTCCAGGCTGAATACTTTCCATCTACCACCACCCGCTGTCTTCTATTGGACAGTCAGTTTTGTATCCAGACAGCCAGATTTCCCTGATAACAAGGTGTAGAGCTGGATTAACACAGCAGGCCAAGCAGCATCACAGGAGCAGGAAGGCTGACATTTCGGGCCTAGACCCTTCTTCTCAGATTCTCCAGCATCTGCAGTTCCTATTATCTCTAAGCCAGGGTTCCCTGAATCCCATGTCTCCTTACTTTCTGAATGATCCTACCATGTGGAACCTTAGCAAATGCCTTGCTAAAATCCATACACACCACATCCACTGCTCTACCTTCATCGATGTGTTTTGTCACATCCTCAAACAATTCAATAAGGCTTGTGAGGCATGACCTGCCCCTCACAAATCAAACCGTGATTTTCTGCATAATCATGAATGCTATCTCTCAGAATCCTCTCCAATAATTTGCCCAGCACAGAAGTAAGACTGACTGGTCTGTAATTTCCAGGATTATCCCTATTCTCTTTCTTGAACAAGGGATTGACATTTGCCACCCTACAATCTTCTGGTACTACTCCAGTGGACAGTGAGGATGCAAAGATCATTGCCAAAGGGGCAGCAAGCTCTTCCCTGGCTTCCCATTAAAACCTTGGGTATATCCTGTCTGGCCCAGGGGACTTATCTATTCTCAGGTTTTTCAAAATTTCTAGCACATCCTCCTTCCTAACATCAACCTGTTCGAGCATATCTGCCTGTTTCATGCTGTCCTCACAAACGTAAAGGTCCCTCTCACTGGTGAATACTGAAGCAAGGTATTCAGTAAGGACCTCCTTTACCCTCTTAGATTCCGCGTACAAGTTCCCTCCAGTATCCCTGATTGGCCCTACCCTTACTCTGGCCATCCTCTTTTTCCTCACATAGGTATAGAATACAGTGGGGTTTTCCTTGATCCCACCCACCAAGGTTTTCTCATAGCTCCTTCTAGTTCTCCTAAGTCCATTTTTCAGTTCCTTCCTGGCTACCTTGTAGACCTCTAGATCCCTGACCGATCCTTTAATTGGTGCGAGGCTGGGGAGAAATTCAGCTAGGAGTCATGGTGGGGGTAGGGGAAACATGAATCATATAATTGAACAGGAGCTAGAACTTGTTTTAATTCATCCAACGTCTCACAGTTAATTGTCAAGGTAAGTCTGTCAGAACCTTAGTATCCAAGTCTAACCCAGTAGTGGAAACTTTTCAGACGACTTCAAATAAACACTTGAGTAATTGACCATTAGAAGATCCTGATGGATTTATATATGCCTTACCTGCATTATGTTAGTATTAGTCTGCCTCAGAGTTAATGTGACTCTTGTGGGACAGTGGTAGTGTCCCCAATTCTGAGCCAGGATGCCTAGGTTGAAGAAATATCTGCTCCAGAGGTGTGCCATAACATTTTTTTCTTGATTTTATTGTCACATGCACTGAAATACAGTGAAAATCTTTGTTTACGAGTGGTACAGGCAGATCACAGCAAGCAAAGGACATACAGATCAAAAAGACTTTGAGGTATACAGGTTATATTGCAGGTTACATTATTTGAGGTTAGAGAGTCCATTCAACAGTCTGATAACAGCTGGAAAGATGCTGTTCCTGAACCTGCTTGTGCATACGTTCAGTCTTCTATATTTTCTGACTGATGGAAGAGGTTGTGGGAGGTCATTGCCAGGTTACGATGGGTCTTTGATGATGTTGGCCACTTTTCCATGGCAGCGAGCCATGTAAATAGAGTCCATGGATGGAAGGTTGGCTTCCGTGATGGTCTGGGGTGTGCACACCACCTTCTGTAGTTTTACGGCCCTGGGCAGAGCAATTGCCAAACCAAGCCATTATGCACCCAGTGAGTTTGCTTTCAATGGTGCATCTGTAGAAGTTGGTGAGGGACCTTGTGGTCATGCCAAATTTCCTGAGCTGCCTGAGGAAGAAGAGGCTTTGCTGTGCCTTCTTGACTGTCACATCTATATAGGAAGTCCGGGACAGGTCATTGGTTATCATCACTCCAAAGAATGTGATGCTCTTCACCATCTCAACCTCAGGGGCACGTTAGGGGGCTCCAGTGTTGAGTGTTAATGTGGAGGAAGTGCAGTTGCCTATCCTCACTGATTTCCACCTAGGGTCAGAAACCTTTGGATTCAATTGCAGACGGCAGACCTGAGTCCAAGATCATGCAGATTTGACCTCGGTCTGGAGGGGATAATGGTGTTGAAGGAGGAGCTGTAGTCAACAAACAGGAGTCTGATGTCGG
>JAHRHZ010000248.1:67405097-67418665 GCA_024137785.1 Ginglymostoma cirratum
GGTCTAGGCCCGAAACGTCAGCCTTCCTGCTCCTATGATGCTGCTTGGCCTGCTGTGTTCATCCAGGTCTACACCTTGTTATCTCGGATTCTCCAGCATCTGCAGATCCTATTATCTCTGATTCAACTTGAATTACTGCTTGTTGAACCAATTGTTTACATGATGTCTGCAATAGCTGTCAAGTGAATTGCTTCCACAACTGCAAACACTCTTTCAAACTCTGGTATTTAAAACAGCTTCTTTTCATTCCAGTCCCCAGTTTTTAAAACACAAAATTAAAAATACATGGTTGTTATAAATGGCACGACATATATTCTTCTACAATGGGATCTGTGACTACAAATTGGTAATGGGGTACACCTCTTATCTCTTGTTGCCAGTGCATTTTCCAATTAATATGCTCTTCACATCAAGAGTGCACTATATGAACCATTGATACCAAAAGGTATTCATAGCAACCGAAAAAGTGAACTCTAGCCAAAGATATTCTGCAAATTGTCAACTAAGACCAAAATTAACTGTGGCAATGAGGAGATCGGAAACAACTGCCCACATGACTCAAGATGATTGCTATTGAACCATTAACAAGCCCTCCGGAATTACCTATAGCCTGTGAGATAAAGATGAGTTAGTGTGTTTTGAGTGCACTGTGGCAAGTTAAGCAGTGTCACAGTGAGATAATTATATCTTTGACAATAGATTGATGATCCTTTGGATACACTTGTTGCCTCTTGCTGATTTTCAGTGAACCGCGTAATTGATCAGTGCTTTCTCCTATCACAGTTCAACAAGCCGCGGATTGTCAAATTGCTTGATTTGCTGCAACAAACTCCAATGTCTGCAAAATATATTCTTGATTGATTTCCCCAATGGGTGCTTACAAACATTGAAGGAAATCAGCCAAAACCTCTATTCACTACAGCAAAGTGTTTATATCAGTTCACAATTATGCTGTTTAGGATTGGTAATACACTGACAGTACTTGACTACTTCAATACCCAGGTAACAAATTTTCCTCCTTCGTAAGCATGGAGAGAGCTAGAAGATAACTATAGTCTTGCTTTCAGTAATAAAAAATTAGAGATGCTCGGGAGGCTTTATCAGGCATCACTTAAACAAAACCAGCAAAGTTGCCAGTTTGGGAAAAAAAGAGTGACCCTGTAATCGGCTGGCTTTTTGGAAACTGACTAAGAAATAATATAACTAGCAATTGTCTTTTTTTATTCTATGGAAAAAAGGTTTTGTTAACTGACAGAGATAGAATCATGATACTGGCCACCAAGTTAAACTTTTCCAAAAGCGATAGAGAATATTGTGAGAAATTCACCTTGCTTGAGGGAAGTCCTCATGGATCCATGCTTGTGACTTTCAGGAGGTGGCAGAGAATGGCATAACACCATTCTTGAGTTTATACAGTAAGGATGTTTCTTTTGCACTCTATGCTACTGATTCTCACAGGACTTGCTCCAGAAATATTAAACGTTTTTCTTTAAAAGAGACTTGGAGTTGCAGACGTTACAAATTTCATTTTCAACACTCATATCTGGAAAGAGCGGAGGTAAGGAATAGTGTTGGGATGTAGGACTACGGAATGGTTAGAAACTGCTTGAGATTTGCTTTTATTAAAAATGATTGAGTCCTAATTTGCCATGGCTGGACATCTGATTAGCTTTGTCATTGTTTAAACTTTCTACTGTTTGTTGAAGTTTTAAAACATTTTACACGGCAAGATGCTGAAAGGGTAACTGATAATGGTGCGGTGTCAGAAACCCAGGAGAGGAGTTAGGAGTAGACGCAGACTATTTGGCCCGTTGAATCTCCTCCACCACCCAATATGATCATGGTAGCTCTCATTATTCTCAGCTCCACTTTCCCCCCAACCTCCATTTACCTTACAGTCAATCAGTCAATCTCAGCCTTTAATATAATGGTCTTGACAGCCCTGCATGGCAAATAATTCTATAGATTCACTACAGCCGGAGATAAGAAATTCTTCCTCACCTATGACTTAAATTCATGAGATTATGCCCTCTGGTACCAAACTCTCCCACATTTCATAACATTTCTGCATTTACCCCGTAAAGTATGCTTCAATAAGGTCACCTCTCATTCTTCTCAATTCCAATGAGTGCAGGCCCAACCTACAAGGCGTCTATTGACAGGACAGTTCCTCCATACTTGGTATCAGACTACTGAATTATCTCTTGACTGCCTCCAATGCCAGTATAACTTTCCTTAAATAAGGAGCTCAAAACTGTTCACAGTATTCCAGCTGTGGTTTGACTTGTGTCTTGCATAGTTTCAGCAAAACCTCCCTCATTTTATACTTCATTCCCTTTGAAATGAAAGCCAACATGCTATTTGCCTTCCCTATTTTAAATCCTGGACTTAATGCTAGCTTTTTATGATTCATGGATAATGGCTCCCAAATCCTTTATTCCATAGCTTTCTGCAGTCTTTCTTCATTTAAATAATATTTAGCTCCTCTATATTTTCCAAAATGTGTAAGCTCACATTTTCTCACATTATTTTTGCTCACTCAATTAATTTCTCTCTATCACTCTGCCAACTCTTTTGTCATCCTCACCACTTGCTATCCCACCTGCTTTTGTATCACCTGCAAACTTGGCTATAATACATTCATCTCCTACTTCTAAGTCATTAACATATACTGTAAATAATTGCGACGCCCCCCATTCTGACATCTGTGGGCCTTCGATAGGTATAGGTTGCAATCCTAAAATTGCCTTGCTTAACCTAACCCTCCATCTTTTATTAGTTAGCCAATACTCTATCCATTATAATATGCTACCTCCAACACCTTATCAAGTAGCTTAATCTGTGGCACCATATCATACACGTTCTGGAATTCCAAATATATTGAAAAAGCACATGAGGAGCAACTTTTTTACACTGAGATTACTTTGCACGTGGAATGAACTGCCAGAGAAAGAGATGGCTGCATGTACAGTTACAATGTTTAAAAGATATTTGGATAAGTTCATAAAAAGGAAAGGTTTGGAGGAATAGGGACCAAATGCAGGCAGGTGGAAATAGTTTAGTTTGGGAATATGGTCAGTGTGGACTGATTGGAGTGAAGACTCTGATTCAATGCTGTACAACTCTATGACTTCATGACTCTGTATTACATTAGCTGCTTTCTCTTTATCTATCTTTCTCTATGCCTCCTCAAATATTTCTAGTAATTTTGTCAGGGATGATTTCTCCTTCATAAAGCCATGCCAACTCTTCTTGATCATGTGATGTATTTCTATATGCTGTTCTGTTTCATAAGAGACTCTAACATTTTTCCAATAACAGATGTTAAGCTAACTGGCCTAGAGATACCTATTTGTTGCTTCCTTCCCTTTTTAAATAAAGGTTTTCCAATCTTCTGGGACTTTTTTGGAATCTCAGGATTTTGGAAAATTACTAACAGCCTGTTGCTACATCTTTTAATGCCATTGGTCACATCCTACCAAGTCCAGGGAACTTCCCTGGCTTTAGCCCTAACAGTTTTCCTCCAGTGATAGTTAATATATTGATTTACTCCCTTCCTTTTGTCCTTTGATTATTTAGTCATTTTGGAATGTTATTTATGCAAAGTATTTGTTCAACTCCTCTGCATTTCCTGGTTGCCCATTATTATTTTCCCAACCATGTTCTCTAATAGGCCTATGTTCATTTTGGATTTTATTTTCCTTGTTTTATATTTAAAGAAGATTTTGTTGTCCATCTTGCTATTATTTGCAAGTTTACTCTCAAAACTTATTTCCTCCCTCTTTATTTTTTGGTTGTCTTTTGTTGTTTTTGAAAAATTTCCCAGTCTTCTAGCGTACCATGAATCATTGCCATATCATCTGTTATTTTCTTTCAATTAGATCCTACTATCTGGGACACTGTCAAATTGGCAAACAGCTGAGTACCTGAACAACCAATGAGAATAAACAATTGTGAAAATAACAATAAAAAGATGGAGAAAGAAATGTTAATTAGTGTATCCCAAGTAAAAATAATGTAATTAACTGATGGAAGAAAAAATGATTATGAACTAAAGAAGAGAGGCCAAAAGGAAATTTTTTAATAATTGAAAGTGTGACATGCTTAGATATATCAAGAACAAGTAAAATGACTGTCCACACCTGTACTCATTAAATTTCAGTGCCATAACTTTTGACTACATTCAATAAAAGTTATTACAACATGAAATTAACGTAGATAAAATTTAACTTTCTTTGGCAATTTCTGCCCACATCCATAATGGAAATGCAGCAACTTCCGGCTACTCGTTGCATTTCAATTGTCATCCAGCGAGACAACTAGATGACATTTTTCCAAACTAATGTGGCAGCAAGTCTTTTACTTTAATTTTACATATTTTCCTTGTCTGATCACTGTACCATTTTTGCATAAATAATGATAATTTTTAAAATTATAAATGATAAATCTCATCATGTTTATTTTGACAGCAAATATGCCCCGATGTTTCAGTGTGAAAGCGACTTTTGTTCAACTTGATTGTGTTCAAGCAAGGTCTCCTGAAACTTTAGTTCTGCCAAATTTCTGGCAGCTGGCTAACAGCCAGTACAGTGACCTCTTGTACTTCTACAGCCTCCTTATTCAACAAATGATGTGCAGAATGTAGCAGGTCTGAATCATCTTGGTTTGATTGCTGATCTATCCAGGGACTAGGAGCACTCTTTCAGCAGGTTATTTGTACTTTCAATGTGTGAGGCTAGGACTTCATTATATCAGTAGTTGAATGCTGCAGTTGGCACTTCAGTCAATGCCACAGGGGGTTTTCCTATCCTACAGAAGATGGCTTTGCATTGTTTCTGTACTATGATTGCTACCTACGATTGACAAAAAATTGCAATTTATAGTACAAATGCTCACACACAAGATGCATATTAATAGAGAACTAATCCTGTAGTTTATGCAGAAAGCGACCCTTCATTTAAAGCCTAGAGAACATCATGAATGCCAGTTATAACTTCTTTTTATTGTGGATAATGATATATTTTTAGAAAAGCTGACACATTTCCCGGGATCCATGGGAAACTTAAGTCTGGTTGTCAGAAAAGCAGTCTGACTATATAGGTGCAGTAAAGGTGCAAGAGACCTGAGAAAGAGATAGAACTGGAAATTATTAGTTCCAAGTGGAATTTTCCACTATACGTGTGGAGGTTGCCCCAAAAGGACGACATGTAGGTAAAGAAAAACAGGAAAAGAACAAAAGAAAGAACTTGCAGTTAAAGGGTACCTCGAGGTGTTCCAAAGTGCGTTCTTTCCAAAATAAACTACTGTTTGAAGTGCAAACCTGTTGTCATGTAGCAATTGTAGCAGTCAATTTGCGCACAGTGAAGATAATCAGAAACAGGAATGTGCTGATGACCAAATAATTGGGCCCAGGCACCTGGTCAGATTCCAGATAGGCACAAAGTGGATCTTTGATGAATTCTAGAGGTGATAGCATAGGCTTGAGAGCCATTGGTTGAGAAGTTCTGATTATGGTCAATTAGGTTAGAGCTGGAAATTAGAAAAGACACGAAGAGGAAAATGCTTGGCTTTGACTATCTCAGCAGTCAGACCATACACCTTCCTTACTTGAAATTATACAGCAATTCCTTAATTGTCACTGGGTCAAAGTCCTAGAGCTCACTCTGTAACAAACTGTGGGTCTACACATACAACATGGATTACAACAGTCCAAGAAGGCAGCTTACTGCTCCATTCTCCAGGGCAACAAGGGAAGGCAATAAATTCTGGTCCAGCCAGCAACACAAAGAACCCAGGAATTACTATTTAACAAGGAGGATATCAAATTTTATAAATATGCAGCAGAGGTGATTTGGTTCAACCTATCCATGCCAGTGTTTGTGGTCCACTTGAGCCCACAGTCATTTATCCTCATTTAGCCCTCTCAGATTAACTTTCTATTCCTTTCTCACACGCATATCTAACTTTCCCTGAAATGGAAGATGCTTAGACAACGTAACCCAAAATGAATGTAACCTGGAAAGGAAAACCAAATTGAACTAACCCAATTAGTTTAATGGAGAGTAGTCTTGATCTGTAAGAGGAGGAAAATTGTCTATTACCACGTTTTTTTTTGGACAAAAATTAGAATTTTTTCTATAGTCCACTGTGTGAATATCAACATTCAAACTGATTCAACTGTGCATTGTATTTCCATCTAAAATACATTCCCAATTTAAATTAAAGCCACATAGGACACGCACAACCAAGAATTCATCAATTTCCTCCAAGATCCAATCAGCTTTTCAGTGCCTACTGTGACTATCCATTAAATCACTTCTACATAACCGATTTCACATTTATCCCAAGGATCTTAGAAAATTTGGGACAGTTTTAAGTGTACTTTTTTAAATACAACTTAGTGGTTTGGAAATTATTAATGTCAAATCTATGGGAACTGGTGATCGGAATACAGATTTGTACAAACTCGGTATGATTTAATGCATTCACAATGTGCACAATCAACATTAGCGTCCATATTAGGACAATGAATTACCCTGACCATGCTTAATAAATTAATGCCACAATGAAAGATTCACTACATGTGATACGTTTAGAGGGCTGAGCAGCAGCATGGAGTTATGGAAAGTTTTGGTGGGGGTGGAAGTTTTGAAACCGGCATAAAGCGTCTGAGGAATCACGGATGTACATGGGCAGGGGTTGGACGGGGGAGACAAGACTGAGTCAAGGTAGAAAGAGATGAGTTCTTTGGGGCAGGAGCAGGCTGAAACAATGGGTCTGCCCGGACAGTCCTGTTTGTGGATTTTCATAGAATCCCTACAGTGTGGAAACAGGCCCTTCGGCCCAACAAGTCCACACCGAACCACGGAGCATCCCACCCAGACTCATCCCCCAATAACCCACTTAATCTACACATCCCTGGACACTACAGGCAATTTACCATGGCCAATCCACCTAACCTGCACATCTTTGGACTGTGAAAGGAAACCAGAATACCCGGAGGAAACCCACGCAGACACGGGGAGAATGTGCAAACTCCACACAGACAGTTACCCGAGGGTGGAATTGAACCCAGATCCCTGGCGCTGTGAGGCAGCAGTGCTAACCACTGGGCCACCGTGCTGCCCGAAAGGAGGTAGAAGGAGGTAGAAGAAGGTAGAAGGTAGAAGGAGTTGGAAGGAGGTAGAAGCAAACTGTGGGGGGGGGTGGGGTCTATCAGCTTGGAAACAATGGGGGGAGGTCCCGCGATGAAATGAGGTCAGTTACTGTAGTAGATACAGTGGCCTGATGCATCATGGTGGGGTCATGGTCCAAGTGAAGACAGGATGAGGTATCTAAGAGCTGGTGCTGAGCCTCTGCAATGTAGAGGTCAGTACTCCAGATCACAATAGCACCACCCTTATTGACAGGCTTCAAAACAAAGTCAGGATTAGATCTAAGTGCACGGAGTGCAGTCAGCTTGGAGGGAGATAGGTTGGATTTGGTGAGGGGGGGTTGCAGAGAAATTGAGGTAACCAATATCATGTTGACAATTCTCAATGAACAGCTCCAGTGCAGGTAAAAGGCCAGAAGGAGGGGTCTAGGTGGAGGGATAGTGCTGGAGCTGGACGAAGGGGTCAGTAGGATGGAGAGAGGGCTCTTATCCAAAGAAATGAGCATGGAGGCGAAGACGGCAGAAGAAGAGTTAAACATCATGGCGTGCCCAAAATTCATTAAGGTGGGGATGCAGTGGGATAAAGCTGAGGCTTTTGCTGAGTACAGAATGTTCAGCATTGGAGAGTGGAAGGTTAGGAGGGATGGTGAATACCCGACAGGAAGTGGGGGGGTTTGGGGGTTGGGTGAGGGGATGGAGTCAGAGGGAAGGGAAGGAGAGGGAGGTTCCAGAAGGCCATGAGTATCTCTGAGTTGTTGCATCTTCTGGGCTTTGATGCCTGAAAGGAAAAGAGAAAGTTTCTTGTTAGAGCTGGAGGATGAAGTAGAACTGTGGAGTGGTGCAGCCCTGAGCCAGTGTATTGTGATGCTGTTGGAGAGAAAGGTCGAGAGTGTGCATGTGCTGCCGCTTGGCACTGAGTGTGGATCACAGGATGCGGTGAGAGCAGCTGTCTGTGGAACATTGAAAATCACTCTTCACATCCTACCTTGACTCAGTCTTCTCTCCCCTGTCCAATCCTTGCCCGTGTACATCCGTGATTCCTCTGACGCTTTACACTAGTTTCAAATTTTCCAGTTTGCAGGCTCCAGTCACCTACTCTTTACCATGGATGCGCATTCCCTTTACACGTCCATTCCCCACTAGGAGGGTCTTAAGCCTTTCGGCTTCTGCCTGGAGCAAAGACCTGAACTGTCCCCACCCACGAGCACTGTCCTCCACTTGGCCGAGCTCGTCCCCACCCTCAACAACTTCTCTTTTAACTCCTCTCATTTTCTTCAGGTCAGAGAGGTGGCCATCAATACCTGCATGGGCCCCAGTTATGCCTGACTCTTCATGGGGTATGTGGAACATTCCTTGTTCCAGTCCTAGTCTGGCCCCCACCCACAACTTTTTCTCTGATATATCAAAGATACCATTGGTGCTGCTTCCCTCTCTCATACAGAATTGGAAAAGTTCATCAATTTTGTTTCCAATTTCCATCCTGCCCTCACTTTCACCTGGTCTATCTTTGACTTCTCCCTTCCCTTCCTAGACATCTATGTTTCCATTTCTGGGGATAGACTGTTCACTAATATCCACTATAAACCCACTGATTCCCACAGCTATCTGGATTATACATCCTCACACCCTGCTTCCTGTAAAGACTCCATTCCATTCTTTCAGTTCCTCCACCTCCATCGTATATGGTCAGATGAGGCCAACTTCGACAAGGGAACCTCCGAAATGTTCACCTTCTTCCTCAACCGAGGATTCCCCAGCTCCGGTGTTGACAGGGCCCTCAACCGGATTCTACCCATCTCCCGCCCCCACTCTTTCTCTTCCATCCCACAACAGCAATGGGGTTCCCCTTATCTTCACCTACCATCCCACCAGCATCCACATCCAGAAGATCATCAGATGCTATTTCCACCACCTCCAGCGAGATGCCACCACTAGACACATACTCCCCTCCCCTCCCCTCCCTTGTCCGCCTTCGGCAGGGACCGTTCCCTCTGGGACATCCTGGTCCACACTTCCTTCACCCCTAACACCCCAAGCCCTCCCCTACCCGCCAACAGCCCACTGCGCCTTCCCCTGTAACCAACAAAGGTGCAACACCTGCCCATTTACCTCCTCTCCCCACTATCCAAGGGCACAAACATACCTTCCAGGTGAAGCAACACTTCACCTGCACTTCCCAGAATCTAGTCGACTATATCCGCTGTTCACAATGTGGTCTCCTCTACATTGGGGAAATGAAGCATAGACTGGGTGACCGCTTTGCAGAACATCTACGTTCTGCTCACAAAAAAGACCCCGAGCTACCTGTTGCCTGCCACTTTAATGCACCACCCTGTTCCCTGGCCAACATCTCTGTCTCTGGCTTGCTGCAGTGTTCCAGCGAGGCTCAGAGCAAGCTGGAAGAGCAACACCTCATTTTCCACTTGGTGGCCCTGCAGACCTCTGGACTTAATATCGAGTTCAATAATTTTTGGGCCTAATCTCTCCCATGTTCTATGCCTCTACCCCACACTCCAGGCCTTGTTATCACATAGCCTGCCATTACACTCTATCAATTGTTAGTCACTAACAGTCCCCACTAATAGCTATTCACCCTCCTAGCCAGATCGTTATCAACTCCTTTGTTTATTTAACTGCTCTTGTCTTTCTTTCGGCTCTATCCTATTATTTACTCCCTACCCCATCCCACTCCCTATTTTCTGCATTTAAACTGATGTTTTCCGGCAACCATCAGTTCTGAGGAAGGATCACTAGACCCGAAATATTAATTCTGATTTTTTCTTCACAGGTGCTGAATTTACCACCTGAACATTGCTCTTCAAGCTACGTGCTATCCTGACTTGGAAATATATTGCCTTTCCTTCAGTGTCACTGGATTAATTCCTGGAACTCCTTCCTAAACAGTATTGTATGTAGAAATACACCAAGTGGGTTGCAGCAGTTCAAGAAGGCAGATCAGCACTGCCTTTACAAGGGCACTGAAAAGATAATCAATAAATTCTGGTCCGGTTAATGACACCCACATATCCTGAAAGAAAAGAAAGTGATTACTTATATTTCTTGTGGTTTCCAAATAGTCATGCATTGAAATAACATCATACTGGATACATGATCATCCGGAAAAGGCAGGGTCTACAAAAGAATCATAACATGTCTTCTTTCTATGTTAATGAATTCCTTAACTTTCTGAATTGGCACTGGATGAACTTAGTCCACATTAGTCCACATCAACAGCTACCAATAGACTGCAATACACCCAATTCATAGTGGGATTGCCAAAGAATTCACTTGCACTCACATAATAAGTTGCTTTTGAAATGTGGATATTACTATTCTGTAGCCAAATTCAACGGTCAGGTTCTATAACCAGGAAGTGATGCATGCTGCGTTAATCTATTTTAGCAACATTGATTGCGTGGTTAATATTTGCTACATTTATATAGAATAGAATTGAACCATCACAATGTGGACACAGGCATTTGGCCCAACATGTCCACACAGACCTTCTGAAGACCATCCCACCCAGAATCACCCACAACCCTATCCCTATATCTCTCATGGCTAATGCACCTATATACCCCTGAACACTATGGACAATTTAGCATGACCAATCCACCTAACTTGCACATTTTTGGACTATGGGAGGAAACTGGAGCACCTGGTGGAAACCCATCAGACATGGGGAGAATGTGCCAACTCCACACAGTTGCCTGAAGCTAGAATTGAACCTGGGTCCTTGGCACTGTGAGGCAACAGTGCTCGCAACTCAGCCACAATGCCACCCACTTTTACAAACTCCTTTGCAAATTCCTTGTTTTTCTTTATGTTAGTGCAATGCAATTTTTTAAAAATCAATCTTAACAACCTACTACAATGGAATATATCTATTGCTCTATGCTATTGAATTCTCAATTTGAATTTAACTGAATTAAAGTTAAGGCTTAAACTTACACCCTGCTTCGGGAGGAAGAGTGACTCCAGTCACCAAATTGACACCAATAATGGCTTGTTTTCTGGGTATTATTTTCAGTCTAATGGAACTACACAATGAATCAGAAATGGAAGTGCCCAAGTAAATAAATGCAGTGTTCTATGGCTCACTTCCTGATTCTTTCTTTGGGTCTCTTCATCCCTTACAAGCCTCAAATCAGGAGTGTAATGGAATACAAGAGCAGAGATGTACTGCTGAGGGCATGTAAGGGTCTGGTCAGACTGTATTTGGAATTTGTGGACAGTTTTGGGCCCCATATTTAAGGAAGGGTATGTTGATATTAGAGGGGATCCAGTGGAAGTTTACAAGAATAATCCTGGGGGTAAGGGCTTGTCATATGAGACAGCGGTTGAAGACTTTGGTTCTGCACTTGATGGAGTTTATAAGGATGAGGGGGATTAGATTGAAACTTACAGAATACTGAGAAGCCAGGATAGAGGGGATCTGGACAAGATGTTTCCATTAGTAGGAGAGACTAGGACCCGAGAGCATAGCCTTAGAATGGAGGGACAACCTTTTAGAAATGAGATGAAGAGGTTGGTTAATCTATAGAACTGATTACTGCAGAAGGCTGTGGAGGCCAAGTCATTCAGTGTGTTTAAGACAGAGATAGCTAGACTTTTGACTAATTAGAGGATAAAGGGTTATGAGTAGAATATGGTTGAGAACCATATCAGCCATGATCAAATAGTGGATCAGATTTGATGGGCTGAATGGTCTAATTCTGCTCATATTTCTTATGGTCTTATGGTCTCTCTTACATATTCAGATGAATAATATGAAGGAGCTCAACAAAGCAGTCTGCTTATTCACCATCCCTTGACTAGTCTAAATTTATTTCTCCAAGTTCTGCACACTATGAATGTAAAATGGGCTAGATGCACTGCGGCAGTACAACAGAGTTGTTTGTGGTGATTCAATTCTATTCTATATATTAATATTGTTATCGTTTGTTCTTCTAAGCTCAAAGCCTCTGTCATCTGGAAGGACAAGTGCAGTGCCTGCATGAAAAAAAACCTTTTCTAAATTCTCTTCAGGTCAGACATTTTTCTGACTTGGACAGAAATTGTCATTCCTTCATTTTTGTCAGGCTAAAAATCCCAGGAATTTGCTACCGAACAGCACTATTGGATTAACTCCACCATACAGACTGCAGCAGTCCAAGAAGTTAAAACATCACCTTCTGAAGGAAAATGAGCAATGGTTAATGGATATGACTCACCAATGACACCATAATTGCAGAATGAATAATTATAAAATATAAAATCTCTTAAAAGACTCCTTAGGTATCCTTTAAGTTAACTGAATGGCTATTTATAAACTTGAATGTGTCTTTCCTAATGCCTCTTCAGCCCCTGCTGAATGTAACAAGCCCATTGGCAATATATGACATTTGCTCAAATTTACAAAAAATTTTTCAAATGAAAGAGAATGTGAGGGCTGCACCACTACCGTCATGTACTTCGTTTGCAATTCTCTCCGTACAGACAATTTCTTGCTGGATTTCGGTTGACCTTTGCAGTAGCCATTTCCCTTCTTTCTGTTCTCATTTATTAGCTAAATGCAGCAAAGTGCTGCAGAGGACAGATAGAGCTCTGTTACCAGTAAGTGGCATCTCTATGGCAGCAATGATGAGAACATAAGAACTAGGAGCAGGAGTAGGCCATCTCGAGCCTGCCCCGCCATTTAATAAGATCATGGCTGGTCTTTGAGACTCAGTTCCACTTATCCGCCCACTCACCATAACCCTTAATTCCTTTACTGTTCAAAAATTTATTTAGTCTTGCCTTAAAAACATTCAGCGAGGTAGCTTCAACCGCTTCACTGGGCAGTGAATTCCACAGATTCAAAACCCTTTGGGTGAAGAAGTTCTTCCTGACCTCAGTCCTACATCTGCTTCCCTTTATTTTGAGGCGATGCCCTCTAGTCCTAGTTTCACCTGCTAGCGGAAACAACCTCCCTGCCTCCACCTTATCTATTCCCTTCATAATCTTATATGTTTCTATAAGATCTCCCCTCATTCTTCTGAATTCCAAGGAGTATAATCCCAGTCTACTCAGTCTTTCCTCATAATCCAACCCTCTCAACTCTGGAATCAACAGAGTGAATCTCCTCTGCACCCCCTCCAGTGCTAGTATATCTCTTCTCAAGTAAGGAGACCAAAACTGCACACAGTACTCCAGGTGTGGCCTCACCAGGACCCTATACAGCTGCAGCATAGCCTCCCTGTTTTTAAACTCCATCCCTCGAGCAATGGCAGACAAAATTCTATTTGCCTTTTTAATCACCTGCTACGCCTGCAATCCCACCTTCAGGGATTCATGCACAAGGACACCCAAGTCCCTCTGCACAGCAGCGCGCTGCAATTTTTTTACCATTTAAAACATAGTCCATTTTGCTGTTATTCCTACCAAAATGGATGAC
>JAHRHZ010000248.1:67433665-67520420 GCA_024137785.1 Ginglymostoma cirratum
GCTTGGCCTGCTGTGTTCATCCAGCTCCACACCTTGTTATCTCTTCAGCTAAACCTGTGCAATCAGATCCTTAGGAGTGATTTTCACTTTAGGCTGTGACTGAGTTTCCTCGATTGATTAGAGGTACATCTAATTTAAACAGTCAACACTACTACTGTCTAAGGTAGAGATATCGCAACGTGGAAGTGCGGTCATGTTCAGGCACATTCCACTTCCAACTGATGGAAACTCATCAGCTCTCACACACGTTTGAGTGGTGATTTGGAGGAAAATCAACACATATCTTAGTAGAATTACTATTTTATGCACTGGACTTTAATATGTACTTGTATTTAATTTTAAATGTTGAACTCAGTTAGAATTTCAAGGATTTAAACAATTTTTCAGGGCCAAGTTGGAGTGGCTCAGTGGTTAGCACTGCTGCCTCACAACACTAGAGAACTAGGTTCAATTCCACCCTTGGGTGACTGTGTGTGTAGAGTTTACACATTGTCTCCATCTCTGTGTGAGTTTCCTCCCACAGTCCAAAGATGTGTAGGTTAGGTGGATTGACCAATGGGAAATGCAGGGTTATAGGAATAGAGTAGGGAGGTAGGCAGGACTGGGATGCCTTTCTGTGGGCTTGATGGGCCAAATGTCCTGCTCTGTGGGGATTCTTATGAGTTTAAAATCACACCAAGGTAGTCACTAGTTTATTTATTTATTTATTTGTTACATCGTAGTAAACTTGTGTTCAAGAGTTTCTTAGTGGAAGTAATCTCTCTGGCTGTGTTTAAAGCCAATCAGCCTCACTTTATTCCAATTTGGCCCACAGTGATTTTGTGCTAAGTGCTGAACCAAAACAGATTAACATCCGTCACTTCCACATGCAATCCTCTTGTTCTGCTGGCTGACTTTGTTAACCCACATAATCTTCATGTGGTTTATATTGAAATGTATCAAATGAATACCATGCTAATCAGCTTTTTTGAGCTGGAATCCTCTTGTGAGTAAGACTATCTTCAAAATTGTCTTTGTGGCTTCTTGGGCAGGTTCTTTGTACTCTCAGCACAACAAAACCTTTAAATTTTTTTTAATGGAAAACATTTAAAAGATCACTGCACCTGCCATCCTGAGAAAATCATTTTCCGGTATTATTTTTAAACACTGTTAGGGTTTGATGTTCATTCATATTGGCATTAGAGAAATGAGTGCACCTGACCAATGCTGACTGTTTAAATTCTGGTAAGAACAGCTGGCAAATTACTATGTCTGTGTGTTCCAATCATCCAACCGTTCAGTCTGTTTATAAGTAATTTGGAGGACAGCTTTTTTGCGTATTTACTGAAAATATCAAGTTGTGTGACCGGGTGACAAACACAAAAGAGCAAAACAGTTTTCAAAGAGATTTGGACTATAATTAAGCAGATATGCTGAAGACTGACAGATGGATTTGAGTTAATGTTTTTTGTAATAATAATCCTGTTGTACACAGGCGTGCTGATGAGATGACATTATTTAAAGATGGAAAATTATTTTGCAGTGAAGTTTGTTATTTGGTGAAACTTTCTCAATCAAAGATCAAACTTTCACTAAGGCAATAATGTACTTGTTGGGATACTCCGCAAGATAGTAAATTAGAACTCAAAGTAATTCTTATTCTAAAAACATCTTTGATAAAACTGGATTTGAAATTTGTGATAACAAGATGTAGAGCTGGATGAACACAGCAGGCCAAGCAGCATCAGAGGAGCAGGAAAGCTTGACGTTTTGGGCCTAGACCCTTCTTCAGAAAATGAAAATTCTGTACAGGTTGGATGTCCATCCTTTCTACCAACACTTGGTCACTGGAGAGTCCTTAAAGAAGAGTGACGTGAATGTTACTTGGATTTAAAAATTTTACAATATGAATAATCTGAAAACCACAAGATTCCCCTTATATCTTCTTAGACCTGGAAAGAACTGATATCACTGAAGGAAAAGGTGAAAAAAGAAAATTAAGTAGAGAGGACGCAGTTGATATCACTGAGGACTCAGACAGTGGAGGGGAATGTCCAGTTTACACCATATCTAATGGGAAATATAAGTTAGAAAGTAAAATGTACTGGAGACTGAGACATTATGGGAGTGTCAGAGAAAAAAGAAAACCTACTGAGGGCACTTTGGTGGCATGGGTGAGATTGCAGTGTGTGTGAATTCTCACATTTGTGTAACGTCATTGTTCTAACATTGCCATCTGTTTGAGTGTCTGTCCCTGAGCAAGTATAATGGTATAAGCATGATTCTTAACTCTATTTCCACCCGGGATATACCATGGATCTACGTCTGTGCCAAGAGGCTGATTCAGTCCAGGAGAGCAAGAAAAATGAGGTGAATAAAGGTAATGGGTCCTGCTGATGCTATTATCCATCATCCTAAAACACGCCTATTCTTTCATACATAGCCAGCCAGATTCCCCAAGCCATTAAACTTGTATGTCCCTGCACAGTTGGCTCATTCCACTTTACACCTCACTGCCACTCCCTCACCTTAGCCAGCACTAATAGCTATCCTACTCACGTTCACCCCACTCAATCCGTCCCTTTCTCTCCTTACAGGAGGGCACAGTCACAACGAGGTGGAAATGGCCAGGACAGGTGGATGTGTGCGAGTTTAGGCCTGAAACGTCGAGTTTTCCTGCTCCTATGATGCTGCTTGACCTGCTGTGTTCATCCAGCCCCATGCTTGTTATCTCGGACGTGTGCCCAACATGTGACTGCTCAATCTCTTTGAAGAGGGAGTCATGTTCTTCTCAGTAGAAGCCTGGAATATTGCTGTGGGGATACCCAGACATCCATGTCCCAGGTGCCAACACCTTCTGTCCCCTTCCTCTTTCTATCACCTCCATGAAGAAATGGCCAGCTCCACCACAAGGGACCTCCTCAAAACCTGAGGACAAGAGAACGGAAGTCCCTGAGGAAACATGAGAATGGCTGTTCCCTGTACCAAATCACTACCATCCTGACACTGCAGTGGGAATTTTATTCTCTGGAAGTTTGAAAGCACAATCTGGAGAGGCACACAGACCCACACTCCATCAACCTATCTGCTGGTCCACACTGGTAGCAACAGGAACCTGATGAACACTCCTGGTGCCCCTTTAGACTTAGATTTATTTATTTTTCACATGTACTAAGTATAGGAATACGTAACTATAGCGAAAAGTGCACAAAGTCACCATTGACCGGCACCCACTTGGTTACATAAACATGAATGAAAAGATTTAACAGAGCCAAAGGTAAGTCAGCAAAATAGACAGGTCCATATCTCAGAGTCCTGATTCCCATCTCCATAATGATGTGGGCACCATTCCAATCACTAGGGCACACAGGGGGCCACTGTGACTGCCACCAGCAAGTGAAAGGCCTGTTCTCACTGCTGCTGCCTCACCAGCTCACTCTCACCACCTCAGCCTCACTGGCTCACTCTCACCATCACTGCCTCAACGGCCCACTCTTGCTGGACCACTCTCGAATGACCACCATCACTCTGGCCCATGCTCGATCCAATGTCGCTGCAGGACACAGCCTACACTTACAGCTCTCGCCATGCAGTTCCCAGTCACAATCTGACTCCTTAGGCAGGCAGACAAAAAGGCAGGGACTGGGGGGATAGAATGACTGCAGAGAGGAGGGAGAAGAAGAGAAAAGGAAAGGAAAAAGAAAGGGAACTGGTGAGCAGAGTGGAGTTTCAAATGAAGTAACTTACGCTGTCGCCTTCTTGCTGAAAAAGACTTGGCAGTGCCAGGAAGCACCCAGACAAATGTGACCAAACACATCTCTCAGAAATCTCTTCTCAGGATGCTCTACAGCTGGCCAAGCCCTCCAACCCCGTCTGTGCCTGACCACCTCCAAAACTTGGTGGTTTGTGCAGTGAAGTGAGAAGACCTCAGCATGTCTGGGCTGTCCAGACACAAATGCCCATCCCTCCAGGGTTACCTGACTAACCCTTGAGGACTAATGGGCTGTACTGCCAAGCAAGCTCCCTCCACCCTGACTGCAGAACCAGGGATTGCATGGACATATCTCAGCGTCCACCTCACTCTGGGACGGTGAATTCCACAGCTTCACAACCTGTCCAGAGAAATAATTCTTCTCATCTCCTTTTTAAGTCTGCTACCCCTTATCTTAAAACTATGACCTCTCACTCTAGATTGCCCCACGTGAGGAAATGTCCACTAAATCTACATTGTTAATCTTTTTTAACATCTTACGTACTTCGATTAGATCGCCATCATTTTCCCAAAGTCCAGAGAGAAGAGGCATGAACTGAGCCATCTCTCTTCATTTGACAAAACCCACATCTCTGGAATCAATTTAGTAAACCTCTACTGAACCAATATTGTCTCATGGTCTGTCTTCACCGAGAATAAGAGGAAGAGAGAAATTGAGTGAAATGAGCTTTGTGCCATAGCTGTTCATGCTGGCACAAGTAGTTAAAAGCTAGTGAGATGTTCAAAAGTAGACAGCACAGGGGCCATGCGAGGTTAGGGGTGTGGGAAGTTGTGGGAATGAGCATGAATGAGGGAAGATGTTGAGGTGAGAGTGAGAGTGGCAGAGCATGAGACTTGGTGGCAGGTGGGTACTGCAGCAGAAATGGTGTAGGTGTGAGACAGCAGAGATAATGGTGGCACTTACCCAGGCAGAACACAGAAGGTCATTTACCTTCTTATGGTGCTGCTGGCTATTCCTCTGTAACATTGAGATGTCCCAGGTGGATCCAGGTTGCCACCATCTGATGGCATGACGCCCACTCTGAGTCTTCCTGGAAGAAGATATCGCTCCACCTGAACCTCCAGGTTCCTATCAGAAAATCACAGTGCCATTTTCACATTTTCCAACATATTCAGTATCTGTCTGTCAATGAGCAGGGCAGCTTTGTATTGCCAGTGCTCATCTAGGTGCACAGCAGCCTTTTAAATCTGGTGCTAGTTCAGAGGATGCCAGTCTTTTGGGCATATCTACTGAGTGGTGATATGGCCCAGGAATGACAAGTGGTAATGTGGGCATAGAAACAGACATGAGGCATGCCATAGGGCCGGGAAGTTAGTGAATGAGGTGTACTTAGTAAAATATAGTCAGAATTTCACTGGGCTTCTGGGCAAGAATTCCTCCAAACAACTCAACATAACTGAGATAGAAAGAACTGCAGATGCTGGAGTCAGAGATACCAAAGTATGGAGTTGAAGGAGCACAGCAGGAAAACTGACGTTTCAGCTCGGGACCCTTCTTCAGAAAAATCAACATAACTTACACTCATCCAAAAAAATATGTAAGAGACAGCCCATTGTTCCAAGTCAGGACAGTGTGTAACTGGCATGGGGTGACATTTCTGTGTGTCTGATGCGCTTTTGTTCTTTGATTTTCTTGAGTCCTTTTGAAGCTGCACACATCCAAAAATGAAGTCCATTCTATCAGATTGCTGGTCAGGTCTAGTAAAACAGCTACAGAAATGCAGTTTGAGAATGATATGTCGACAGAGTCAGTTTTGGTTGAGGCCAAGAACAAGAAAGGAGCAGTCACTTTGTTGAGGTTTTTTTTCAGACCCCCTAATAGTTGCAGAGAAGTGTAGGAGAGGATTGGGAGGCAGATACTGGAAAGGTGCATCAGGGTTGTAGTCATGGGTGACTTCAACTTTCCAAATATTGATTGGAAACTCTTTAGTTGCGGATTTTGTCCAGTGCATTCAGGAAGGATTCCTGACACAGTATGTAGATAGACCAACACAAGAAGAGGCCACTTTGGATTTGGTGCTTGGCAATGAACCGGGCCAAGTGTTAGACCCGTTGGTAGGAGAGCATTTTGGTGGTAGCGATCGTAACTCTATTACTTTTACAATAGTCATGGAAAAGGGTAGGTACATACAGCAGGGTAAGGTTTACAACTGCGGAAAGGGTAGTTATAATTCAATTAGGCAAGAACTGGGTAACATAAAATGGGAACAGATGCTGTCGGGGAAGAGCACTTTAGAAATGCGGAGATTGTTTAAGGAATGCAGTCTGCTTGTGCTCGCTATGTTTGTCCCCAGCAGGCAGGGAAGATGGCGATTGAGTGAGGAAGGCTTGGTTCTCGAGAGAGGTCAAACAACTAGTTAAGAGGAAGAAGGATGCTTATGTAAGATTTAGGAAACAAGGATCAGAAAAGGCTTTAGAAGGATACAGGTTAGCCAGGAATGAGCTGAAGAAAGGGCTTAGGAGAGCTATAAGGGGGCATGAGAAAACTTTGGCAGATAGGACAAAGGAAAACTCCAAGGCTTTTTACATGTACATGAGGAATAAGAGAATAACCAGAGTAAGGGTAGGGCCGATCAAGGATTGTAAAGGGAATTTGTGCATGGAGCCTAAAGAGATAGGAGAGGTCCTTAATGAGTACATTTCTTCGGTGTTCACAACTGAGAGGGACCTAGTTGTAGGGGAGCATAGTGTGAAACAAGCTGGTAGGCTAGAGGAGGTGGATGTTAGTAAGGAAGATGTACTAGAAATTTTGAGGAATTTTGAGGATAGATAAATGCCTCGGGTCTGTTGGGATTTATCCAAGGATTCTATGTGAAATGAGAGAAGAGATTGCAGGGCCTTTGGCGATGATCTTTTCGTCCTCATTGTCCATGGGTGTAGTTCTGGAAGATTGGAGAGTGGCAAATGTCATTCCCTTGTTCAAAAAAGGGAATAGGGATAACAACTGAAATTACAGGCCAGTTAGTCTTACTTCAGTGGTGGGAAAATTATAAGAAAGAACTCTGAGAGATAGGATTTATGATCGCTTGGATAGGCACAGTTTGATTCGTGATAGTCAGCACGGATTTGTGAGGGGTAGATCATGCCTCACAAACCTTAATGAATTCTTTGAAGAGGTGACCAAACAAGTGGATGAAGGTAGAGCAGTGGATATGGTATATATGGATTTAAGTAAGGCGTTTGATAAGGTTCCCCATGGTAGGCTCATGCAGAAGGTAAGGAGTCATGGGATAGGGGGAAATGTGGCAGATTGGATTCAGAATTGGCTGACCCTTAGAAGACATAGAAGGTGGTACATAAGAACATAAGAACTAAGAGCAGGAGTAGGCCTTCCGGCCCTTCAACATGGCTGATCTTTTCGTGGACTCAGATCCACTTACCCACGCTCTCACCATATCCCCTAATTCCTTTATTGTTCAAAAAAAATCTACCTTAGCTTTAAGAACATTTACTGAAGTAGCGTCAACTACTTCACTTGGCAAGGAATTCCATAGATTAACAACCCTCTGGGTGAAGAAGTTCCTTCTCAATTCAGTCCTAAATCTGCTCCCTCTAATCTTGAGGCCATGCCCTCTTGTCCTAGCTTCACTTGCCAGTGGAAACATCCTCTCTACTTCTATCTTATCTACTCCCTTCATAATTTTATACGTTTCTATAAGATCCCCTATCAATCTTCTGAATTCCAATGAATATAATCCCAATCTATTCAGTTTCTCCTCATAAGCCAACCCCCTCAACTCGGGAATCAACCTAGTGAACCTCCTCTGCACCCCCTCCAGTGCCAATACAGATTTATCGGGATGTTGCCTAGAATGGAGGGAAGGTCTTATAAGGAAAGATTGAGAGAGCTAGGGCTTTTCTCTTTAGAATGACAAACATGAGAGGTGACTTGATAGAGGTGTACAAAATGGTCAGAGGTAGAGATGGAGTGGACAGCCACAGACTTTTTCCTAGGGTGGAGGTAGCTATTACAAGGGGGCATAGTTTTAAAGTGAGTGGAGATGGATACAGGGGAGACGTCAGAAATAGGTTCTTTACTCAGAGAGTGGTAGAGCCATGGAATGCATTGCTGGAGCGGGTAGTGGAGTCGGCCTCATTAGGGGCATTTAAGCGGCTATTGGATAGGCATATGGATGATAGTATAAGGTAGTCGTGGACTTTCGATAGACCTTAAGATTAAACTAAAATTTTGACACAACATCATGGGCCGAAGGGCCTGTACCGTGCTGTACAGTTCTATGTTCTATGTTCTATGTTCTATGAACTGTTGATGGTGGACAGTCATTGTGAAATGTAATGATGAATTACTTGCTACAGAATTTATAGCTCCTGACCTGCTCTTACAGCGTAGCATTTATACGGCAGCTTAGGTTAATTTCTATTCAGTTGCTGGTGTGGAATTGAGTGATGGCAATACAATTGAACACAAAAGGACGACAGCTAGATTCTCACTTTTTGGAGATAATCATTGTTTGACATGTCTTATAAAAAAAGGGCTGAGATGATATTGTTGATTGCTTCAGGTGGGTGGACAGAGAGCAAACGTGTTTCAACATGCTATTCAGGCTTGGCATATTTCTGCCAAGGTATGTGACCTTCTTCAGCAGGTGACCACCCCAGCTGAATTCTAATTTTTTTTTCTTTTCACCATGTGACCATATGATTTGGAACCGAAGCAGGCCATTCAGCCCATGGATTCTGCTGTACCATTTAATCAGATCATGACTGATCTGATAATCCTCACCTTCACTTTCCTGCTTTTTCACCATGACTCTTCATTGCCTTCTTGATTAAATATCTGTCTATCTCAGCCTTGAATGTGCATAATAAGCCAGCCTCAACAGCCTTCTGTGGTGAATAGTTCCACAGATTCACTATCCTCTGAGAGAGAAAAAGCAGTCCTGCTTATTTTTGTCCAAACTGGTGATCTCTTAATATGGGATTAATCGCTCTGGATCATGGGCTGTCCCACAAAGGGGAACAACCTCATTACATCTACCCTGTGTTAGCTGAAAGAGTACTTTATACAGCCTTCTCTTAGGGGTTCTTCCCTTGTCTGACAGACAAAAGATTCAGAATTTAGTTAATAAGCCCTTCTTTATTTATTTCTTAATACACAACATGAAACATACAATTGTTGCAACATTTACTTCTTACTTCATCTAACTTGTGGTTCTTTATCTCCCTGAAAATAACTTCAGGGCACGTGCCCCTCAATGTTGGTTTTGAGGTCTCACTCCTGCAAAATCCTTCGATGACTTTTGTCCCAAAGTGCGGGTCACTTTCCAGAAACTTCTCTGGCATTCATCCAATGAATTGACCAAACCCGATCACAATGTTCGATCCCAGCCAATGTAGTTTACTGGCAAACAATTCCTAAATGTTTATACCAAGTTGAGGACAGCCACATTCCATGCTGCATATAAGGTAATAGTGGCTTCGAAAACATCTATTGGATGACAATGACACCTCCCTTAATTCGTCAACACAGGAAACTGCGGGTTGAGGCTTACAGGACAGGTCACAACATGTCTTGGCTGTAGTTTCAACTGAGGTCAGATTCCGAACTATTTTGACCAAAGTTCCCAGCACACGTGATTGTAGCTCTTAACCTGTCTCATTGCCATTTCTGCTGCTGCCTCCTGGCTACACCTGTAAAGCCATCTAACAAATGTATACATTTCAATCAGGCCTCCTTTTAACCTTCTAAACTCGAATGAGCACAAACCAAACCAACAAATCTCTCCGTACCCGGAATCAGCCCAGAGAACGTACTCTGATCTGCTCCCCTGGCCAGTATATCCATCTTTCAATAATCTCTGACAAAATCAGCAGTGGAGTTTTGGTGTAAGCACATGATGGTGTATGCTTTTCATGACCATTTGGCAAATAGTTATTATTTAAATTTAATTTTGTGTGAAATTTAACGATGATAAAAGTTTAGATCCTTACGTACCACAGAAGATGAATGTGGCCTATGCAAGATGGGAGACAGGAATAGATTTTGTGAGGTACATTATCACACAGAAGCTATAAACAAAGATTTGAGAGATAAATTTGAAAGTATAAGGGTGAGAGCTTATCAAAAATAGGTTTGTAAATCAATTGAGGTGGTTTCATATCCCGTGTTTCTGTTTACAATGACTCCACATTCAGAGCAGAGATTCACAAAATTACACTTCTGCTGCCATGCCAACTGAACCTTTCAAGCAATAGCCAGATAATTATCTGATTGAGAGCAGAATTCAAGTTAGGGACAAATATAGATTGAAATAGTAAAATGGTAAATGAGGCATGATGGTAGCTGTCTGGGCTAGAGGAAGGATTGTTGACCGTGGAAAGCAGCCAGCCTGGATTGGATCATGGTGCTGAATAAATATTTGAATTGATTATCGATTACTTTCAGTGTCCATTGACGCAGAATTTTCTGCCAAGATATTGAATAACTGAGGTAGAGAATATCATAGGATAGCCAGGAGGGAGCAGGTATAAATGTCAAATGGCCCTTCTGCTTCCATGCTTCAGTATGTTTTTAACTTTACCTTATGTTTATTAGGCTAATTTTAAAATGCTCTCTTGCTGAAATTGTATGATGGCAATAAAAACTGCTTTTGCCAGGACGCGTGATTATAGTTCTTGATAGCATATTGGAGTAATGTTTTCACAATGTCAATAATTTCTATTGTTTAATCAGCCATTTAAAACAGACATGACATACATTACGCTTCAACCGATTTCTCTATGGATTTGCTAGAGGCAGAGTAAAAGGAGGAAAACTGCAAATGCTGGAAATCTATAAATCTATAAAAACAGAAAATGATAAAAGTACACAGATCAGAGAGATTAATGCTTTGGTTTGTATGCTTTAGCAAAATGGAAAACTCCATCAGAACCAAGGTACATGGATGTTAATGTGAACTGGAATTGAGAACAGAAATCTACACAAATACCAACTTATTGAGGAGTGAAATGGCAGACTCCCTGCCACTTACCTGCAGCTTCCTTTCTGCATAGAGTATTGCTTTCTCTCCACATTATTCGCCTGCCCTTCATTCTAGGCAAAGTGTAGTAAAGGTTTGAAAGACCTTTCTTTCATATAAATTACCCACAGGATTAAGTATGGGCCAGTCTAAGGCTCAGCACATTGAACATCCAAACATGGTGTGAATGGAAGTAGGGTGACCGACTTTCCCGAGAACGTCCAGCTGGGAGTCAGGCTCATGAATGACTGTAACACTTCAGCTGAAAAGCTTCCTTTAAGAATATTCAGAAATCACTTGTTTATATATTACTTGAATTGTTCAGAGGAAATTATTTTTGCATATTCTGATTTGCCGTCATTTTTGCTGTATATTATTAAATTTGGATTACAGTAAAACACAGAAGAATTTATTGACAATGCAATTAAGCGCTGCACAAAAATGGGTTAATTTCTCAAGCATTAGTTATTGCTAAGTAAATTTCATTGTAAATATAACTGACTTTGTGGAGCATTCTGGGTTCATGCATAATGACCCTTTCAATGTAGATGTTGAAATAAAAATGTTGGGGATACCCAGAAGGCCTGGCAGTATTTGTGGGCAGTGAAATAGAATTAACATTTTGAGATCAATATGGTTCTTCTTTGGAACTCCTGTTACTGGATTTCATATTTTCAGGTGATATGGGAAACTTATGCCAAATTTTTAAAATTGAAATATGCATGCTTATGAATAATATTAAAACAGATTATTTTTATGTGATGTTGTCAACAGTGAAATTGAGAAGTTACCCGCTGTTTAGTAGAGTGCTTGGGAAGGGTGTACCTTCCATATTTACTGCAGCAGAACTAAAAGATAGCTTCATCAAAAAAAGGGGTGTTCTTGCCAAAATTCTCCTTCTAGGAATTTCTTCAAAACTTGAGTTTTAATTAAATTACATTGCCCAGAAGTCAGAATTACTTCTTTGCATTAACACAAGATAAAAGCCCATTAATGGTGAGTGGATGTTTGCAAGCCCCACACACCCTGCTTAATAAAAATGTCTGTACTGTGTCGTGTACTGTGTGGGATGCTTGCAAACAGTTGTGTCAAACCTCGTTTTGCTGAAATGCAAGTATCAATCATAGAACTTTGGATTAAATCAGTTTCCAAATATACTTTGTTTTGCTTCTCCTGACCTTACACAATGAGTCAATGTTCAAAAAGCAAGATTTATCATGGCTTTTTCTTTTGAACTACTTTAAAGTATTTAAAGGTAAGTGCACCATTTCCCATCCCAAGTGTTTTAGTATAACATGGCATTTTTCTTCCTAAATGTCAGCATATGTAAAGCACAATGAAAGGCTGCAACAGCACAAGACAGGAATGAATCACATCCACCACAATGACAAAAGACTCCCTTCAAGATAAAGCCTGTGCCTGCAAGCCAAAATACCAGTTACTGAAGTGTGGCACTAAAAATGTTATGAGTTGCTTAGAGAGATCCATCTGCATTTTCCAGGCCAATCAGAGGAAATTAACTTGATTTCTTTTGTAAAAAGAGATGTTATTTAGAACAAGATGATATTATGAAGCAATGTCTGAAAGAGCAATTTTCATAGCAACAATAAACAATGCAAGCATTTGCAAAGCGTCCCGATGTTTGTGAAGCTAACAATCCATTTACTGTGTCAGAGATATTTTTGTGAACAGGGCGCAGAACTGCACGCCCTCTAAACGTGGGATCAGTGCTAGGCCCCCAGCTACTCACAATATATATTCATGATTTAGATAAGGGAACTAACTGCAAGCTCTCCAACTTCGCAGATGACATACAGCTGGGTGGGAGGACGAGCTGTGCGGAGGATGCAGAAGTGCTTCAATGTAATGAAGCTGAGTGAATAGGCAAATGAATGGCAGATACAGTATAATGTGAATAAATGTGAGGTTATCTACTTTAGGAGCAAAAGGAGGAAGACAGATTGTTTTCTGATTTTCTATAAATTGAGAGAGTGAAAGCATAGAATTCCTACAGCACAGAAAAAAAGCCATTCAGAACATCGAGTCTGTGCCGATCCTCCAAAAAGCTTACTACCCAGACCCTCCGTCTTACCTAATCTCCATAACCCTGCATTTACCATGGCTAATCTACCTATGGACAATTTTAGCATGGCCAATCCACCTAACCTGCACCTCTTTGGACTGTGGGAGGGAACCAGAGCAGTCAGAGGAAAACTACACAGACACAGGGAGAATGTGAAAACTCTACACAACCAGTCACCCAAGGCTGGAATCAAATCCGGGTCCCTGACGCTGAGGGGCAACAGTCCTAACCACTGGGTGACTATGATGGAATGTGTTACAAGACCTGGATGTCCTTGTACACCAGTCACTAAAGTTAAGTGTGAAGTACAGCAGGTGGTAAAGAAGGCAAATGGTACGTTGGCCTTTATAGTGAGATGGTTTGAGTGCAGGAGCTGGGGTGTCTTGCCATAATTATACAGGGTCATGGTAAGACCACACCTGGAATTTTGTTCGCCGTTTTGGTCTCCTTATCTGAGGAGGAATGTCTTGACAATGAAGGGTGTGCGGCAGCTTTACCAAACTGATTCCTGGGATGGCAGGACTGTCGGATGAGGAGGAATTGAATCTGTTTTCAATTATATTTGTTGGATTTTAGAAGAGTGAGGAGAGATATCATAGAAATTTATGAAGTTCTAACTTGGCTGGGGGTAGTTGCAAGGAGGATCTTCCTGGTGGTGGGGGAAGCCCAGAACCAGGGATCACAGTCTAAGGGTACACAGTAAACCATTTAAAACTGAAATGAGGGGAAATTTCTTCATCCAGAGTGTGGTGAGCTTCTGGAATTAGCTACCACAGGAATTGGATATAGCACTTGGAGCTAAAGGTATGGTGTAAGGACATGCTATTGAGTTGGATGATCAGCCATGATCACAATGAATCGAAGGGCCAAATGGCCTTATCCTGTTTCTATATTTCTGTGGAAAAAAAGCTTTTTTTCAGAGGGGAGTTGTGGTGTTTGGGTCTCGGGAGCAGAGGGAGGGATCAGGTCCTGGGGAGGGGAGTTATGGTGTTTGGGTCTTGGGAGCAGAGGGGGGTTCAGGTTCTGGGGAGGGGAGTTGTGGTGTTTGGTCACAGGTGGAGAGGGAGGGATTCGGTCCCAGGGGATAGACCGGGTGTTGGCTGGGGGTCAGGTAGTGTCAGGGAGTCATTGTTTCCCAAGTAGAGATGGGGAAGTAGTTGTGTTATTGGGTCAGGGATTGCTAGGTCTGGCGCAGGAGGGATTGAGGGCAGGCGGTGAGGTTTTGATGGTTGGTTAAAGCGGGGAGTTTGTATCCTGCCCGGAGGGGATTGTAAGGCTCCCAGGTGTCAGGTCAGCACCTGGGACTGTGAGGGGTTTGGGGAATCTGTGATTGTGGAGAGTGTGTGTTAATGTGAGGGTTCAGTTTAATGGATCCCAGGCTTTAGACTAGGTATTTTTCCTTTTCCTGAATGCATATTACTTAACAGAAACTGAACACTCTAAATTCTCTGATAAAAATGGATACTTTCAGAGTGTTCCAGGCTCAGGGGAGTTGTTCAGTGAAATCTTCAATTTCTGCAGGAACTGCTTTAGGTAGGAGAGTACACAGAGTGCCAATGCTAACTTGTTACCAACACTGCAGAAAAGGCACTGTGGCCAGCGGAAAACCAGGCTTAATGTTTAGCTGATTCCATGAAGTTCAATGGATACTTTGCAACACTTAAAAGCACAAGCTGTTAGTTGAGATTTTCTGTCGCTTAGTTTTATTCCTCAACAATTCATCCATGATTTCGGGGTTCCATAGGCAACAAATGCTGACCTTGCTCAAAAGGCTTGTATTGCATGAACTAAAACAGAAGAATGTTAGTCTGAATTTGTGGTGAGGATCAGTTTCATGCTGATGCTGTAATTGTAAGGAGAGGTCTTGTGGTATGGAATCTTGCTTGCTGAGAACACAGAAAGCCCAATTGTAGTCGTGACACATTTCAGACACAGATTCCTTTCCCCTCCCTTGTCAGCCTTCCATTCCTTCTGGGCTGTCCTGGTCCACTGTTCCTTCACTTCCAACAAAGCCCCAAACCCCCACAGCACCTTCTGCTGCTTGCACAGAAGGTGTAACACTGTCCATTTACCTCCTCCCTCCTCAGTATCCAAGGGCCCAAACAAACCTTCCAGGTGAAGCAGAACTTTACCTGCACTCACACAATCTGGTTTACTGCATTCGCCGCTCACAATGTGGTCTCCTCTACATTTGGGAAATGAAGTGTAAACCGGATGACTGCTTTGCAGAACATTTACGTTCTGTCCAGAAAAAAAGACCGTGAGCTTCCAGTTCCCTGTCACTTCAACACACCACCCTGTTCCCTGGCTACCATCTCTGTCTCAGGCTTGCTGCAGTGCTCCAGCGAAGATCAGCGCAAGCTGGAAAAACTGCACCTCATTTCCAGCTTGGGGACACTTCAGCCTTCTGCACTCATTATCAAGTTCCATAACTTTGAAGCTTGAGCTCTCCTATGACCTTACCACAATCCCTACACACCGAGTGTTTTTATTACATGGTCTGCTATTATACACAGATCATTGTTAACCACTAGCGGTGCCCATTAGTAACTATTTACTCTCCTGGCCGGAACATCATCCATTCCTTTGTCTGTCCAACTGCTCTTCTCTTTCTTTGGGGTCTATCCCTATCTTCCATTTACTCCTTATGCTCTCTCCCACCCTAACTTTCTCATATAAACTGACATTTTCCTAGCTACCATCAGTTCTGAAAAACAGTCACTCAAACGAAAAAGTTAACTCTGATTTCTCTCCACAGATGCTGCAAGAATAGCTGATTCTGTAATTTCTGTACTTGTTTCCAATAGTATTCGTAGCTTTTCAGTGATTGATTTGGAGTTTGGCAAATCAGACACAAACCTCTCAACACATCCATTCTTGTAATTGAAAGTCTTCCAACATTTTACTTTGCATTATACATGAAGCTGAAGGGAACTAAAAAAAATTTCCACAGCATTGTGAACACTGTGGCAGGATTGAAGTTCACTACCTTACTGACTGGCAATGACTTACAAACCCTGGAAAAAGTTGACTTAAACACTTGCTGGGAGTACCAAGGCTGCAGTGATAACACCTCTCAGCCGAACCATTGCAACCACGGTTTGTTTGTCATTGACTACAACATCTGAGTGACAGCTGCAGTTCAAAATGGAACTTATTCCTGATGTAAACAGACTTATATTCCACTGGGATACAATATATGATCATTAGAGGTGTATTTGTTGAGACTCCCCGGGAAGAAAATGAATAATTACAGCAGTTTGCTGCTGCGATACAGATGGGATCAGCAGGATAGGCATTAATTCCTTTCACTCTGAAATTTCATAGATGTTTGTGAATTCAGAGAGAAATCAGTCAGTCCAGTCTATTTTCTAGCCTTCACAGACGCAAGAGTAGACACTGACATTTCACTAAAGGATAGCGCCAAATTTCTACCTTCAGATATGGAATGAGTAGGCAGAGCAGTAACAGCAGTGACCTCTCTGCCCTCAGCATTAATTCCTGCACAGTATTTGTTTCCTCACTGCCAACGTCTTCTGACTAGTCTCAAATCTATCATTTGCAAAGCATCTTGCCTACATAAGATTATCATAAGGAACGATTAGTTTAGAGAATTCTCGCTGCTTTTCTGTGATGAATAAGATCATTTGTAACCATTTCCTGTTGTGTGGATTACTGGCAATCCCAGTTGCATCAGGAAAATTTTTGATGACACAAGTAAACCATTATAGCCAAGGTTTTCACCAAGGTGGCAAGTACAGTGGGGAGAAAGCTCCAACGTTTATTTCATTTTACTAGCAAGCACTAACATGCTGTGGGGATTAACTTTCAGCATCTCTCCTGAACAGGGTCTATTGATAGAAAATGGCAAAGGGTAAGAGAATTAAAATGAATGCTGAAGGTATTAGATGGCATGAAAGATGAACTGGCTATGTTTAAAATACTCAATCTTACCAGAAATCGTTCTTGTTGGGTTTGATGGAAAGTTTCCCTCTGTGAAGCCGAATGCGTTTTCTTGTACAATTGTCCCAAACTAGCCTAATTAACCATGAACCGCGGCCATATGGCACCCCATTTGTCTGATTCTCCAACTTGGAGTAGGTGGAAATACTTGCCAGTGCCAAGACCTCCCATGATTCCTTGTCCCAGCACCATCTTGACAATGCCATTGTGTACCTGGTTGAACACTGTCAGTCTGAAGCCGCACTGCATGGTTTGTGACATTTCCCCTGGGCGAGGCATATAAGGGAGAATTGGTGCCCTGCTTTGCAGGCCAGGACCTTAAGACCTGGGTGGATGGAAAGAGGAGGGGTTTCCTCTTTCCCCAGGACCTACTATGGAGGCCATGTCACCAGAACCCGCCGACCTGGTCCTAGGTAACCACCCAGGTCAGTATGGTCTCAACAAGTACGCAACAGTATGGAAAGAAGGTCAATAAGCTTCTCTGTTATCTCACTCAGTCAGTTTTATCCCTGCCACTTCACACTCTCCCCACGAAGGCAAATGCTCCACCACTCTCATAGCTACATGCAATATATTCCCTCAGTCACTCTTACCGATTCATTCTCCCCACGTTCTACTAACACTGGATGTCCTCTGTGCATGTACACATTCACTCAGGACACCTCACCAACTTTTCCCCAGCTGTAGCTCCATCAACAGCTGTAGCAGTCACTTTCCCTCACTCAACCCCCTCCTTAGTCTCATTCCTGGTGAAAATGGTCTATAATATGGCTGAAAAGCCCAGGATGGGTGTTGGGGCACCTGATTCTCTGCTCCTCACCCACTGTGAGGAAAAGGTCTTGATCCTTGCCGGTGAGGACAAGGATTGTGGTCCTGTCGCTGAAACATCCTTGTCCTGGCTACCAACTAAGAAGCAATGCCCACTGCTATGCTACTCTCCAACTGGCACCATTGTGAATGTTTTTGAAACATGCCAGTATTTTGACCATTTGTTCGCAATGTGATCCCTCTTTAATTTGATTCGTTGTTGTCACATGTACCTAAGTACAATGAAAAGTTTTGTTTCCAAACCTTTGTCTCCAAGACAACGCAGGCAGCACTGGCATTGTCTCCTTGGCCAGGAAGGTGGCATTGCAAGACTTGCCCTCCTCCTTCTATTCGGATGCCTCAGAAGATGTACTGGCAAGGCTATCTTCTGCACCACCGCCCACTCCACCCCACCAGCTCAGGCCCCGGCACCTCAGTGGGTATTTTAGCTAGATTAGTGTCGGTAGCACCTACTGTGAGCACATCACTGCCACATCTCTGGGGCTGGCTGAGGGGAACCCAGCTGCAGGTCACTGACCCTCAGGAGACTGCCGGAGACCACGCATCAACTCAGCCCCATGCAGGAGAGGACCCTGTGCTGTCAGCATTCACTGAGATGCATAAGTAGGTACAGGAGCAGAGGGCAGGTTTGTCAATGGTGCTGGGCAACTTGACACAAAGTTTGCAGGACTGCAGCGACACTGTTGGGAATGGTGTTGCCTCAGGCATGCAGTTATCTGGCTGCCTCCACAGATGGGTTAGTAGCTGCCAATGGATAGCCAGGTTCAACAATCTCAGAGTCTGCTGGCTATGCACACAGAGCTGCACTCTATCACTTCAGTCACTGGTGCTCCATGCTAATGGTAAGGCGGCTGGGTGACAAGGGACTTAACTTCATTCTAGGGATAAAGAGGTGTGGAGCTGGATGAACACAGCAGGCCAAGCAGCATCAGAGGAGCAGGAAGGCCGATGTTTCGGGCCTAGAGCCCCGATTTCACACAGAGACATGGTAATGCCAGGAGGTAGCCTGTGGAAGAGGAGAAAACTCATCCAGAGGCCACCCCTCAGCATACTCCAGAGGTGTTGGACCTCCCTGCTCCACCTGCCTGATCTCCCCCCGCCGTCATCCCTGTGGGAGTAGAAGCTAAGGAGGGTGTACCTGCGTCTGGGCAGGACAAACTCAGCATGTTTGGCTCCTCTAGATTCAAACCACTTCTGGAAATGCTCGATTAAAACTCCAAAATCAAAGGGCTTCTCTGTAAGCTATCTTTATTTCACTTGCAATCCCCAGGTCTGCAGTGAGATGTAGTGGGAGAGAAAGATAGAAAATGAGCTTGTCAGGGAATATAAGTGGTACCAGTGACATATCACTGCAAATATATGATTGTATTTGTGATTATCTGCTCACTTTTCATCATTAGTGATGCGACTGAATGTCTATCTGGCCACAACTACAACATTGAAGAGACAGAGAGTAGTCATCCTCAGTACAACATGAGATTCCATGGTCTAAGGTATGAAATGGTCAGCTCCTGCACCATGTACAGGATGCGGGGACATGGACAGTGATTGATATTTTGGCAACGAGGCTTGACCTTTCCAAGCCACAAAATATTGATGTGTATCATAGCCCTGAGTGGGATTGATTTCTGGTGCTGCATGATGAGGTCAGGAGTGTTCGAGCCAGCATTTGGACTGTACGCAGCAGTTCAATGTCTATGGTTCACATGACATGTGGTGCTCACATTGTGGTTCAGCTTCAGCGCATGTGTCTCTGTGGTTCATTTGTTATTTACAGCACAATAGAAGGAAACAGTAGCCACTCCTCATGCTGTGAGTCTCAGGGTCGATATTTTACTATTGGGGAGCCCCCAGATGTACAGATTCCCTTCTTAGTAACTGTCTCCTTCAACCCTACTAACCCCACAGCCGCTAGCCCCCCCAACCCCCACCACCCCCAAAGTGGCATAAAACTTCTGAATGTTCCCACCCAGTCAGTTTACCGAAATACGAACAGAAATTGCTGGAGAACCTCTGTCAATATCTTCGGGGAGAATACAGAGTTCAAGTTTCAAGTCCAATGATCACTCATCAGGATTGATAACAGCTTGCAAAGAAGTGGTACATATAGTAAAGATGGTGTTGGGGGGGTGGGGAAAGAGGTAAGCAGGTAGGTGAAATCACAGCCCAGAGAGAGATAGTGAGAGAGACAGCGATATGAAAGGAGTAGGAAAACAAAGGGATTATTGATTGTAAGAGAGGACATAAAAAAAAGCTGAATAAGTGATGATGAAGGTTAAGAATAGGAAGGAAGGAATTAGCTGTACAAAAGGCAACCCAGGACTGGATGTAGAGGTGGGTAAAAAAAAATCTGTAAATATCCCTTAGTTTCAATAAGATCACTTCTTGTTCTTCCAAGTCCTAACGGATACAGGCCCAACCTCTTCTCATCAAATAAGACTACCCTTATCCCATACGATCAACCATATTGAAGTGAGTCTGAAGTCAAATTTAGGATAAGGTATACAACTCCCTTACCCTGCTGGTGTCCCCGTTTCAGATGGGTCATTAATGACATCCTTGTAGTTCAGGAACGGGGTTGGTTTGGCAGTATGATCAGTGAGTGAGAGAAAGTAATCCTAGATCTCCTGGTATCACAACAAATAATTTTAACTTGACCTATTTGGTGTCTCTTTAATAGGTAAAATCTAGTTTCCTTGCAAAATGACAATTCCATCAATACCAGCAATATAATGTTAAAAGAGCCTGTGACTTGATACAGGCAGCTGTTTGCCACCAGTTGGTAAAGCCTTTTCAGGCTGACATCACCTGAATCGGAATTGGAAGCAGGTCAAGAAGTTCTTCATGATTTTAGGAATTGAATTTTCATCCAAGAGAGTCAGTGAAAAGCTTTCCACCTCCACAGCAAACACTTTGATTTATACCCAACAATTTCTCATTGATTTCAATAGAATGAAAAGTTTGGGATCTACATTTTCTGAATAGACTCTCTGGAGATGCAAAGCTCAGCACTGACAGCTCTAAAGGCAGAGATTTATTCTCAAATAAATAGAAGTACTTCAGCGTGGAAGGAAAGTAGACCACAGAATTACAACTTAATAAGAATGGGGCATCACTCAATTTGCCAAATCCCTTCCTGCATTTTTAATGCATTTTCTCCGATTGTCTCTGAAATAAACTGTTAATTTAGGACATATATTTTGGTTAAGGCTCACAGTAATGCTTGTTCTACTTTTTGATGGTTAAGCCAGCCTTTATCCTGCTCTAAAAGTGTGTCTTAACTCCTATCACCTATCACTCCTATTATGGGTTCTAATGGAGTCAATTATTTGCAATCTTTGTCATTACAGTATTGAAGCTGGCTTGACCAGCAACTCAGTTTTCAAAGTTACTCATCAGATCATTATGCTGCTTTATGGTAATATATTTACTTGTTTTAATACTTACAGATTCTTCTTTCTTCCAATACAAACTGTAAAGGAAGTGATTTTAATCACTGGTGGAAAACAGGCAGGCGGACAGTTACAGATGCCCAAGCTAATTGCCCGCCCTGAAGCCATAGGAAGCTAACAAGTTTGGATTTTCCTGTACTCTCCTGAGAAGCTGCTGCTGGGTCCTTTATAGCATGATCAAGTCAGGTCCTAATGATATCACTAGGATTTGCCTCCAATTTTTCTTAGTGAGCCTAAGCAGGGGTTGTTGTGAGTTTCATGCCAGACAAAGAGCTACTTTTTTTTGTTTTAGCATTTTTTTGAGTTTTCTCTCCTACTTGCTGTGCTGATTGCATGGGCAGGCAACCAATCTCCCCCACCCCGGCCAAGAGAAGAAAAGTGGATGTAGTGCTATACAAACTGCTGATTCATTACCGGACAATGTAGATTGCTGCCACTGACTAATTTTATTGTTTGCAAATCCACCTTGGCCCTGACCAAGGTCCGTGGGGTGAATATGCTAGTGGTATACGCCAGTGGGTAATAACATAACTCAAAGATCTGTCTCCTTTTCTTACAAATCTTTAGCTTGTCTTCTGTTGCTGCTGTACAGTCTGCAAACAGTCTATCAGAGAGACAGGTTGATATAAATCCCTACATGACAGATGGGAGACGGTTAAGGGGAATTAACTTAACAAATTTGTAAAACCCGATCCTGATGTGCACACATCTGTTTCTGTTTAAATGGTGGCAGGTATCAAGGCGGATGCATAATCTGCTCTGGAGAGGGATTGCAATACTGAAATTAGACTATTGGCATGAGATTTTGGCAGTGATTCGAATTCCTTACCAGGGGGAAGCTTTGAATTGGAATCGAGCTGGAGAAAAGTTCCTGAGGACAGTTAAAGGTCAGGAGTCCCGCTATGAGGAAAAGCTCTGTGCTTTTAGCAGTTTTATCAGTTCCCTCTAGACCACAGTTTATTGTGAGAGATGTATTTATTCATTTTGGAGGCATTGACAGAGAATATCAGGGTGGATGTCCACACAGCTGCTTTGATGAGACTCCAAGTGATATTCAGCAAGCACAGAATCAAGGAAGGCAAGGAACAGGAAGAGGTCAAGTTATTTGGATTCACTCCTGTCTAACTTGGTGTACCACAGAGACTCTATTCCCTTCAGTTCTTACAAGTGCTGTGCTTCCACAGTTTCACATTGCCAAGCCAACTGGTGGCAGACAGCTGCAGCTTCCAAGAGGAATGACCCGCAGAGACAGGACTTAAACAGTTACTGGTAGGTCCTTGGGTAGTGTTGTAGAACAGAGGGATCTAGGGTTTCAGATGCATAATTCTTTGAAGTTTGTGTCACAAATAGACATGGTGGGTAAAAAAGGCATCTAGCACGCTGGCCTTCATTGACCGGACCTTTGAGTATAGGAGTTAAGAAGTCATGTCGAGGTTGTACAGAACATTGGTGAGGCCTCTTCTGTAGTACTATGGCCAATTCTTGTCACCCTGTTATAGGAAGGATATTATTAAACTGGACAGGGTTCAGAAAAGATTTACCAGGACGTTACCAGGTATGGAAAGTTTGAATTATAAAGAAAGGCCTAATAGAGTGGGACTTTTTCCACTGGACCATAAGAGGTTGAGCGGTGACCTTATAGAGGCTTATAAAATCATGTGGGGCATAGATAGGGTGAATGGGTGTGGGATGTTTAGGCTTGGGGGGGATATTTTTAAGGTGAGAAGTGAGAGATTTAAAAAATACATGAGGGCAAACCTCTTTACACAAAGGGTGGTTTGCATGTGAAATAAATTTCCTGACCAAGTGATGGAGGCAGGCACAGTGACAAGGCTTAAAAGACACTTAGATAAGTACATGAAGAGGAAAGGTTCGGAGGGATATGGACCAGGAGCAGGCAGGCGGGAATAGTTTAGTTGGGATTATGTTTGGCACGGACTGGTTGGTTCGAAGGTCTGTTTCCGTGCAGCATTACTCTATGAACCTGCAGTCACAAATGTGAAAATCATCATACCCCATTGTTGTCCGTTGTCTTTTTGAGGATGTGACTAAATGCATCGAGGTTCTTGCCATCAACTGATGATAAACATATAAATAAATAGATGGATGGATGAAAGTTATGTAAACCTTCCTTGTGACAAGAACTGCCAGAATGAGCAAGCTCCAGGATCAGCATCACAGGCTGTCTTAACAAGGGATCATCAGGCTTTTATTCAGACATACACAGTATTGGAGCAAGATTAGAATTTATCATCCATTTGCAATTGACTGAAAAAGTTATTCTTGAAGGACAATGATAGAAGACAGAGCTATCTGCTCCCACAAACAACTGTGCTCTGCACAGTCATACCTCATTCAGTTGTGGACAGTAGTGGGTATTAAATAATTAATATGAGGAGGAAGCTCCACAAACATTCCTATCCTCAATGATGGTGTGATCAAACAGTTGCTTTGGGCCTTTCCTATCCAGGCAAGATATTTATATGACTTTTTTTTTACCAGCAATTCATTAACACTTACTCAAATTGAATTCCTATCAACTCTGCTATCAGGAAAAATGTGCAGACTACATCTGCTAGTCTCTCGTCAAGACGCTGGTGCAGTTTTAGACATCTTGTTTTCACTGAATCTTTAGCATTCAGGACTTATGCTGGTGCATGGTTATCACTCCAATGGCAGTGTAATTTCAGAAGGATGAGGTCTTCAGGGGATTCAACTTCAAATACATTTCATGACACTTGCTGTGCATATGAAGGGCTTTGGAGAGAAATAATTTTGTCACGCTAAAGCCAGATCTTTGACAATCACCACTCTCTACTCGTCTTCACATATTTCAGTCATTGATGACACAAGTCAGCATATGTCTATCAGTGCATTTGTAATTTTGCCACCAGCTGTCTGTGAACTCCCTTTCCCCATTTCTGATGAGAGAGACATGGATGTGTCACTTATTTCTAAAGCCTTTTCCTATGCACCTGTTGAACGGACTATTTGACAATTGTCACCACAAGTTGTCTCTCTCCTCCTTGGCATTTTGCGCTCTCTTGTTATACAGGGGCCCAACAACAGATCTGCCTATTCTTCAGATGGATGCAGTAGAATTGTTACAGATGTCTGTGAGGCAGATGTATAACTGAGGTGAGTGGTAACATCAGGTGGGTAAATGGAGAGATCTTGAAGAATAGAGAAAGTGAATGCTGGATGATGCTGAATATTAAATGGATGTGTGAGACATGAACCCTAGAAGTTAATTGGCTCAAATGATTGACTTCTGGACTTTCCCCACACAATCCACATGTGTAGAGTCTATGTTCAGATTGATATCAAGATTTAAGAGTTTGGTAGAAAAGTCACCTAGAACAAACACTTTAAAGCTCATTTCTTAGTTAGAAAATCATTGATAGAATTAGCCTGAGAGACAGTATAATGCTTCTATTAAGAGTTAATGTCAACTTTTGCAATTCCTTAAAGTAAATTATGTCAATAAACAGATTTAAATCTGAAATTGGTAACCTCTGTTGGAAGGTATCAATTACATCTGATTTTGTTGTGTTGCTATTAAATTATTTATCCTGGTGGCGTTTGCTGCAGATTGAACACTTTAAAATATTTGCTTGTGTATCCCTCTCCAATGTCATTACTATACATTTTAACTCAACAACCTTGTTGGCTCAGTTTCTTATCCTCTCTTTGATATTTATGACCTGCTTCTCTCTGAAGGTGAATGAAAAATATATCAGAAAATAACATAGCTGAACAGAAACAGAAATTTTCCAGAATTTTTTGAGAAGATTTAGAAATTTTAAGAAACAGAGCTAGTAAGAAGACGTTTTCAGAGCTGAATTCCAGAGGTGAGGTGAGAGGGACTGCTCGTGACATCAAAGTTGCATTTGATCGAGTGTGGCGTGAAAGGAACTTGGCAAAACTGGAGGGAATGGGAATTGGAAGAAAATTATCTGCTGGTTGGAGTCATGCCTGGCATAAAGGGAGATGGCTGTGGTTGTTGGAGGTCAGTCATCTCAGCTCCAGGACATCTAAAATCAAACATTCACTGCCTCCAATACTGACGCTAGGTACCATCTACAAAATGCAGTGCAGAAATTTACCAAAGTTCCTTAGACAACCCCTTACAAGCCCATGACCACTTCCATTTAGTAGGACAAGGACAGCAGGTATATGGGAGCATCACACTTCCATTTCTCGTCCAAGCCATTCACCATCCTAACTTGGAAATATATTGTCATCGCTTCAGTGTAATTGGTTCAAATCTCTGGAATTCCCTTCCAAAATGGAAAATATCCAGAGAATAAAACATAGAAATTGAACATTTTGTCAGTAAGAATGGAAAACACAAGTGTGCTCCTCAGTCAGTCCATGAGGATGCAGCCCCTTCAGACGTTGCCATTACCATAGCCATTTAGAAATGCAAAAGGGCCACACCAAGGTCAGAATGGAAAGAAGCAGCAGCTTCAGCACTACAGAACAGTTTCAGGCTTGTGTGTGAAGGAGCAGCAAACAAAATCAGCAAATGTTTGTGTTATAGGTCTGATAGCTGACGACGGGTAAAACAAAAAGTGGAAGTAAGTATTTTGGAGTATGACATAGTGATTACAGTCTTTGATACAGACGTTATTCCCAAACTAAATTTAATTGTAGTAAAGGGCAAGATTCAATCAGCATTGTCAGCATTATGCAGAATCAATAGAGGCACTTTTTAAATGGATTTATACCATCTAGCAAGACTTTCTACAGCTTTAAAGGATAAGTTCATTTGAGATTGTATCAAAGTCAGCATGAGTGATGAGAAGTTGTCAGACTTTCTGCAATCCAAGGAGATTTAACATTGGAACCAGAAACCCCATTCACTATGCAGGCAGAAATCAGGGGACAGAAAATCAAAAAAAGGTCAGCTCTGTGAAGATGTACTGGGGAACCCTCTGACATTATCAGATGGTTAGGCCCCAAGATGGTATCGTCATCTTCCCAAAAGAATCAATGTCATCGACATCATTAGGTTGTACAAGACAAAGGTCGAAAACAGAATCACAAATGCAATGAATATCCAGCAGGGGTAGCCAAGCACTACAGATGAAGTCAAATGGGATTTATTAAATAATACTGTAAGGGAGCAGAGACTTCTTCACCTAAGAAAGAAAGGAAAAGGTCTGCAAAATAAAAATTCCAAAGAAGTGGAAATCGTGTGACAAGAAAAACTTTCAATAAGTTAAAGATGATGAACAAAATATCAAAACAACATTCTTAGGAGAAGTCAAAGGAGTCAACATGAACTCTGTATTGTCCTTTCAGAAGTAGAAGAAGTTTTAAAAAAATGAATTTAGACTTGACACCAGCAGACAACTTGCCATGGTTGAATTCTGTGAAAGTCAGACCAGGGAATATAAAACTGCAAAGTACAAGAGGAGAAGATCTTCAGGATCATGAGCAAATCAGCACAAAATTTATTCACAAAGAATGAGATGTCAGTGAGACACTCAATGTACTGAAGAATCAGAATATTTCAGTATTGAGTAATGTTACGATCCCCATTGATACTGTTACTAGACAAGTCAAGTCCTAGACTGAAATTTGGCTTTATAGATCATATTTTATTGTTCTTTCAATGATAATTCAGTTTATTTTGCAAAAGAAATGAAGATAAAATGGAATAAACCTTCCAATGTGCACAAGTTCAAAGATTTTAAAAACATATGGTAAATATATAATCACATTATTCCCAAAAAAACCCATTTGTTTAGAGATGCTAAAACTGCGCACAACATTCCAGGTATGGCCTCACCAAGGCCCCGCACAATTGCAACAATACGTCCCTGCTCCTGTACTTGAAACCTCTCGCAATGAAGGCCAACATTCCATTTGCCTTCTTTACCACCTGCTGTACCTGCATTCTTACCTTCAGTGACTAGTGCACAAGGACACCCAGGACCCACTGCACACCCCCCTCTCCTAATTTACAGCCATTCAGGTCGTCATCTGCTTTTTTGTTTTTGCTTCCAAAGTGAATAACCTCACATTTATCCAAATTATATTGCATCTGCTATTGATTTGCCCACTCCCCAACCTGTCAAGATCATGTTGAAGGATCTCTGCATCCTCATCAAAGTTCACACTCCCGCCCAACTTGGCATCATCTGCAAACTTGGGGACATTATATTTTGTTCCCTCATCCAAGTCATTAATATATATTGTGAATAGCTGGGGTCCCAGCACTGATCCCTGTGGCAGCCCACTAGTTACTGTCTGTCAATTTGAAAAGGTCCCATTAATCCCTACTCTTTGTTTCTTCCCTGCCAACCAATTTGCTATGTATCTCAATACACTTCCCCCAATCCCATGCACTTTAATCTTGCACAATAATCTCTTATGTAGGACTTTGTCAAGCACTTTGTTAAAGTCCAAATATACCATATTGACTGGCTCCTCCTTGTCAGCTCTATTAGTTATATCTTCATAGAATTCCAACAGATTTAGTAAGCATGATTTCCCCTTCATAAATCCATCCTAACTCTGTCTGATCCTGCCACTGCTTTCTAAATTCTCTAAAGTCCTTGGTAATGGATTCAAGAATTTTCCTGACTGCCAGTGTTAGGCTTACTGGTGTATAATTCCCTGTTTTCTCTCTACCATTCCTTTTAGCTGTTCTCCAATCTGCCGCGACTGTTCCAGAGTCTATAAAATCCTGGAAGATGACCACCAATGCATCTACTGTTTCTAGAGCCACTTTCTTAAGTACTCTGGGATTTAGATGATCAGGCCCTGGGGATTGATTAAGAAGGTGAATATACTGTCCTAAGTAAGCTTGCAGGGAACATAAAGACTGGCACTAAGAGTTTCTATAGGTATGTGAAGAGAAAGAGATTGGTGAAGGCAATTTTCCCAGCACCATTTCTCTACTAATATTGATCTCCCTCAATTCTTCCATCTTTCTAACTCTTGCATTATCCAACAATTTTGGTTTCTGATTTGTGTCCTCTTTTGTGAAGACAGAACAAAAATATGTATTCAGTTGCTCAGACATTTCTTTGTGCCCTATTATACATTCCCTTTTCTGTCTGTAGGGGACCAATCTCTTCACCAATCTCTTTCTCTTCACATACCTAAAGAAACTCTTAGTGTCAGTCTTTATGTTCCCTGCAACTTACTTTCACACTCTAATTTCCCCTTTTTAATCAATCCCTTCATCCTTCTTTGCTGAATTCTAAACTGCTCTCAATGCTGAGGCATTTTATTTTTCTTGGCCAATCTGTATGCTTCTTCCTTGGATTGGATCCTGTCTCTAATTTCCTTTGTAAGCCATGGATTGGCCCTCTTATCCATTTTGCTTTCGTGCCAGACAGGAATAAACAGTTGTTACAGTTCCCCCATGCATTCCTTGAATATTTTCCATTGCCTATTCACTGTCATCCCTTTAAGCAACTCTACCCAGTCTAGTAAGGCCAACTCCTGTCTCGTATCTTTTTAGTTTCTTTAATTAAGATTCAGCACCTAGTCTCTGAACCAACTACCTCACTCTCCATCTTGATAAAAAATTCTATCATATTATGGTCAGTCATTCCCAAGGGGTCTTGTGTAGCTAGATTGGCAATGATTCCCTTCTCACTACACAATGCCCAGTCTAAGATGGCTTGCTCTCTAGTTGTTTCAGAGATAGTAGGAACTGCAGATGCTGGAGAATCTGAGAATAACAAGGTGTAGATCTGGATGAACACAGCAGGCCAAGCTGCATCAGAGGAGCAGGAAGGCTGATGTTTCGGGCCTAGACCCTTCAGAAATGGGTCTAGGCCCGAAACGTCAGCTTTCCTGCTCTTTTGATGCTGCTCGGCCTGTTGTGTTCATCCAGCTCTACACCTTGTTATCTCTGTTCTCTAGTTGGTTGTTACACATATTGGTGAAGAAAACCATTCTGTATACACTCCAGGAATTCCTCCTCTATGGCATTTTGGCTAATTTGATTTGCCCAATCTATGTGCGGATTAAAATCACCCAATCTCACTGATATTCCCTTATCAGATGCATCTCTAATTTCCCATTTAATGCCATTCCCAACATCACCACTGCAGTCTGGGGGTCTATATATAACATCCACTAATGTTTTTGTCCCTTGGTATTTCTCAACTCTACCAATACAGACTCCACATTGTCAGAGCTAATATCTTTTCTCACTATTGTGTTAATTTCTTGTTTAACCACCAATGCTACTCCACCACCTCTTCCTTTTTGCCTGCCCTCCCTAAATACTGAATACCCTGGGACATTCAGTTCCAATCCCTGGTCACCTGCAGCTATGTCTCCGTAATCCCAATTATATTGTACCTGTTTACATCTATCTGCGTGATTAGTTCATCCACTTTATTGCAAATGCTCCATGCATTAAGGTACAAAGCCGTTAACCTTTCCTTTTAGCATTGCTTGCCTTGCTGTTGCATTTTTCTCAATAGCCCTGTTTGAATTTTGCCCTTAGTTTCTCTGCCTACCACTTTTCCTACTCCATTTTCTACCTTTTGTTGTTGTCCTTGCTCCCTCCTTCTCTGATTCCTTACATAGGTTCCCAATCCCCTGGCATTTTAATTTAAACTCTCTAGCAAACACTCTCCCAGGGCATCAGTCCCAGTCCTGCCCAGGTGTAACCCGTCCAATTGGTACAGGTCCCACCCCTCCCCAGAACTGGTCCCAATGCCCCATGCATCTAAAACCCTCCCCCGACACCATTTTTCAGCCACATATTCATCCAAAATATCCTGTCATTTCTACTCTGACTAGCATGTGGCATCAGTAGTAATCCTGAGCTCACTACCTTTGAGATCCGATTTCTTAACTTTCTTCCTAGCTCCCTGTATTCTGCTTTTAGGACCTTATTTTTTTTTTACCTATGTTGTTTGAACTGATGGCCACTGGCTGTTCACTCTCCCCTCCAGAATGCCCTGTACCCACTCTGACACATCCTTGACCCTAGAACCAGGGAGGCAACAAGCCATCCTGGAGTCTCATTTGCAGCCACAGAAATGCCTGTCGATTCCCCTTACAATTGAATCCCCTATAACTATTGCCCTGGCACACTTTTTACCCCTCCCCTCTGTAGCAGAACCAACCTTTGTGCAACAAGTTTGGCTGTTGCTGCTTTCCCCTGACAGATCAACCCACTCAACAGTATCTAAAACGTTTTGCAGGGGAATGGCCGCAGGAGATTCATGCACTACCTTCCTCTCTCTCCTGCTCTGTCTGGTGATCATCCATTCCCCTCCTGCCTGCAGAGTCTGAGCTTGAGTAATCCATCACACTCTTGACTTGTGCCTTATAGATGGTGGACAGGCTTTAGGCAGCCAGGAGATGAGTTATGTACTGCAGGATTCCTAGCCTTTGACCTGCTCTTGTAACCTCAGTGCTTGTATAATGAGTCCAGTTCATTGCTAATCAATGGTAACCCCAGGATGTTTATAGTGGGGGTTCAGGGACAATAATTCCATTCAATGTCAAGGGGTGATAGTTAGATTCTCCTTAGTTGGACAGTCATTGCCTGTCACTTGTCAGGTGGTACAAATGTTACTTGCCAATTGTCAGCACAAACCTGGATATTGTCTAGTTCTTGCTACATTTGGACATAGACTACTTCAGTATCTGACAAGTCACAAATGGCACAGAAGATTGTGCAAACATCGATAAACAGCCTATTTCTGACCTTATGATGGAGAGAAGGTCACTGATGAATTGGGTTGGGGCGAGAACACTGCTCTGAGGAATTCCTACAGAGATGTCTTGGAGTTGAGATGACTGACCTCCACAACCACAACCATCTTCCTATGTGCAGCGGAGAGATTTCCCCCGATTCTCATTGGGGTGGCCTAGTGGTATTTTTGCTGGACTGTTAATCCAGAGATCAAGGTAATGTTCTGGGGACCCAGGTGCGAATCTGCCATGGCAGATGGTGGAATTTGAATTCAATTAATATATGGGATTAAGAGTCTAATGATGGCTGTGAATCCGTTGTCAATTATTGGGAAAAACCCATCTGATTCACTAATGTCCTTTAGGGAAGGAAACTGCCAACCTTATCTGGTCTGGCATACATGTGACTCCAGACCCACAGCAATGTGGTTGACTCTTAACTGCCCTCTGGGCAATTAGGGATGGGCAATGAATGCTGCCTAGCCAGCACCACCCTCATCCCATGAATGAATAAATAAAAATAAAACATACTTTAAAAAGCAGTCAGTATGGATAAGGGGAGGCGCATGGTGGTAATGACACTAGACTTGGAATCTGTAATCCCATGCCAATGTTCTGGGGACATGGGTTCGAAGCCCGCCTTGGCAAATGGTCAAATTTGAATACAATTCGGGGTGACACAGTGGCACAGTGTTTAGTGCTGCTGCCTCACAGCACCAGGCACCTGGGTTCAATTCTACCCTCGGGCAACTGTCTGTGTGAAGTTTGCACATTCTCCTTGTGTCTGCGTGGCTTTCTTCTAGGTGCTCCGGTTTCCTCCCACAGTCCAAAGATGTGCAGGTTAGGTGGATTGGACATGCTAAAATTGCCTCATAGTGTTCCAGGATGTGTCGATTAGGTGGGTTTATAGGGGGATGAGTCTGGGTGGGATGCTCTGAAGGTCGATGTGGACTTGTTGGGCTGAAGGGCCTGTTTCTACATTGTAGGGATTCTATGAAATCTGTGAAGACCTCAGTGTTGCTCGGGTTCCTTGATGCTACATTTGTTTGAATGTGGCTTTGATGTCAAGGGCAGTCACTGTCACCCTACCTCTGGAATTCAGCTCCTTTGTCCATACTTGAACGAAGGCTGTAATGAGGTCAGTAGCTGAGAAGGTCTGGCAGAACCTGAACTGAGGATCAATGAGCAGGTTGTTGTTAAGCAGGTTGCTTGGCAGTACGTTTTTTTGTGTACTTGACAGTTTTTGTGTTGCTAGTTTTGTAGGTATACTGGAACAGATTGGTTAAGGGTACAGCAAGTTCTGAAGCAAAAGTCCTCAGTACTATTGTCTGAGTGTTGCCTGAGCCCATTGCCTTTGCAGTATCCTGTGCCTTCAGCTATTTCCTGGAGTGAATCAGTGTGCCTCTAGGACAAGCTGAGATGGCTCATCCACTTGGCATTTCTGGCTGAAGGTGTTGAAAATGCTTCAGCCTTATCTTTTGGACTGTTGCAAAGAACTCCCCCATCATTGAGGAAGAGAATATTCATAGGGTCTCTTTCCCCAGTGAATTGTTGAATTGTTCACCACCATTCATGAATGGATGTGGCAGGACTGTAGAGTTTAGATCTGATCCATAGATCGTGGAAATGTTTAGCTCTGTCTATCACTTGCTGCTTATGCTGTTTGGCATGCAAATACTCTTGTGTTGTATCTTCATCAGGTTTACATCTCATTTTTAAGTATGCTTGGTGTTGCTCCTGGCATGCCCTCCTGCACTCCTCGCTCTCCTCCCACTTTGATCCCCTAGCTTGATGGTAATGGTAGAGTGAGGGATATGCCAGGGCATGAGGTTTGAATACGATTCAGGTGCTGCCGAATGCCCACAGTGTTTCATAGATGCCCATTTTTGATTAATTAGACGTGTTTGAAATCTAGAGTTTGACTAATTCTGCTGTGGTTTTTCTCCACTTCAATCTTCATGATCTGTTCCATGTGTGAAATTCATAGGAGACTAGTCCTTAGTATGGTCAAGGGAACTGTTAGTTTGCCACAGTCAGTTCTGCAGATCATGTGTAACTATCCAAGTATTACGGCTACGTTGAGGTGTTATGGAGATGTCACTACAGAATTGGGACACATTTTTGTACAATGAGGTAAACGGGGGTCTGTGTATGATGACAATGGATCAAAGAACAAATACAGGTGCTTCAGGAGAAGGAGCGATGAAGAGGAGTCCCAAGCAAGCGTGTAAGAAACACTGAAGTAGGTAAGGTCAGTAGTTTGTGAGGATGAAGCGGGTGAGAATTTTTGAGGGGATGTGATGCATGCAATATTGAGAGTTGTACTCCATAAGCGTTGGTGTGAGATGTGTTCAGTGGCAAACTTAGAGTGAGTTGTACCCCTGTGAGTGTGTGGCAGCAAAGAGAAGATGCAGAAGATGTAGCCTTACAGAAGATCATTAATTTTCTTCCTGCAGTGCAGTGGGCTTTGTTTCACCCAGGATATTGCACTGACCCAGGCCAGTGTATGGATGGGTGGCTAAATCTTTTAGGGTATTCTCTTTTACTGGTCAGAAGGGAAAATCACTGCCTTTCTTTGTACCACCCAATCCGTTAATATCTTCAGATCCCTAGCAGCGAACCATAGGAGCTAACTTGCCATTTCCTTCAGGAAAACAATACAAGACCACATTGTAAAGAATGATTCCCAGCTGGGACTGTCTGAAGAGGCATGCATCTGTGTTTTAAACATAGCACAAACAATGTGAACATCACAAATCCCTGGCAGAGGTGAGTAATTGCACCTCTTCTTCCATATGATTCCATGAGATGGTACAGAAGAGATCATTATATAATTAATAAAATACAGAGTTTAATATTGCATGAGAAAAGATGAGAAGAGAGAAAAGACAGACTCAGTTTCATGAAGCTTATGTGAACAAACATTTTACCTAAAATTGGGGAAAGTCGGCACTAGATGACTATGAATTTAATATTTGCTTCTAATGCCGAGCCATAAGAAATGATCTATCAAATTCTTCAATATCATATTATCCACATCTAGTTGTTATGTTCCAAGAAACGACATAAGCGTTGTCACACCAGGTAAAAACATCCTGCTGAAGGCGAGAGGCACATCAGAAATGTTTAGCTTTCATTCTGTTGGTGATTATCTTTTCCTAGGATTTCTGTGTTACAAATATTACTACTCATTTATTAGCACAAGCATGAATGTTATCCAGGTCTTGCTGCAGACTTTTGCTTCATTACCTGAAAAGTTGCAATAGTGTTGAAAACTGTGCAACTTTCAGTCATGTTACGAAGTTGGACAGAGTACATGTGGATTGCAAGGCAGGACATTAGAATTTGTTTGTAAAATTATAGGGGGGAAAGAATGCACGGTCACTTCAAAAGAGGATATGCTTTTCTCGGTTTGGAGGTTTAAACAAAATGTCTGCAGATGCATAAAGAGTTCTCAAAATTGAAATACTTGTATCAAAGGCTGTATGGTTAGAGAGAAAAAGAAACAGTTTGTTTTGTTAACAAGGCAACGAGTTTGAATATCAGCCATTAAAACCAGGCACTTAGTGAGTGAAAGCCAATTAAATTTAAATCTGATGGCTTTGACAACCCAGGACCAATCCTGGTGTAAGAAATTGATAGGCCATCAAGGGTATAAAAGAAAAGGTAGTGTGAGAGCGAACCGCTATCTGAAGAGAAACCCGCTGGTTTTCACAGAAATCTCTGAGCTTTCAGAGTAAGCACCATCTAAATAAAGGTACTACTGCATTCTGAACTAATATTCCTGACACAACAATTCAACAGAGGAGGGTATTCCTGACTGGAGGACAGTGTGGAAGGCAAAGAACATTCCAGAAGATTTATCTTGACCATAATCTTGAGAGATCAAGTTTTAATTTATTTTTTATTAATTTGGTTTGTATAAATGGGATTTATATCATTGTAACAGCATACCATTAGAATTTTATTTTATTTGGGAATTGTTGGCAGCTAAGGGGGGCTTGTTTGGTTTGTTAGTAGTTCTGCAAGTTGGTTAACAGTTAGACTTAGATAAATAAGCTGTTACTTGTTGATTGTAAAGTCACTGTCAGGAGTTAATTTTATTTCACCTCACATTTATAATAGATTGGGAGGTGAGAGGCAGGTTATACCACTTTTCACATTTCCTTTAACATATTATGAGGCGAGGTGAGCTTCTCTGGGTGTTTCGGTTTTAATTATCAGAGAGGTGTTGACCTCATCTCCTCTCTGTAACAGTCAACCTTGCTAATTGAGAATCTGTTGGACATTATGATTTCGTCATGGATTGTTTCTTCCAGCATCTTAATCAAATTATTCTTCAGTCTTTAAGGAGATACGAAGAAAAACCTGTGTCATTGTACTTAAATAAAATGGATTGTACTGTCTCTTTTCTCTGTGAATCTACTTTTCAACTGTTGTAACCAAGTGACTACACGGCTGCTTTTTTTTTCCCATTCTATATCATTGTATCCACTAGTTGTGTAGAGCCAGAAGGTAATACATGTTTCCTTTTCAAACCTACGGAGCTAAAAGACATAAAAACTGAAGCATAAATAGTCTCTGCCATTCAACACAATCATGCTGATCCTCGATTTCAATGCTTTGTGCCTGCTTTCTCCCCAATACCCTTTGACACCATCTAGTTTCTAGAAATTGATACATTTCTTTCTTACAAATCTTCAGAGACCATGCATTCACAGCCTTTTGTGTTTGAGAATTCCACAGAATCACCAACCTCTGAGTAAAGAAATCTCTCTTCTCTTAGTCCAAAATAGCTTACCCCTTATCCTGAGACAATGACTCAATTTTTTGGACAGCCTAGCCAGGGAAATTATCATTCCTGCATCCCGTCAGCCCTGCTTTGATGATTCTTGTACATATCTATGAGAATCCCTCTCATTTAACGAAACTCCAATGAAGACTGGCCCAGTCAATCCAATTTCTCCTCACATGGCAAACCTCTATCTCAGGAACAAAAACAGAAATTACTGGAGAAATTCAGCAGATCTAGCAGCATCTGTGAGAGAAAGCAGAGTGAGCGTTTTGGGTCCAGTGACCCTCCTTCAGAACAGCATTTGCCTTTATAAGTGCTTGCAACACTTGAATGCTTGCTTTCAATGACCATTGTACAAGGACGTCTAGGGCCCTTTGTACATTAATCATTCCCAATCTAGTACCATTTAAATAATACTCTGCTATTCTGTTCTTCTTATTGAAGTGGACACCTTTACAGTTAGCCATGTCATCCTGCATTTGCATGTATTTGCCGACTTATTCAACTCATCTAAATCACAATGAAGCCTCTTTACATCCTCCTCACTATTTACACCTAATTTTGTGTCATCAATAGCCTTGGAAACTATGTGTTTGATACCCTCATCCAAATTGTTGATATATCGTGAACACATTGTTTAAAAATTCAAATTCCACAGTCTGCTCCAGTGGGATTTGAACCTGGGTCCGCAGAACATTTCCTGGGTCTCTGGATTGCTAGCTTACTCACAATCATTGTGCTACAAAGAAGTACGATAATTATGTCATCTTCGTAATGAACAAAAATAAATCAAGTACATGTGGAAAGTACTCTGCAGTTACACTCACTTTAGCCAGATTTAATTCACCCCCAAACCATTCTTATCTAATGCCAGACTCTTACATTTTTCAGTGGAATAGGGGCAGCAGTAATCCCAGTGAAAATATTAACCAAATTATACTGGAGATTGAAAATATATTTCCCTTCCAATACTAAACAACTTTTGAAATCGTATTCACATCCATTGAATATATTGAACTGCAGAAGTACTGTGAACCCAGGCCAGTAGCCTACCCTGTGCCATTTGAGAGCCAAACGCAATTTTCAGGTTAGTGGCAGAATTCAAAAGCCAGAAAGTCACCCACACCAGGTCTTGGGCAGGAGGTAATGGGGGTTCTCTATCATTACCCTCCTTTCAACATCACGTATGTCCTGTTTGAAGAAATGTAACTCTATATAGTGTACTAGTGAACTTTCTGTAGTCATGTGGTATCTACCTCTAACTATAGCTTGTTTTGATTTCAGGTGGCAGAGGCCTGTAAGCACATTACTTGAAACATTATGTCAGTGATCTATGGCTGAGATTGGGCAAATTTTCAAAGCTGTGAGAGAGTCAATCAAAGAGAAAGTTGAGGAAGAAGTGAAACTGCAGTCTGAAATGCTGCTTGTCTCAAAATTCCATTCCATGTTGTTGTGGATATGAAAGGATGTATGAGACAGCACTGGAATTTTTTTTAGAGTCATTTTGATGAGATATCTAAAGAGCTACATAAAGACACTGAGCAAATAAGAACAGAATCTGAAAGACAAGTTGAGGTAACAAAGTGTAGAGCTGGATGAACAAAGCAGGCCAAGCAGTATCAGAGGAGCAGGAAAGCTGACTTTTCAGGTCTGGACCCTTCTTCAGAAAATGTTCTGAAGAAGGGTTCAGACTGAAAACTTCATCTTTCCTGCTCCTCTGAAGCTGCTTGGCCTGCTGTGTTCATCCAGCTCTACACCTTGTTATCTCAGATTCTCCAGCATCAGCAGTTCCCACTATCTCTGAAAGACAAGTTGTCATGTTATATTCAAGAATTCACTCCAGGAATAACGTTCCCCAGGGAATGGACGACATTCATAGGAATGAACAGATGCCACGCAATCTGAATCAACTCACACGCACATTATCAAAAGACCTGTACACCTTACAGACAATTAATAAAATACACGTGCAGAGACTGATGAAAGTGTGACACACTACAATTATGATAGTTTCTTTCATGAAAAGTGATTTCTTTTTGTTTACCATGTGTGTACGTTACCATGTATATGATGATAACTTATAGATATATGTGATAGTGTGTGCATTTTTTTGTTTTTCTTATGGGAAAGTGGGTTTTTGGAGAAACATATTTACAGAAAATGTGCTTGCTGGCATGCAACCTTTTTACTCTGACTTGCTTTCATTTCAGTTTGTGACAATTGTGAAGCAAATTACTTGAAAGATAGTGCAGCCATAAGCCGGTTGTCTCTCTTGAGTATCCCTTCCACCCCATTAAAGACCCTCCACCAACAGTCTGGGTTCACTCACTTTACTTGGGCTTCTATTCCAGTTTTGACCCCGGGGACCCTCTGCATTCTGTCCACTGCACCTCCTAGGCTATAGTTCTCTAAAGTGGGGCTTCCTCCCGAGAGAGGGAGAGGAGGTCCCATCTCCAGTCAAATAATGCCTTGGAATAGTAAATGGTTGTGAAGAAGCCAGTATTAGTGGGAATCCAGTCTGTCTTGATCTCTTGAATTGACCATGAAAGCCACTGTTCGCTTTCTGACCCTGATATTTTAACCTACCTAAACTGGTGGTAACATGGATGGATATAAAATATCCCCAACAGGTCAGTATTTTTCAAAAGAAAAATGTGGATGCCACTTTTAGAAAAATAAAAGCATTTTCAGAGCCTTTTCACTGTAATCGTATTGACCCTGATTTTTATTCTGCTGCTGGTGATTGGGTGGTGGCGGTGGCGTATCGCGGTGGGTTAATTCAGTGAAGTTCTCGGTAAATTCTTGTTGTTGATGGTCTATTCAATTTAATGACATACTCATGCTGTATTTTTGTCTTCCATTTCCCAACTGGCAGCTGGCCAAATTCCCAGGAATCCAGGAATACCAAACATCAATAACTTCCTATTTCTAGTAACCCATTTTGTAATCCCCACAGACTTCAATCTTCCACCAGTCTTTATCCAATCAACCTGCATCCATCCATTCCTGCCCACCTTTCCCACCCAGTGCCTGGCCATTGCCAGCTGAAGTCACTCACCGCCACCCTTTGACCCTTGATGCCAGGGTGCTCCTGACCATGGATGATACCGCCACAATCCCCTTCCTGCTTTACAGCCTTTCTGATCCTACTTTACCATATTTGCCCCGTAAAATTCCCCACTCATCTCAAAAAATGCAAATATTTTCTTTAATATCCAACTGAGAGTGGGATAAGCATGTATGACATTGGCTAAATGTATCAGTTGATTGTGAAGTGGGATGAAAATAAATAAATGCAAAATGTCTATACATTTTCAGCAAAAATTCAATCATGTTAACTAAAAAAAACTGTGCCCTTTCTCACAATTCAATTAATTGAACTGAGACATTTAGCTAATGTTATATGTGCCTATTCCATTTTCAGTTGGATATTAAAGAAAACATTTGCATTTTATGAGGATGAGTTGGGAGTCTTATGGGGGAGATATGGTAAATTAGACCAGGAAGGCCATGAATTTAGATAATGTTTGGTTTAAGTTAAGATCTCCTCAGTACCCAATATGGCATGCAGGACCATAAGGTGATAAGCAGAAGCAGGCCATTCAGCCCATCAAGACTGCTCTGCCATTCTCTGACATCATGGCTGATCTGATAATCCTTAACTCCACTTTCCTGCCTTTTCCCCATAAGCCTGGATTGCCTCACTGATTAAAAATCAGACCATTTCAGCTTTGAATATTTTAATGATCCAGACTCTACAACTCTCTGCTGTAAGGAGTTCCACAGATTCACAATCCCCTGGGGTAAGTAATTAGAATAATAGAATCTATATTGTGCAGAAAGAGGTGATTTGGCCCATCAAGTCTGCACCAATGCTCCAAAGGGCATCCCATCCTAACCCAGCCCCCAACCAATACCTGTAAACCTCACATTTCCCAAGGCTAATCCACCTTGCCTGCATATCCCTAGACACTGTGGGCAATTTAGCATGGCCAATCCACCTAACTTGCACATCTTTGGGACTGTGGGAGGAAACTAGAGTACCCAGAGGAAACCCATGCGGACACGGGGAGAATGTGCAAACTCCACTCAGACAATTGCCTGAGGCTGGAATCAAACTCGGACTGCTAGTGCTGTGAGGCAGCAGTACTAATTGCTGAGCCACCATGCCACCACTTCACCTCTGTTTTAAATGGGTGATCTCATCTTATTGTGAGGTTATGACCCCAGTCTTCAACTCTCTCGCAGGGAAAACAACATCTCAGCATGCACAACGGCTTCTGATAAGATGTCCTCGTTGAACACCTCATCTGATTTTCCCAACTTGCTCACCATAATCCACATCAGTATGGGGCTGGAAAGATTCTGTCGCATGTGTTGAACTTGTACATTGAGGCATGGTACAACATGTCAGCCAAACCTCTCATCAGTGCTATTTAAAATCATTTGCTCTGTGACCTAAGAATTGTAACATGCATTGAATGAAGAAGTGTTAACTGTTATCAGTGCTTTCAAGCTTCAAATTATTAAAAGAAGGTATCTATTCAGAATTTCTCCCAACTTAGAACTGAGAGCTCTGAAGGAACAAGAAAAACGGTGTTGGCATGAAAAAAAGAAAGAAAATCCAGCATCTCAAAACCTCCAGAGAATGACTTGGAATATTCTGTGTGAATGGTAGGCTCAAAAGCTTATTGGAAATTGGATGCTAAGCCTGGTGTGCACTAAAATTATTTTGCTCATCACTCATATTGTAATTTTGAAATTGTAAGGGAATATGTATGGTTTTTAATATAATTCTCCTTCAGAGATCGTTCTTTGTGTTATTTTCATTTGAACATGACCTGTGATACAATGGTCATATTAAGGCTGTAAACTGTAAGATAAAAGTGTAGACCATGTGAGCATATGAATTGGGAACAGGAGTAGGCCACTTAGTATCTTGGGCTGCTCTACCACTCACCCTCATAAGAATGGGATACAATGTTCAACTCATCAACTGCCAGTCCCGACCAGCCACAGTGAAAAACTGCAACAACCTCCTCAGAAGACAGACACGGGACATGTTCGACAGGGTACCCTTCGTTTTCCAGTACTTCCCCGGAGCGGAGAAACTGCGCCATGTTCTTCGCAGCCTTCAACATGTCATCGATGATAATGAGCATCTTTTCAAGGTCGTCCCTAGGCCTCTGCTTCTCACCTCCAAACAACCGCCAAACCTTCAACAGACGATCGTTCACAGCAAACTACCCAGCCTTTAGAAAGAACAACATCGACCACAACACCACATAACCCTGCCATGGTAAACTCTGCAAGACATGCCAGAGCATCAACATGGATACTACCATCACATGTGCGAACACCATCCATTACATTCACGGCAGATACTCATTTGACTCTGCCATTATTGTCTATCTCATATACTGCAGGCAAGGATGCCCCGGGGCATGGTCTTTTGGCGAAACCAAGCAGACTCTATGGCAACGGGTGAATGGACACCACGCAACAATCACCAGGCAGGAATGTTCCTTCCTGGTTGGGGAACACTTCAGAGGTCAAGGACATTCAGCCTCTGATCTTCAGGTAAGCATCCTGCAAGGTGACCTTTGAGATGCACAACAACACAAAGTGGCTGAGCAGAAACTGATAGCCAATTTCCGTACCCATGAAGACAACCTCAACCATTATCTTGGGTTTATGTTGCAGTACATGTGACCCCACTAGAATGTTAAGTAAAATCTTCCTTCCTGTCCTGTTTTGGCACCATCACCTTGATAACTTGTTATGATCTCTCTACCTTAGTTTGTACAATTTGGATTACTTACCACTTTGGTTAGACACTCAGCATGTGACTCTTATACCTATCATGTTATTCCAGTCATTTGGTTTGTCTCCAGCATGATAGTTATAAGAGTTGCATGTTGAGGGTCTAACCAAAGTGATAATCCTCTTTAATTATAAAGTTTGTGCCTAGATACTCTCTCCACTCCACCTGAGGGAAGGGCGGCACTCCAAAAGCTTGTGATTTCAAATAAGCCTGTTGGACTATAACCTGGTGTCGCGTAACTTCTGATCATTTCCACCATTTAATAAGATCATAATCAAGCTGATTACTCACCTTGTTCACCAAGAATCTGACTCTGTTTTAATAAAATATTCATAGACTGTGCTGCACTGCCTTTTGAGGAAGACAGTCCAAAGACACATAATCATCTGAGAAACCATTTCTCCTTATCTGCCTGTATTATGAGACAATGATTTCTAGTTTGAGATTATTCTGCAAGAGGAAGTGTCCTCTCCACATGCTCCCTGTAAAGACCATTCACCATTTTATTTCAAAAAGGTTGCCTCCTACTCTTCTAAATTCCAGCAGATGTCCGCCTGCCATATCCAACATTTCCTCAAAAGGTAATTGACCTATTCTAGGTGCTAGTCTAATAAACCTTCACTGAATTTCTTCTAATACTTCGGTATCCTTCCTTAAATAAGGAGACCAACAATATACACAGTACTATAAAGTGGTATCACCAATGATCTGTATAACGGAAGCATAAAACTTACCTATTCTATGTTTAAATCTCTTCATAATAAACAAAGACACCCTATTGGCTTTATTAATACTTGCTGTATCTGCGCACTAACCTTATGTCATTCATGAATCATGATACCCAGTTCCATCTGCATTGTAGAGGTCTGCAATCTCCCACTATTTAGATTGTGTATTTCTTTTTTTCTCCTTCTTACCAAAATGGACAATTTCACAGTTTCTCACAATGTAATCAATTTTCATCATCTTTGCCCCATTTGACTATAAACATGGTCTATTTTAAAAAATGCAGTTTGTGTAAAATATCTTTGTTATTATAATTTTTTCACATTTTACAATGTCTTGACTCTGAACATAAAAATACATCGAAAAATGTTGGCACTCAGCTCTGCAGAAGGTCAATAATCTTTTCCTACTTCCTGTGTTGTCTTCAAATGGGTCTGCCCATTTGTCAATGTGGTTAAACATGTTTACTGTGATCATTGTGCTTCAATGTGATACTGTTGAGCACCTCTGCTGTATTTGCAGCTTCATCTGGAGAAACAGGCAGGTGATCGGGTGAGCATTCATCAAACTCTTCAGGGTCATCAGGCTGATGATATTTCTCTTCTTCCGTTGATACATTTTGTCCTCATCATGAGCCAATGCTGTAAGATGGTGACTTCTTATTCATAGAATCTTTATAGTGTGGAAGCAGACAATTCAACCCATCAGGTCCACGCTGACCCTCCAAAGAACATCCCACCCAGACCCACCCCCGCACTGCATTTCCCATGGCTAATTGACCTAACCTGCACATTTTTGGATTGTAGGAGGAAACTAAAGCACACTGAGGAAACCCAAGCAGACACGTTGATAACGTGCAAAATCCAAAGAGACAGTCACCCAAGGGTAGATTCAAACCCTTTCCCTGGGACTATGAGGCAGCAGTGCTACCCACTGAGCCACCATGCCACCTATATTCTTTCCTATTCCAAGAAGCTGGCTGTAGCAGTGGCACATTCATTGCTTTGTTTTCTTATCATTACACAGCTCATCTTCAAACATTAAAGAGCGATCTGTTAAAAGATGATGTAACAGTTCAGTTGTATCTGAATTTAAAACATCACTGTGTGTATACTCATTTGGCCATGGACAAGACCATTTTGCAGCCATCACTACTATGAGCTTGCCCGTAATTTCACAAGCTAGCATAGCCATTATAACATCCCCTGTTTCCAACGTAGGCTACCTACATTTGTCTTTACCAATCTTTTTCATTATATACCTACATATGCTTTTACAATCAGTTCACTGCAAGCTTACCCTTGTACTGCCCTTCCCTGCTCTTAACCAATCCTTTTGTCCTCTTTGCTAAAAGTTAAATTGTTTCAAAACCTCAGATCTGCTGGGTTTTTTTGGCCAGTTCCTATGCATCCTCATTGGATCTAATACTATCCCTCATTTGCCTTGTAAGCTATGATCAGGCTACTTTTCACCTTTTGTTTTTGTGCCAGGCAGGAATGACTAATTGTTGTTCTCTTTAAGTGCTTTCCATTGTCTATCCTCTGTCATCCATTTAAGTAATGGTCCCAAGGCCTCATACGATCATAGTATTCCTTATTTAGATTCCGGCCTCTAATCTCCAAATCAATGATAACATTCTCCATCTAGCCACTGATATTCTGTGTGGAGTATCACAAACAGAACACCAGATCAGCAGTGATACTCTTGATCCTGCACATCACTTGAAAATCACAGAACATGTCCTTGTATACGTACAATTCAGCTCAGAAGCACTGTCTTCATGTATCAGGTCTGAAAAGTTTTCACTGTCTGAAAAGAAATGCAGACGTGATGCAGAAATGGCAAGTGGAAGGCACAAGCAGCATACCACAATTTCAAGAGAATCGGGGTGGTGGGGGGGGAGGTGAGTGTTGAGGAAGCATAAAGGTCTGAAGGTGGATAAATCACCCAGACTGGATGGACCACACCCCAGAGTTCTGAAAGAGATAGCTGAGGAGATTGTACAGGCATTGGTGATGATGTTTCAGGAATCACTGGAGTCAACGAGGGTCCCCAGAGGCCTGGCAAAAGTAAATATAACACCCCTGCTAAGAAGGGAAGGAGGCAGAGGAAAGAAAACTATTGGCTAGTTAGCCTGACTTTAATCACTGGTAAGATTTTAGAGGCAATTTTGATTTCATTTGATTTGATTTAGTGTTGGGACACTTGCCTAAGCACAGTGAAAACTTTGTTTTGTAAGCAGTACAGGCAGATCATAGTAAACAAGATCATGGGATGTTTAGACAGAGTGAGGTATACAAGGTTACAGCTGCACAGAAGATGCATAAAAAAATCATTAGCTTTGAAATTAGAGAGATCCATTCAGCAATCTAATAACTCTAGGGAAGAAGCTGTTCTTGAACATGTTGCTGCTTGTGCTTGACTGAAGAGGTTGGAGGAGAGTATTATTGGGGTGGAAGGTGTCTTTGATGATATTGGCAGCCTTTCTGCAGCAACAAACCATGTAAATGGACTCCATGATGAGAGATCGGCTTCCAGAATTGTCTGGGCTGTACATACAACCTTCTGTAGTTTCGTACAGCTCTGGGCAGAGCAGTTGCTTTACCAAACCTTTATACAGCCGGACAGTATGCTTTCTATGGTGCATCCGTAACAGTTGGTGAGGGTCCTTATGGACATGTGGAATTTCCTAAACCACCTGAGGAAGAAGAGGCGTTGTTGTGCCTTCTTGACCATCACATCTACGTGGGAAGTCCGGAACAGGTTGTCAAATATCATCTCTCCTAGGAACTTGACACTCTCCACCCTCTCCACCTCAGCTCTGTTGATGTAGACATTGAGAGAAAGGTTGTTATCATTGCACCATGACACCAAGCTCACCATCTCCTTCCTTTATTCTGACTCATCGTTGTTTGATATCCGTCCTACCATGGTGGTGTCGTCAGAAAACTTGTAGGTAGTGTTCATACGGAATTTGGCCACACAGTCGTGGGTGTACAGGGAGTACAGTAGAGAACATATCCTTGCGAGGCACCAGTGGCGAGGATTATCATGGAGGACATGCTGTTATTTATCTTCACTGATTGCAGTCTGTGGGTCCGTTAGCTGAGGATCCAGTTGCACAGGGATTAAAGATGAGATTGCGAGTACTTAGAAGTGCATGGTAATATAGGGCTGAGCTAGCACGGCATCGGCAAGGGGAGGTCATACATGACAAATCTGTTAAGAATTCTTTGAGGAAGTAACAAGGAAGTTGGTTTAAGGGAGAACCAGTGGGTGTAATCTATTTAGATTTCCAGAAGGCCTTTGTCAAGGTGGCAAACAGGAGGCTATTAAACAAGATAAGAGCCCATGGTATTAAGGCAATATACTGGCGTGGATAGAGGATTGGCTGAGTGGCAGAAGGCACAGAGTGGGGATAAAGGGGTCTTTTTCGGGTGGTAGCCAGTGACTAGTAGAATTCCGTAAGTATCCATGTCTGGATCAGAACTATTCACGTTATAAATTAATGATCTGGGCAAAGGAACAGAGAGCATTGTTCCCAATTTTGCAGATAGCACAAAGATAAGTGGAGACACAGGTAATGTTGAGGAAGTGAGGAGGATATAGAAGGACTGGGAGGCCAGGACAGTTGGCAAAAAAGTGGCAGATGGAGTACCATGTCAGAAAGTGCACTTGGGAGGAAGAATAGAGGAGCAGATTATTTTCTAAATGGGGAAAGGCTTTGAAAATCAGAATCACAAAAGGACTTGGGAGTCCTAGTTCAGGATTCACTTAAGGTTAACACATAGGTTCAGTTGGCAGTTGGGAAGGCAAATGCAATGTTAGCATTCATTTCAGGAGGGTTAGAATACAAAAGCATGGATGTACTACTGAAGCTGTATAATGCTCTGGTCACATCACATTTAGAATATTGTGAGCAGTTTTGGGCTTTTATCTAAGGAAAAATGTGCTGGCGCTGGAGGGAGTCCAGAGGAGGTTTACAAGCATGAACCAGGGGGTGAAGGCCTTGCCATATGGGGAGTGGTTGAGTTCTCTGGGTCTGTACTCAATCGAGTTTAGAAGGATAAAGGGGGGATCTGACTGAAACTTACAGAATACTGAGAGGCTTGGATAGAGTGGATGTGGAGAAGATATTTCCATCACTAGGAGAGACTGGGACCTCAGGGCACAGGTTCAGACTCAAGGCACGACCCTATAGAACTGAGGTGAGGAAGAATTTCTTCAGCCACAGAACTCATTAATACAGAGGTCGTGGAGGCCAAGTCATTGCACAGCTTTAAGAAAGAGATATTTAGGTTCTTGGTTAGTAAGGGGATCAAAGGTTATGGAGAGGAGGCAGGAGAATGGGGTTGAGAAACATATCAGCCATGATCAAGTGGTGGAGCAGGCTTAATGGATTGAATGACCATAAGACCATAAGGTACAGGAGCACAATTAGACCATTCAGCCCATCAGGCCTGACATGACAAGGGATCAATTGATGTAATGAATGTAACAATCATACTTGCTTGAAGATCAGTATTCATTCTTGAAAAAAGAATGATCGATAGATAAAATCCAATTGATGATAGGTGGGTAGTATTAATGAATCAGTGGCTGCATGATTGGTACAATTGCAGCAAAGTCTCACATCCAAATAAAATTATACAGATACTCTACCCTTATTAGTGAGTTACAGGCTCCGCCTGAGATGAACATTGATCCCGCCATCCTACTTGTTCCACTTTTTGTTGGTGTCAATATGGTCCTAGTTTCACCCTCCTCCGGTTTCCATTCAGCCCTTTATACCACTGTTAATGTTCCTCATTAATCCCCCTAGTCCTCGTCTTAGCAAATTTCATGCCCTTGTTGGTCATTCAGTCCTTCTGTATTAAGGCCAGGCTGATTATGATTAGTGAAAAGTCACATCTTGCAGCTTCCTGTCCCCTCCAATACTGTATTGAAACACACACTTCCATCATCAATTGTCCCCTTTCACAAATAATTGTTCCTTCAGCAACAGAGCTTAATGAACCCTAACCCTAGAATTAAGATTCCAACTTTTCATAGAAGTCCATAGAGATCCTCCTGACCATTAATGCCCAAATTTCGTTCCCTAAAGGATATCAATGAAGTGGTTGGGTCTTTCCCCCAACAACCATGAATGGCTTCATGATCATCATCAGACTCATAATTCCAGCTTGTTATTGAATTCAAATTCCACCATGGTGGGATGTGAACCCAGGCCCCCAGAACATTATTTCAGTAGCAGAATTACTAGACTAGCAATATTACCACGAGGCGATCACCTCCTCTAATGGACTATTGCCATGCCTTTCCCATTGTTTCTTCCTTTATACTCCATCGTTATCATGTGGTTAATTTTAGGTAGCCTGTACACAATTCTTACAGTGACTTCACGCTTTTATTGTTTCTCACTCCTACTCAAACTACTTCTCTATCCTATTTTCCTGAGTTTATGTCATCCCTTTTTATTATACTGATAACATTATTAATTATTAAAGGGATCTTTTACGAGCTTCCTATCCTTCCTAAAGGTCATGTAGACTTCAATATTCAGGGCTCAATCTGTGTCATCCTGCAGTCATGCCTATGGAATGGCTAACAGATCGTTCTTATTTAGTTTGCTCAGAAGCAATTACTTGCAATCTCCTTTCATTTTGTTGTTCAGCCTCTCTTTCACACACTGACAAAATGTAACTGGCATTGTAACTAATTTCAAAAACCATTTATTTGTAATAAAATTAACCTCAAAATTATCCTTTCAAAAGTAACTGTCAAATCAATTAACTGCAGGCCCTTCGCTGGTTGTTGTGGCCATCACTGACAGTACAAAATGTTTGAAAAAATGTCTGTGCCCTTGACTAGAGGGTAAAGTGCAAAATGCAGTTGTACTTCAACCAAAATTATCTCAGTTATAGTAGACACGCAGAAGTAAATTTCTATCAGATGTGGAAGCATAGGGCTTAAGGTCAGAATTATCCAGAATTTCATATGTTGCAATGTACACTGACATTAGTATAGTTACTTTGCTGAGAAAACATTAAATTCCACTCTATTTTATCATCTCTGTTCTTGCTGTCATTATGTGAGACTACCTTATGTTTGCTATAGAGCAAATAGATCCAGGTTTGGAGTTATAAAGGTGGAACTATTCAAACAGAAAGAATGATACTCAGAGATAACAAGCATGGGGCTGGATGAACACAGCAGGTCAAGCAGCATCATAGGAGCAGGAAAACTCGACGTTTCGGGCCTAAACCCTTCATCAGAAATGGGGGAGGGGAAGAGGGTTCTGAAATAACTAGGGAGAGAGGGGGAGGCGGATAGAAGATGGATAGAGGAGAGGATAGGTGGAGAGGAGGCAGACAAGTCGAAGAGGCGGGGATGGAGCCAGTAAAGGTGAGTGTAGGTAGGGGGGTAGGGAGGAGGAGATGAGCTGGGCTGGTTTTGGGATGCGGTTGGGGGGAGGGGAGATTTTGAAGCTTGTGAAATCCACATTGATGCCATTGGGCTGCAGGGTTCCCAGGCTGAATATGATTTGCTGTTCCTGCAGCCTTCGGGTGGCATCACTGTGGCATTGTAGGAGGCCAAGGATGGACATGTCATCTGAGGAATGGGAGGGGGAGTTGAAATGGTTCGCGACTGGGAGGTGCAGTTGTTTGTTGCGAACTGAGCGCAGGTGTTCTGCAAAGCGGTCCCCAAGCCTCCGCTTGGTTTCCCCGATGTAGAGGAAGCCACAACGGGTACAGCGGATGCAGTATACCACATTGGCAGATGTGCAGGTGAACCTCTGCCTGATGTGGAAAGTCTTCTTGGGGCCTGGGATTGGGGTGAGGGAGGAGGTGTGGGGGCAGGTGTAGCACTTCCTGCGGTTACAAGGAAAAGTGCCGGGTGTGGTGGGGCTGGAGGGGAGTGTGGAGCGGACAAGGGAGTCGCGGAGGGAGTGGTCTCTCTGGAAGGCAGATAAGGGTGGGGAGGGAAAGATGTCTTTGGTGGTGGGGTCTGACTGCAGATGGCGGAAGTGTCGGAGGATGATGCGTTGGATCCGGAGGTTGGTGGGATGGTATGTGAGGACGAGGGGGATTCTTTTTTGGTTATTGCTGCGGGGACGGGGCGTGAGGGATGTGTTCCGGGAAATGCGGGAGACACGGTCGAGGGCGTTCTCGACCACTGTGGGGGGGAAGTTGCGGTCCTTGAAGAATGAGGACATTTGAGATGTGCGGGATTTTTTTTGGAATGTCTCATCCTGGGAGCAGATGCGGCGGAGGCGGAGGAATTGGGAATAGGGGATGGCATTTTTCCAGGAGGGTGGGTGGGAGGAGGTGTATTCCAGGTAGCTGTGGGAGTCAGTGGGCTTGAAATGGACATCTGTCTCTAGGTGGTTGCCCGAGATGGAGACAGAGAGGTCCAGGAAGGAGAGAGAAGTGTTGGAGATGGTCCAGGTGAACTTCAGGTTGAGGTGGAAAGTGTTGGTAAATTGGATGAACTGTTCGAGCTCCTCGTGGGAGCACGAGGCGGCGCCGATGCAGTCATCAATGTAATGGAGGAAGAGGTGTGGTTTAGGGCCAGTGTAGGTTTGGAAGAGGGATTGTTCCACGTAACCTACAAAGAGGCAGGCATAGCTTGGGCCCATGCGGGTACCCATGGCCACCCCCTTTGTCTGTAGGAAGTGGGAGGAATCTATCCATCTTCTATCCGCCTCCCCCTCTCTCCCTATTTATTTCAGAACCCTCTTCCCCTCCCCCATTTCTGATGAAGGGTTTAGGCCCGAAACGTCGAGTTTTCCTGCTCCTATGATGCTGCTTGACCTGCTGTGTTCATCCAGCCCCATGCTTGTTATCTCGGATTCTCCAGCATCTGCAGTACCTTTTATCTCTGATACAAGAATGATACTCATTTCGTTTCAAAATCTATTTCTCCTATTAATTAACCTCACGTTTCAATTTAACATTACCAGATCAGTGGCTCAGAATAAATTAAGCTCAAGCTAATCAAATTTGGTGTCAAATGTCACATTTAATAACCACAAATGAATGTCATGTTGGAGTAAAAAGATTGAATTAGTCAAAAGTGACCCTCTTCAAATTAATTTGTAGACATTTGTACCAATTGAGATTTGGTTATGAATTTTCCCATGTTCAGCTAACATGCCTTGTTGAGTTGACATTGTGGTGCCTGGTTTGTAATGACACACAGCAACTTTTTTCACTCAATCTTCCATGTTTCCTCACGAGCAATTGGGCTCCTTGGTATCAGAGATAATAGGTACTGCAGATGCTGGAGAATCCGAGATAACAAGGTGTAGAGCTGGATGAACATAGCAGGCCAAGCAGCATCATGGTGCCCTTTTATGCAATTGCATGGCAGGAGAAGTAGAGGAGCTTGCTACTGACTGGACAAATCAGTGTTCACACTGCTGGTGTCATATTTAAAACCAGGTTACGCGCAACTTCAGATGATGTAAGCCAGAACTGCACCCCACTCTGTGGTGTTCTGCCATTACCCCATTGAGGAAATATCTTCAAAAGACAAGTTAGGTTCCCGCTTTCTGGACAGGGACCTGGAGGTGCTGGTTTCAGGGATGGTGGAGAGGAAGGATGATCTCAGTCGAGTTCACCATTGGAGACACATAAAGGTCTGGGTCAGTGGTAAAAAAGAAGAATATGCAGCAGTGCAGGAGGAAGGTCTACGATCTTCTGCATTCAACAGGAATAACCTTTATTCCCACATGCACTCGAGTGTCTGCAGTGAAAAGTTTACAATATCACCTCTCGGTGCCATCTTAGGTACAGGGTACCTAGATTAAGATGCTTTAAGTGTTATTACAGAATTGAAATAGTAAAACAAAAATTAGACTAGCATGGGAATACAGAGTTTAAAAAGTCCAGAATGAGAATCAAAGGTTAAAGGCCTTTTTCACTGAGTCTGTGCTTTGCCAGGCTTCAGAACACAAGGCCGTGCTGCCTCCACACTTTAGCCTCTATCCAGGACTCATCCCCCTCCCCGGCCAGCCTGGGCTTGCTCTGCTCCCACTCCGGCCCCAGCTGCGACTTGGCTCCCAGCTTGGCCCGTGTTTGTTCTGCTGCTGCTCCAGCTGCGATTCACTTCCAGGACTCAGCTCTCACTCACTCTGCTCCCGCTCCAGTCCCAGCCATGACTTGTCTCCAGGGCCAGGCTGGTCTCAAACTCTGTTCTCCATTCCCTGCAGGTAGGGTACTTTAAGAAGTTAAAAGTTGTTTGGGGGATGGTGGGGTGGTGGTGGGGCAGGGTTGGGGGGAAGGAAAACTGCAGCATGGAGTTAAAAAAAAAAGAAAAAGGAAAAGGAGCTGGTGAGCAGAGGAGCTCTAGCTGGAGCATCTTACTCTGCTGCTATCTTAACCAGAAACAAGGGTAAGTACAATCACCTTCTCTCTGCTAATTCACACCCACGACGCCACCACTCACTCTAAATCCACCACACGTCTCCCAGTAAGGGTTATGGGTAGCAACTCTTGCTTTTGCATGAATCAAGTTCACTAAAATGCTTGCACTCACCTCATGCTCCCAAACTACTAACTTTTCCTGCCTTTTGCACTTCGTAGATACTCACTTGAGTTACCTTACTACACTGTCCTGTTCCTGCTTCACTACCAACTGCTCATCCCTCCACTTTCATCACACCCAGTCCCTCCCAACCTCCAGCCTGATGTCTCCATAGCCCTCTGACTGACATTCTTGTGATCCTGGACTGATTATAATTGATCTACAGGACTGACTATGGTCCAAACCTCAAACTGCAAGAATACAAATCTGACTCTGGTAGGACCGAGTTACTGAGTGACCCATTGTTGAAGCCCTGGGTTGAAATTGGATGAACATAGGCTTCTTTGATCCCTGTAAGGACTGATCCACTTTGATGTTCACACATGGATATTTGCCTGAAGCAAATGCAGCATGTTTGTTTGTTCTATAAGCTACGGACACATGTTGTAGTTGTGACATTAATGTAGCATGATGCCATAAGGCAACATGCTCTCCCACTTAAGTGTTCAGTGCTCAACAAGCTGTGACAAGCTGCCTCTCCTTCTGTGCTGAAAAGCAACATTAACCGATGAGCCTGACGGCCTCTAAGTTAGTGTGAAGTGACTGAGTGCGAATAAACCATGGGGGAAATGGATAAGGTGAATAGCCAAGGTCTTCTCAAAGTAGGGACAACATTTTAACACAGAGGGTGGTGTATATATGGAACAAGCTGCCAGAGGCAGTTGTAGAGGCGAATACAATTACAACATTTAAAAGACATTTGAACAGGTACATGGATAGGAAATGTTTAGAGGGATATGGGCCCAACACAGGCAAATCGGGTTAGTTCGGTTTAGGAAACCAGATTTACATGGAAGAGCTGGGTTGAAGGGTCTGTTTTGGTTCTCTATGACCCTATGGCACCCCTTTGCACACATTCCTGGCCTGTCTATGTCCATTAGCAGCCTCCCCACTTGCTTAATAGTAGTGTCCCTCCACCTACCTTTATGTCATCTGCAAATTTAACAACAATGCCTTCAGTTCCTTTGTCCAGATTGTCATTGTGTATAACATAAATAGTTGTGGTCCCAGCAAAGACCGTGGTGGAACTCCATTAGTCACTGGCTACCATCCTGAAAAAGACTCCTTAACCCCACTGTCTGTCTTCTGCTAGTCAGCCAATCCTCTATCCATGCCAGTACCTTGCCCTAATAACATGCGTTCTTATCTTATTTAGCAGCCTCCTGTGTGCCATCTTGTCAAAACCTTCGAGAAATCCAAAAAGATCACAGCCACTGGCTCTCCTTTCTTGAACTGCCTCATTACTTCATCACGGAATTTGAACCAATTTGATAGGCATGACCCGCCCTCAGTGAAGCCGTGCTGACTCAGCCCTGTTTTCCCATGCACTTTCAAGTACTCTGCAATTTCATCCTTAATAGTAGACTCCAAAATTTTACCAATGACCGAGGTCAGGCTAACCGGCCTATGGTTTTCTGTCTTCTGTCTCCCTCCCTTCTTAAACAGGGGTGTTACATTGGCCAATAAAAACCGAAAGAACTGTGGATGCTGTAGATCAAAACAGAAGTTGCTGGAAAAGCTCAGCAGGTCTGGCAGTATCTGTGAGGAGAATATCAGAGTTAACGTTTAAGGTCCGGTGAACCTTCCTCAGAACTGATGGTGGCTGGGAAAAAAATGGTTTATATTCAGAAAACAGGGAGGGGGATGGGGTAGGGAATAAATGATAAGATAGAGCCTAAAGAGAGAGAAGAGCAGTTGGATAGACAAAGGAATTGATAACGATCTGGCTAGGAGAGTGAATAGCTGCTAATGGGGACTGTTAGTGACTAACAATAGGCAGTATGTAATGGCAGGTTAAGTGATAACAAGGCCTGTTGTGTGGGGTAGGGAGCTAAGACATGGGAGAGTTTTTCCAGCAACTCTTGTTCCTCTGAGACCCACCCTGTTTGTTATTCTGTTCATTCTATAGAATATCCAGTCATGGGTGGTTCCGATGTTCAAGCATTTATTAGCAGAAACAGGGACAGTTACGTTATGGTTGCCGAAAATAACTGTGTTTGATCTGCGTTTGGCTCACATTCTTATAGTCTATTTACTTGTTAGCTGCTCACCACATTTTAACCACAAAGTCTAGACAACAACCCGTTTGTAACATATGCTCATGTCTGCTTCAAACCGATTTTAACTGCACCAGCCAGCTCCCTTTTTCTTAGAATTTGCAAATTTAATCCTTGTTATGCTGTAGCTTAATCACACGATTTTTCAATATACTCCACACAACCTGACTCCAGTGATTCCTGAAAGATCACCACCAATGCCTTCTCCTCAGCTATCTCCTTCGAACCCTGGGGTGTGGTGCATCTGGTCCAGGTGATTTATCCACCTTCAGATCATTCAGCTTCCCGACTACCTTCTACTAATTGCTGGCCACCACACTCACTTCTGTCCCCTGACTCTTTTGAAGTTCTGGTAGGCTGCTGGTGTCTTCCATCACAAAGACTGATGCAAAGCATTCATTCAGTTCGTCTGCCATTTCTTTGTTCCCCATTATTACTTCTCCAGCTTCATTCCCCAGTATTCCAATGTCCACTCTTGCCTCTCTGTTCCCTTTTAGATATCTCATAAAAAAAACTTGCAGTCTTATCTCAATTTCCTCTCATGTTTCATCTTCTCCCCACTCTTGCTTTTTTAGTTTTTCTGATTTTATTAAAGGCTCCTTGATCCTTTGGCTTCCCATTAACCTTCTTCACATGTACGCTTTGTTTTTGCTTTTATGGTGTCTCTGACTTCCCTTATCAGTTGTGATTGCCTCATCCTTGCCTTAGTAGGTTCTTCCTTGAGATGAATTTCTGCTGTGCCTCCCAAATTACTGCCAGAAACTGAACTGCTGCTCCAGTACCTTCCCTGCTAGGCTCCCCTTTCAATCTGGCTGTTGCCTTTCTCATGTCTTTGTACTTTACTTAATTGTAATACAGCATACTTTGTTTTAACCACCACCTTATGAATCAACGTTCTTGATAAAACAGCTAAAAATTATGTACCTCAAATACTGCAAAGTTTACTGCATTATCACAATCTCTGAGATATCTGACTAGTCAATTCAGGGTGCGAGTAAGAAGGCTTTCTGCTATAATTTTTATTTAGGCAAAGTTATGTTTTTGTTTAAGTTATTTACGATGTAAATATAGTATAACATAGATATGTATACTCCATGCATTACATTTCTATTACTTAGTGTGTTTTTACATTAATAACATAGATCTCCTGATTAACCATATGACTTGATCAACTGGGACACCCCTGTTTCTACATGTGTTGTTTAGTAAAAAGTTTGTTGTACTATTACATCTGATTCCATCTTCTCCTTTTCAGATTGCGGCATGAATTCTGTCATATTATGGTTACTGCTCCCTGGTGGTTCCTTCACCTTAAACTCCCTTCTCAAGCCTGCCTCATTCCACATCACCAAATCTATAATTGCCTATTCTCCAGCCGACTCTACCACAAACTGCTGTTTATCTAACAGCATATTTTACACATTTATTTTTATTCTTTCACAAAATGTGGGTATTGCTGGTTGGGCAAACATTTATTTTCCATCTCTAATTGTACTTGAAATGGAAGTGGTGAGTTATCTTCTTGAACTGCTGCTGTCCAATGGGCTAGATGTACCTAAGAGCTATTGGGAAAGGTGTTTCTTGAGTTTTGTCAGAGTTTGTGGCCATAACTCTATAGGATTTCAAGTAGGCATGGAAAAGGAGACAAGTGGCTCTCGGATTAGGTGCTTAATTGGGCAAGAATCAATTACATCCAAATTAGACAGGACCTGGAGAATGTTGATTGGAAGCAGTTATTTGAGGGCAAATCTACCTCTGGCATGTGGCACGCTTTTAAAGTTTATTTGACTAAAATACAGGATGTGCATGTCCCTGCAAAACTAAAGGAAAGGAATGGCAGGATTCAGGAACTATGGATGACAAGGGAAATTGTAAGGTTAGTCAAAAGAAAAAAGGAAGCATACGGCAAGGCTAGGCAGCTACAAACTGACGAAGCCCTGGGGGAGTACAGAGAACTTAGGAAGGAACTTAAATGTGCAGTTAGGAAGGCAAAAAGGGGCGATGAAATGTCTTTAGCAAACAGGTTCAAGGAGAATTCCAAGGCTTTTTATGTATATGCTTGAAGAAAGAGGGTAACAAGGGAAAGAGTAGGTCCGCTCAAGGACAAAGGAGGGAAGTTATAAGTAGAGCCACAGGAAGTGGGGGAGTTCCTTAATGAGTGCTTTGTATCAGTTTTCACTAAGGAGAAAGACATGGCTACTGTTGAGGTCAGGGATGAGTGTGCAAATACTCTAGAGAATGTCAACATATTGAAAGAGGAAGTTTTGGGAATCCTAAATTGCATTAAGATAGACAAGTTCCCAGATCCAGATAGGATCTACCCCAGGTTACTCAGAGAGGCAAGGGAGGAAATAGCTGGGGCATTGGTAGATATCTTCACATCCTCGTTGACTACAGGTGAAGTTCCAGAGGACTGGGGATTAGTTAATGTTGTTTCCTTATTTAAGAAAGGATGCAGAGATAATCCAGGCAACAATAGGCTGGTGAGCTTGACATCTGTGGTGGGGAAGCTCTTGGAGAAGATACTGATATTTGCACATTTGGAAGAAATTGGACTAGTTAGTGTCAATCAGCATGGTTTTGTATGGGAAGGTCATGTCTCACCAACCTGATTGAATTTTTTAAAGAGGTGACAAAGATAATTGATGAGGAAAGGGCTGTGCGTGGACTTTAGTAAGGCATTTGATTAAGTCACACATGGCAGGTTGGTACAAAAACTAAAATCACAAGGGATTTGGGGTGGTCTGGCTGGATAGCAAACTGGCCAGGTCATAGAAGACAGAGGATAGTGGTGGAAGGATGCTTTCAGAATGGAGACCAGTAACTAGTGGTGTTCTACAGGAGTCAGTCTTAGGTCCTTTGTTGTTTGTAGTATATATAAATGATCTGGAGGAAAATGTGGACGGTCTGATAAGCAAATTTGCTGATGACAGGAAGATTGGTGGAGTTGCTGATAGACCCAACGATTATGAAAATATACAACAGGATATATATAGATTGGACACAGAAATGGCAGATGAAGTTTGATCCAGACAAATGTGAGGTGATGCATTTTGGAGGATCAAATTTAGGTTTGATTTATACTGTAAATGGCAGAACCCTTAGGAACACTAACACTCAGACGGATCTGGGCGTACAGGTCCACAGTTCCCTGAAAGTGGCAACACAGGTAGCCAAAGTGATTAAGAAGGCATATTGCATGCTTGCCTTCATTGTCCGGGATGTGAAGTACAAGAGTTGGCCAATAACGTTGCAGCTATATAAAACCCTTATTAGGCTGCATTTGGAGTCTTGTGCGCAGTTTTGGTTACCACACCACTAGAAGGGTGTGGAAACTCTGGAAAGAGTACAGACAAGGTTCACCAGGATGTTGCCCGGTCTCCAGGGCATTGACTATGAGGAAAGGTTAAAAAGACTAGGATTATTTTCACTGGAAAGGTGGTGACTGAGAGGAGACCTGACAGAAGTCTACAAATTATGAGAGGCATAGATAGGGTGGATAGTCAGAGGCTTTTTCCCAGGGTTGAAGTTTCAATTACAAGGGGGCACAGGTTCAAGGCCAGAGGGGGAAAGTTTAAGGGAGATGTGCGAGGGGAGTTTTTCACGCAGAGAGTGGTAGCAGCCTGGAACGCACTGCCAGAAGAGATAGTGGAAGCGGGCACATTGAAGACGTTTGAGAGGCATCTAGATGGGTACATGAATAGGGAGGGAATACAGAGATATGAAGCAAAAATGTTGGGTTTGTTTTTAGATTAATTTGAGCATGATGGCCGCACAGGCTTGGAGGGCCGAAGGGCCTGTTCCTGTGCTGTACTTTTTAATTTATTCATTTGTTCATTTGTTTAATATTGATATAGTTTCAAGTAAGGTAGTGCTTGACTTAGAGGTGGGACAAGTGCTGCTATGCGACTGCTTTCTTTGCCTTTGTGTGTCGAGGTCACAGTATTAGAAATTGCTGGTGAAGGTCCCAGCCTTGGTAAGTTATGACAGGGTATGCTGTAGACGGTGCACACTGCAGCCATTACACATCAGTGAATACACAATGAAGGTGGTGAATGCGGTGCTAGTCAAGTGAACTACTTTATCCTGGATGGTGTCAACCTTCTTGAATGTTGTTGGAGCTACATTCATCACAGCATTTCATCATACTTTTGATATGTGCTTTGGAGTGTTAGACAGGCGTGGAGAGTCAGAAAGTGAAGTACTTGCCAGAGAATGTCTAACCTCTGACATGTCCTCGTGGCTATAACATTTAAATGGCTGGTCCAGTTCAATTTTTGTTTAACGGCAAAGCCAGGATGTTGATAGTGGAAATCCAGTGATAGCAATGCTGTTGAATGGCAACGGGAAATAGTCAGTTATTTTCTTGTTGGAGGGCTTTTATTGTGCAAATGTTAGTTGTTAGTTATCAGCCCAAACTTTGATTTTTGTAGGTTTTGCTACATGCAGACACAGCTTGCTTTAGTATCTGACAAATCTTGAATGGTGATGAACATTGTGCAATCATCGCTTATGATGTAAAAAAAGTTATTGATGAACCAGATAGGGTGATGGGGCTTGGGACATTATCCAAGGGAACGCCTGCATAGGTACCATGGAACTGATGATTGCCTTCCCACAATCATAACAATGATCCTTTGTGACAGGTATAATTCAATGAGTAGAGTGTTTTCTCCTTGATGTCCATTCATTTCAGTTTTGCCCAGTTTCCTTGATTCCAGGCTCAGTCAATCAACATCCCCCTTACCTTACATATAAAATGTTATTCCCTGCTTACCTTGAGTTCAGCTCTTTCATTTGTTCATGTTTGGACCAAGGCTGTAATGACGTCAGGAACTGACTGGGTCTGGAAGAATTCAAGCATCGCTGAGCTGGTTGGTGCATGTGTAAATGCCACTCTTGTATTCAATAATGTGACTTATTACCATATTCACAACGGCGTTAATGAATGATTGATAATTGCTGGCTTTATTTCTGATGTGCTTATTCTATGATTTAAAAAAAGACAAAGTTCAATTCTATTTCAAGAGAATCTGGGACCTATTACAAAAGAACAGAAACAAATGGAATTCTTCATTTATTTTGATGGAGAAGGACATTGAACAACCATCTGTTCAGTTTGCAAGAATTAATACTGATATCAAAGCATCAATAAGACAGTCATTTGTGAGGTTTCAACTAATCCATATTAAGTTAAAATAAATGTGGGCCGTACTCCTGTCTTGCCTTTAAAATCACAGATACCAAAATTCTTTACTTCCAACATTTTTATTATTTGAAAAGTTAAGAAGTATAGGGGATTAATGTAAAAAATAACAAACTATTCCCAGTATTCAAGTAGTGAAAGGGCTGAAATCACACTGGGAAGATTTGGTTAATTCCCAAATCTGCCTGTTAGTCCAATTCATTGGCTTCTGTTTGATAACTTCTGGCAGTTTCTGGCGAGACAGTTGGATTAAACATCATAAAAAGGTGCATATGTTAACTCAGAGAACAAGACATGACCAAAGTAATATAGATCAGCCAACATCACTTAAATTACCAGATTGTGAAATGAATTGTATTAATATTGGTTGTGCAATTTTTCTTTCTTTCTGCTTGATAGATGGTGAAAAGCAAAATAATCAACGGGACAATCTAGATAACTAAAACTCATACGTATATAGGACCTAATAAATTGGAGGTTGAACCTACAGTTCATTGAGATGAAATTGATTTACGGTGAAAACGCAGAATGGTTGAACACAATTGCACTCATTCTACACACATCTATTTTCTCCTGTTTAAATAGAAAATTGAATGCAATGTAAAGTGGGCTGTTGATTTACTACTGGCCACTTCACACTTTCACTGTAGACCAATTTCAACCTTATATATTTGCAATTAAGGCATCACACATCCAAAATAAATTCATCTTGTTAGCCTACAAATATTTAATTTGGAACACTAAATGATTTAAATGTTTTTGTTGAAGTTACAGTGTATATTTGGGAAGAGTGCTTGACTGAAAATATCATCCACAATAGTTCCTCCTTTCAACTTTCTTATTAAAGATTGATACATCATGGCATGCATTTTAAAGACCCATACTGGCAGTATGCCTTGGCTGTGTTTAAAATATCATAACTGTCTAGAGTTAAATAAAGGAAACCCTCACTCCTCAAAAGGAATTGACATTGTGGACACAGAAAGTGATGGAAGCCATTTGAAATTAAATCCGCACTCTGGTACTTTGTGCAATGGTTGAACATGAGAGAGAGAGTACACCAAGATTTTCAGACACTTTACTGGTTGTCTTTGAGGAATGGAAGCTCAGATTGCTTTCCACCTTGTTTCTGGTCATTCCTTGTCAAAAGGACTTCCATTGAGCTGGTTTCCACATCATGACATAAGTAAAAGAAGGTGTTATTTATGTGGAAACATCCTGGTGAAAAGCCTTGCTCGACATTATTTCAATATTTCTGACTTTTGTTTTCTAGTAGTTGCTGGTTTTAAATGCTGCTTCCCTTTGACTTGGTTGTTTATCCAGTACTGTTAGTTCATGGATTAACATATATCAATTTGCTGTTAGAAGGAATTTTACTATAAATTACTGTTCATTTCAATGCATGCTTCTACTAATAAAAGTGGAATTTTGAAAAAAGATCAATGTATGTTTCAAAAGAATCTAAGATGGTTAATTGTGTTTTAACTACATAAATCCATTAGTATTAACAATTAATTAAACTGTGACTGATGGATACCTTGGATGGAGCTTTAAGATTACAGTAATTCAACTAAGTAATACTAACGACATCAGTTGAGTATGAATGTGCACAGGCTCCTAAGGTGGAATTGTACATGTGAACCATTCCTTTCAGTGTAGTTTAAAGGATAAGTACTACATAGTGACAATGTGGTGGGGGACATGGAATGCGTTAGTTCCCTGAAGGACATAGTTATCAGACTGGATTGACAAATGATTTTGAGTGAAGCAACACTAATAAGAAAAACTATTTGCTCCCATCCTTTTGAATTTGCTGCAACATTCTGTGGCTGTAAAATAAGAATGACTGATGCACGGTCCTTGTGTTGCCATCATGTTAATTGAGATGGATTCAGGCCAGATCTAGGATCTCAAAACTGGACATCTATGGGGTCCAACCAGACAGCAGCAACATTATTTTCCACCATAATCTGTAATCTCATAGTCAGATATTTCCTCAGTTATACACTGCAATAAAGCCAGGAGAACAACCAAAGTTCAATGATGGGTGTAGAAGACCAAGTCAAGAACAATGCTAGACTAATCTTAAAGTTAGACCCCAAATTGTGAAGCTGAAAAGAGGGTTATATATTTATTGAACAGTGGAAGTAACACATTATAGACAAAGCTACGTGATGCTATAACCAAATAGGTGAGATCAAATTTTTGAACTCTCGACATATCCAGTTCTGAGCAATGGTGGACAATTCAGCAATTGATACAAAGTGTCAGCCTTGAGATCGTCATGATCAAAAAAGATGATGGAGATCAGTATACAATTGCAAAACATAAAGCTGAAGCATTTAAAAGGACCTTTGTGCAGAAATCTGTGTTAATGTGGTACACCTCGTCTGCTTCCCAAGGTCTATACAATCCAACAGCTTGGCTGTAGCAATGAAGACTTGTGCTCCTGAAATAGCTACATTTCTAGTCAAGCAGATCTACCTGTCAATGTTGAAAATTGTCCAGGCATGTCCCATTGAAAACAGCAGGATAAATCCAATCCAGCCAATTTAACTGCCAATTTATCTGCTTTCAATTAATAGAAAAGTGATGGAAATTGTTTTCAACACTATTTTCAACCAATACATACACAGTAATAATTCCTTTTGACTCCAGCCAGGACCACTGACCCAGACTTCACGCAGTCTTGCTTCAAATATGAACTAAATAACTGATTTGCAGAGGTGAGATGAGAATGATTGCCCTTCGTGTCAAGGTAGCATTTGACTTAATACAACTCAAGATGCTCAAGTATGGCTGAAGATGAGATGAAAAGCTCTCCGCTACCTGGAATCATGCCTATTACAACAGAAGATGGTTGTTGGTCACTACTTATCTCAGCCAAAGTTAATCAGTGCAGGAGCTCCTCAGGGCCCAAACATCACGGAAACCTCTCTCAATGATCAACCTTCCATCATAAGGTAAGAACACCAACCTTAAATATTCACTCACTTCACCAACAACGAGACATGGTAACAGTGTCTATCATCCATGAGATGCAAGGCAGAAACTTACCCAGATCTTGTCTGAAAGACCACATGAACTAGGAACAGATGTATAAGACCAAGGGGTATAAGTTTCAGGTGAGGAGTAAATGATTTAGAGAGTATCTGAGGAAATGTTTTCTCCCAGAGGGTGGGAGAAATATGGATCGTACTGTCTGAGACGGTGATGGAGGTGGGTACTCTTCTAACATTTATGAAGCATCTGGATGAATAAATAAAATGCCAAGGCATAGTTGGCTATCGACCAACAGCAGGTAAACGATATTAAAATATTTTGGTGTTGTTGGTCAGCATAGACATGCTGGACTGAAGGGCCAGTTTCCATGCTGTATAACTCTATTCTACTGTAATCTAGGAGTAGGCCATTTGACCCCCTAATCTACTCCACGACTCAATAAGATCATGGCAGTTCTTGCAGTTTCCCCATAATTCTTGATTTCCTGTCTATTCAAGAATCTATCTATATCAGCCTTAAATATACATAAGGACTGCTCACAGTTCTCTGGGACAAGGAGTTCCAAGAACTCACAGTCCTCTGAGAGAAGAAGTTCCTCCTCATCTCAGTCTTAAATTGGCACCCCTTTATTATGAGACTATAGTCTCTGGTCTTGACTCTCCCATAAAGGGAACATCCTTTCAGCATCTACACTGTCAATCCGATAAAGAATCCAACATGTTCTAATGAGATCATTTCTCATTCTTCTAAAATCCAGTGAGTAGAGTCCAACTTTTACTCACAGGCCAATCCCTCCATATTGAACATTATGCTCGTGAACCTTTTCTTAACTGTCACCAATGAAATAATCTTTCTTTAAATAAGGGGACCAAACTGCTCTTAGTACTCCAGAAGTGGTCCCACCAGCACCTTGTTCAGTTGCAGCAAGACTTCCCTACTCTTACATTCCAGGCCCCTTGAAATAAGGGCCCACATTCCATTCACTTGCCTGATTCCCTGCTGTACCTGTGTGCTGGCTTTCTGTGCTTCGTGCACAAGTACCCAACTCCCTTTGTGTTGCAGCCTGTACTTTTGTTCTCCATTCCAAAATGAACAACTTTACACTTTCCCACATTATACTCCATTTGCCAATATTTTGCCCAATTCCTTAATGTACCAATATCTACATGTAAACTGGTTGTATCCCTCTTACAACTTGTCTTCCCATCTATTTTTGTGACTGAGAGTGAGAGAGCATACAGTTAAAGAAATTTACAAATGCAAGAAATATGATATGAGACAAGACATTTCTACTCACTGAGTGATTTGGGCCTGGAATATACTGGCTGGAAATATGTTGGAGGTATGTTCAATCGGGGCATTCAAGGAAACATTGGGTGATTATTTTAAAATAGACAATGTGCAAGTATATGCAAAAATGCCAGGCAAATGTCACCATGTCATAATGGTCATTGAAGAACTGGTGTAGATGTGATGGACCAGTGGCCTTCTTCTGTGCTGTAACAATTTCATGATTCTCTGACATTGTATTACTCCATAGATCTGGTTCATGGTTCATGTGTTGGGCACATATTTATTTTAGTTGCAGGAATGAAATGTGACAGAAGAAAATGGGATAAATGTAATTGATGCATATGGAAGTCTTTTATACTGAAAAAGGTTAGGGACGTATTGCTTTAAGGGTTTAAAAGCAAGAAATATAGCCTTAGAAAGAGCAGGCGAACTTGCTAAGCTGGAAACTTGTCTACGGTGCTTACAGTAATGCCAGTCCAGAAAGAATATTCAGTTTGAAAGATCAAGCAAAATTTATTAAAAATATTCAATGAACTCTGAAACTCTCTAAAATCCATTTACTTCATCAGAACAAAGGGAGCGGACAAGGGAATCCCAGAGAGAATGGTCCCTCCGGAAAGCAGATAAGGGTGGGGCAGGAAAAATGTCTTTGGTGGTGGGGTCAGAATGCAGATGGCAGAAGTGTTGTTCCCAACCACTGAATGATGTGGCAAACAAATTGAATTTGTATCTACTTAGAAGCTCAAAGCATCTTTGCCTTATTGCCTTTTCATTCAGCCTTACAGGCTTACAGTACTTCTGTTTTGCATTGTCTTTTAGCACAAGACAAAGCCAAGCAGCTAGTCACAGTTGTCAGCAGTGACCATTCAGAAGGCTAGATATGTTTTTTGTACAATACTGTGCTGTATTAATATCTTACCTACAGCGTAAGCCTTCATCTTATGTGGCAGACACACTGCGCAAACTTCAAACTTCAGTCAAATGGCTATGTCTCAAAGTCTAAGGATAAAGGTTCTCAGTCAGGTCAAGGGGGACTGTCCTCATGTTGCTACAGTCAGTGAAGGGCAATGTCCAACAGCTGGTTGGGTAGTCTGGATCAGGAGTTTCTTGTCACTACAGACTGGGAGTGGGCCATTGTCCCTTCTGCAAGCCCAGTGCAAACAGCCTGAGAGTTAGTTGTAAGTCAATGGGGAACTGCACAGGGATCAGTAAGGGAACAAGTCACTCATCAAATAGGGTGGTCCTTTCAGGTTAGTCATAGAGATGGACCACACTTAGTCCTGGTGCTTTGTTCACTGAAACTCAAGGAAGGGGTTAGCAGGGTTCACTGCTGTTTTAGGAAACTTGGGAAGTCAGTTGTGGGGAATGGAGGTGACATCCTGGAATACAGAGGGGAGAATAATTGTGAAGTGGACAACTCAACTTATGAGAGTGGGAGATGATTGTGCATTGGAGGACATAAAGTACCCATATTTAAGGGAAGGCATCATTTCATTGGATGCAGCTCAGAGAATGTTCACTAGGATGATCCCCAGTATGGAGGGATTGTTTTATGAGCGCAGGTTAAACAAGTTGGGACTCTACTCATTGGAGTTACAAGCACGCAAGGTGATCTAATTGAAATGTACAGGATCCTTAAGGGGCTTGACAGAGTAAATGTTGAGAGGATGTTTTCCCTCATGGGAAAATCTAGGGCCAGAGGGCATAGTTGCAGAATAAGGAGGCACCAAGTTAAGATTGAGATGAGGAGGAATTTCTTCTCTTAAATGGTTGTGAGTCTTCGGAACTGCTTGCCACAGAGAGCTGTGGGGACATAATTATTGTCTACATTTAAGACTGAGATAGATTTTTGATCAGTAGGAGATAGTCAGGAATGGGGATGTGAGGAACATTGGATCAGCTCTGAACTTATTGCATGTCAGACAGGCTCAAGGGGCCAAATGGTTTACTTTTGTTCCTATTTCTTACGGTCTTACAGTCTTCAGGATAATATTTTTTGAAATTATGACACAAATAGCTGGTGAGTTATGAATTGAGTCAGGTCAACTTTGGCTTACTCTGGCTGGAGGTCTGTGGTGGTTTTCTAACACTTTGTTCAGGCCACACTTAGAGTATTGCGTTCAATTCTCGTCGTTGCATTACAGAAAGGATATGGAGGCTTTGGAGAGGGTGCAGAAAAGGTTTAACAGTCTAATGCCTCGATTAGAGGGTATGAACTATAAGGAGAGGCTAGAAAAACTCAGGTTGTTTTCTCTGGGGTGGCGGAGACTAAGGCTAAGACTTGATAGAAGTTTATTAAATTATGAGATGCATAGATAGGGTTGCCGGTCAGGATATTTTTCCCGGAGTTGAAATGTCTAAAACCAGGGGGCATGCATTTAAGGTGAGAGGGTGAAGTTCAAAGGAAATATGAGGGTCAAATTTTTTACACAGAGAGTGTTAGGAGTCTGGAACGTGCTGCCGGGGTAATAGTGGAGGCAGATACGATAGGGGTGTTTAGGAGAATTTTAGACAGGCACGTGAATATGCAAGGAATGGAGTGATATGCACCAAGGGCAAACAGAAGAGATTTGTTCAATTTGGCATCATGTTTGGCACAACGTTATGGGCCGAAGGGCATCTTCCTGTGCTGTACAGTTCTATGTTCTATGTTGGAGCTATACAGAACTTTGGTTAGACCACAGTTGGAGTAGTGTTCACAGTTCCAGTTATCACATTATATGGAAGGATGTGATTGGACTGGAGGGCTGCAATAGAGATTCACCAGAATGCTGCCTGGAATTGTGCAGGTTAGCTATGAAGAGAGGCTGAATAAGCTCCAGTTATTTTCAGTGGAGCGGAGAAGGCTGGGGAGGGACTTAATTAATGTGTATGAGGCTATGAGGCGCATGGACAGGGTAGATAGAAAGCAGCTGTTCCTTGTTGAAGGATCAGCAACAAGTGTGTATAACTTTAAGGTGAAAGGCATCAAGTTTAGAGGGGATTTGAGGAAAATCGTTTCAGCCAAAGGGTAGTGGGAATCTGCCGGGGAGGGTAGTTGAAGTGGGAAACCTCACAGTCTTTAAAAAATACTTGGATGAGCACTTTAAATATCATACATTCAAGGCAATGATCACATGCTGAAGTGTGGGATTAGTGTAGATTTAGAGTAGTGCAGACTCGGTGGGCTGAAGGGCATTGTCTGTACTGTATGATTCTATGAATTAAGAATGACTGACAGTTAACTGCCAGGTTTTGTTTAAATTTTAAATCAGGCATGTTAACACTGATTGATCAAGGCATTGACCTGAGTATCGAATCAGTACATTGTAGTTATCTATTTTGTTGTATCGAAGCAGGCACAGTGTCTAGAAAGTACAGGCTTTGTATATTAATATATATAGCTTCCATTGCATGCAAGTGCCCACGTTGCGAGCCCAGCTAATAATCTAAATTCCTTGTCGGTATCATATTTTGTACTCATGATTATCCAATGTGTTTATTATTGGTATATGAATATCAGTTCTGTCCTTTCGACTACTCACCAGAAGCAAGGTACTCACCATATTCAACAAGCCGGCGCTTACAACACCTGGAATATGCTGCACAAAATTAGATGTGACTCCACAATTGGACAAAGTTTACTAGTGAATCAAGAATGTGTGAAGAGTTACACTAACAACCAGTTTAGTACAGTTAGTCTGGCTCACATTGTGGCGCCTGACATGCACTGGAAGATACACACATTATTACACAAGGTGGTCCTCTTCTTTGCAGATCGCAAGATATGTACATACACTGCATCCATCTTAACTCAATAAAATAATTGGCACACATTTGCTACATTGTTTCTCATGTCAATGTCCTAACCAATAAGTACCAACCTGTCTGGTTAAAATTCAAGTCAAGCCTGGCAGTTAGGCCAATAATCACCAATGGGTGCAGATATTTTCTAATCGACCAATCCAGAGATGTGGGCTTTTATGTCGTAGTGGCAGTGCCCATATCTCTGAGCTAAGTTCAAATACCACCTGGTCCAAAGATGCAGCATAATATCCCTGAACAGGTTGATTAGAAAATATCTATCCTGAGGAACTCCTGCAGTGATGTCCTGGCACTATGACTGGTCTACAAAAGCACAACCAGTCCAGAAATGTTATTGCTTATCTCTGGAGCAGGTGCAACATGAACTTGGGTGTCATGGCTCAGAAACAGGAACAATACCACTGCATCACAAGAACCCGTACAGTTGCAGGGTTACATGGAAATGGGACTTACTGAAGAGCCCTTTCAACAGTTATAGATCTGGTTTGTGTATGTGCTAATTCTGAAACTGTTCTTATGCAGCTTGCAAATATCATGCCAAATGCTAAATACATATGATAATAATTAAAATTAGACTGTGTTTTGTCCTATAAACTACGCTTCCTCAGAAATGTATGGAATAAAATAGCTTACTAAAAAGAAACCATAATTATTGATGCTGAGAGTATATACGTAATCTCATGTTGTTTGTACCAGGTATTAGCATGAGCAGCTTGCTTAGTATGTAGAGTACGTTCTTTGCACTTTTATATCTTCTGTAAGGCACAAATGATTCCTCAGTAAATGCCAAAACACTATGTGGATAATAGGCTTACATGCACAAGTAAGTGATCTTCTTTTTGACAGTAAACTACCTTTTTTTTCAGTCAGAATTTGACAACACGCTGCCTTAGTTTCATTGCAAAGTTACTATAAAATGATTATGGCATCAAGAATTCATAGATGACCCTGAATATCTGAAATGTGCAAGGCAGTGACCATTCTGATTATATTCATATTAATAATTATTCAGTCACTAGACTTAGATGGGAGATAATTTTCTACATCTGTAATAGAACATGCAGATTGTGGTTTTTCATAGAATAGTCATATCAAATGTCAGAGATGACCAGATTTCCATTATTAATTCATGATACTCCATATCATTCTTCTGATGGGCCAATAAGCTTCAACAGATGATAACAGTTTTCTTTGCATCAGTATATTATCATAGAAATATGAACTAAAATGAAGCATTCAGGTATTTATCTTCCAATATGAAAGCTGCTATATTTTGATTTGTCAAATGTCAAACTTAAGCCTGAATCAGTATTCCAAACTGGCATGAATTTGATTTGTTTTTGCCGAAACAAAAGCTAAGCTTTGTTTTCTCTAGTTGAACATGGAAACCAGTCTGAATTAAAATGCCAATTTTGATTTTAGAAACTTGCCACTTACATTGGACAGGTCAGGAAGAGGTGAATACAGTTGCAGAGAGTCAGCATATTGCCGTAATTTAGGTACATTGGGCAATAAATGTTTGGACAGCACAACAACAAAAACTTATATCAGGTTTCAATAATAAAACATCCTAAGATGATTCATGTGGATGCTAACAAACAAAATTTAACGTTGAGGCCACATAAGACAATATTGGCTTGGACTTGATGTGGATGACAGTTGTCTTGTTCACCAGTTAGATCAATGTCAGTTGTCCCATAAAAGAGGTCCTTCCTCAAATTCTGTGGCTTTCCCAAAACCTTAAGTCCTTAACCTATCATCTTTGTATCACCAGGCAGTGAAATATTTTTCTTGACTACCTTACCTAAACTTGTTATAACTTTGTACATCTTTAGCTAATTTTTCCTATATCTCCTTGACACTTCAATAAAAAAAAAACACAACTATGATTTGAGGGTGGATAGAGATAAAAAAAAGGGAACCCTGGGTTGATTAGCCTGACACATATCATTAGAAAGTTGCTACAATCTTTTATTAAGGAAGTTTTAATAATGCAAAGAGGAAATGGTATAATCAGAAACAGCTAACAGGGAAATAGGGCTTTGACAAATGTCTTGCTCCATTTGAAGATGTAATATTATGGTAAATAAAGGGGAACTAATACATTTAATACACATAGACTTCCAATAGCTATTTGATAAGGTGCCTTACGAAAGTTTAATGTATAAGATAAAGAATCATGAAATTAGAGATGATATATCCACATGCATGAATAATTAGTTTATGGACATGAAACAGAGAAAATCACAATAAACAGAACATTTTCAAGTTGGCAGGCTGTTATTGTCGGAGCGCTTCAGCAGTGATGTCTCCAAATATTTACAATCTGTTTTAATAACTTAGACAAAGCAATCAAGGGTAAAGTGTCAAAGTTTGCGTATGATAAAAAAAGTATGTAGGAATTAAACTTTGTGGAAATTTCAGAGGCAAAGGAGCGATATTAAAAGTAAATAGACAAAGAAGATGGTAAGAAGCATTTAAAATGGACAAATGTGAGATTAGTCACTTTGATAGTGAGAATAGAAAGGTAGAACCTTTTTTAAAGGTTATGAAACTAGTCAAGCTTGATACCGTCAAGCTACTAGTCAATCTACCGTGCCTGCCTCTACTGCCTCTGCTGGCAACGCGTTCCAGGCACCTACCACCCTCTGTGTAAAGTACTTTCCGCGTGTATCCCCCTTAAACTTTTCTCCTCTCACCTTGAACGCGTGACCCCTCGTTATTGAATCCCTCACCCTGGGAAAAAGCTTATCTCTATCAACCCTGTCTATACCCTTCATGATTTTGAAGACCTCAATCAGGTCCCCCCTCAATCTCCTTTTTTCTAATGAAAACAATCCTAACCTACTCAACCTCTCTTCATAGCTAGCACCTTCCATACCAGGCAACATCCTCATAAACCTTCTCTGTACCCTCTCCAAAGCTCCCACATCCTTTTGGTAATGTGGCGACCAGAACTGTACGCAGTATTCTAGATGCGGCTGAACCAAAGTCTTGTACAATTTTAACATGACCTGCCAGCTCTTATACTCAATACCCCGTCCGATGAAGGCAAGCATACCACATGCCTTCTTGACCACTCTATCCACCTGTGCAGCCACCTTCAGGGTACAATGGACCTGAACTCCCAGATCTCTCTGCTCATCAACTTTTCCCAAGGCTCTTCCGTTTACAGTATAGTCCGCTCTAGAATTAGACCTCCCAAAATGCATCACCTTCTGCACAGTAAAAACTGATAAAATTTACAAATATCACTTTGATCATCTCCCTTTACAATAATGTTAGCAATGCTAAAAACAGTCATTGAAAGCACTTGGGTTATTTGGATCAGGCTTCCATGCTGACATTCCAAGTTCGTAGATTGGAGCCTGATGTAACATATTATCTATGTCTGTTTTAGAATTTTTTTTAAGTGTCAGGTTTATTGTCACATGTACTCATATGGGTATTGCGAAAAGCTTACAAGTCACCACTTATGGTGCCATCTTATGTATAAAGGTGCCTCAGTACAGATTCTTAAGTACAAATTCTTAGAGGAAAATAAATTAGAAAAATGAAGAAACAAAAACTTAACATTACAGATCATTGGAATAAATTAGAAAAATAAAGAAATTAAAGTCCAGAATAACAGTTCTTCCAACCCATTCCACACTGGCAGTTAGCCTCCAGAATTTGCCAGGCTTCATCTTAAGGCCAGAGGTCCATACTGAGGCCACGCTGGGCTGCGATACTGCCATGACAGGCTGAGAGATGGCCATGCTGGGCTGAGAGACTGCCAGGTTGGGCTGAGAGATTGCCACGCCTGGCTGGGAGACTGCCACACTGGGCTGCCGAGAGAATTGAGGGACATGCCCCTGACATAATGTAAACTGACCTGGGAGACGTACAAAGTGTGAGGTGACTATCCTGATTTTTTTTTCAGCCCTGTGTCCATTAGCTAGAAGGATAAAAATGGGACTGAGAGGGTTGATATATTCCACACCAACTGCCTAATCACCCTCTGGTGTTATTAAATAATCCTTAACCAGCACAGGTTGTATAGTTTTTGTCTAATTATTAAACTACTGCTTAGTGACAAACTTAACCAGCTATCTGAAACCTCCTTACAAATCGTTGACTGCCTCTATTTAGCAACTGTGATCATGAACTCTAGAATCATTGGACATAGTTCTGAGAAGCTGTTACATGCTTTACAATTCATCAGCAATGCTTCACTGCATGTAATGCTTAACTACTTCTGCTGGATTTATTTGTTAATATATCCTGCAAAGTTAAGCTAGTTTTCCTTTGAGAATCATGGCATGTGTTTCAGCTTATTGTCTTCAAGCTTTGAATGTTTCAACCAGCATATTAAGTGTTAAGGTGAAGATCATAATAATGGAAAAGAATCTTATTTGGGGGGGTGCGGTGGTTAGTCCTGATTGTAAGGCTGGCCTGGGTCATGTAGGCTGCTTCTCAGTTACATGTAGAGTCTCAAATGCAGTGAATATCCAAATCATAGCAGGGTCCTCAATCATGGTTCAGGTGCTTGTGTGATCAATGGTGGTCAGTGGTACAATGGAAATTGAAGTGCTCCTCTGATCTCTTAATACGGCCTTAATATGTTCAAAGGGGGATCTGTGGTATTTGGAAGTGATGAGTTTAATAATGGTCTGTTGGGATTTCAGTGGGCGTGGGGTGATCAGAGAGAAAGCAAAAAAGTTTTTCAAAATAAGTAAAGCTTGTAAAAGAATATACTGTAATACTGAAGATCCATTTTCAAGCATGCAAGATGAGTTTGACTAATTTATGTCATTTCTAAGTGTGATTTTGTTTTCTTCTGCAGGGCCAGTGTTTACTGTGTAGATCATTAGACTGGAAGGAGATATTTACACTATTCCTGACATAAAACCCATGATATAAAGATATTGACATTTTAGATTCAGCCTTTTAATCACCTTTCACCTGTGGAGTACTATATGGCCTGAGAAATCCAGCCTACATGAGTTGACGATGCAGAGACACAATCTTTTCAACCCACATAACCCTTTAAGATACCTGCACTCCTCTGATGGCTACCTTTGGTGACAATGTCCCCAACTAGCTGGATCCTAATCCCTGCAATAGCCACCCTAGACTTCTCTGCCTCTTCACTTTCCTCCTTTAAATGCTCCCTCAAAGCTACCTTTTCAAACAAGCTTTTGGATATCAGCTTAGTGTTTCCTTTGTATCCCTGTTTTATTACACCCATGCAAAACATCTTTGGATTATGTTGGAAGCTCTATAAAACCAAAAATTATTCTTGTTAAAATGAAGACAGGTAGGCTTGTTATAATATTTAACTGACCAACCCTGTGAATGGATCAATCTTTGTCTCAACTCCGTTAAAATCAAAGGTGGGCAGATTCCATGGCTACATTTTTTTACAGATTCAGAATTTTGAATTGTAGTTTTGTGAGTTAAAATGCAGCTTATTAATTCTGTGTCTCTTTTCATAGATACTGACTGATGAGTATGGCCAGCAGTTTCTATATTATTGAAAACACATTTAGCACTGATTGCGGTACCGATTTGGACAATAATTAGAAATATTAGTTACCTCTGCTAGTCTATAATCTTCTACCTGATGGTGGCAGTAAAGATGAGTAATTATCATGCAATTGCAGTGATTTTTTTAAAAACAAATCTCTATCTTGCGCGTTTTTGCCTTGATTGTTCTGATTCTCAGTAGTATTCTAATCCTCTATAAACATCAACTTCATCCATTCTGCTATAATGCTGTACTTCGCTCCTGAACTGGTCATTTTCCTTCATTTGTCAGTGTGATTTGTCATCCCCCAAATTGTCTCAGTCAAATCTTCATCTAGAAATTTGATTGCTCTTTTTTCAGACATGAAGCAGGTACCTTACAGCCCTGAACAATAAATGGCTACACATATACATGCTGCATCGAAATTCACTAACCAGATTGGATCTCATGCCACTATAAACATGCAAAGCTTGCAGTTCAAAGACTTACTCTGTAATATTAGATGGAAAGAGTACAACCTAACCAATTACCCTGATCATCAGCAAATTGATGGGTGTTCACACTCATGTCAGTCAGAAGCCTCATCGCAGAATGCTCCAGTGGCACAGTGGTTAGCACTGCTGCGTCCCAGGTTCAATTCCACCCTCCAGGCGACTGTGTGGAGTTTGTGCATTCTCCCTGTGTCTGTGTGATTTTCCTCTGGGTATTCTCATTCCCTCCCACAGTCCAAAAACATGCAGGTTGGTGGACTGGCTGTGCTAAAATCAGAGCATCAGTGTGAACTCGATGGGCTGAATGGCCTGCTTCCACACTGCAGGGATTCTATGACTTCCCCCGGGCTGTCCACCTCTATCGCCTGCCTGCCCTCTTCCAACCTTTGGAAGTTCAAGCCAACGAGGGTCCATGTGCCTCTGGCAAGAAGAGTCTGAGCTGTCTGCACACAAACACCCCACAGTTACCCAGCCAATGCTCCTGGGTCAATCCATTCCAATGCCAAGCAGGATCCCTCCACCCTAGCTGAGGAACCAAGGACAACATTGTGGGAACAAAGAAAGAAGAAAATTTATTGAGGGCACTTTGGTGGCATGCGTAACTTTGCACTCTACATGAATTCTCACGTTTATATACATTTTATTGCTTTGATGCTCCATCTGTTTGTTTGTGTAGCCCCGAATGTAGCTGCGCCAGCATGACCCCAAACCTCCTCACGTCCACGTAGTGTATCCACAAAACAATGATATGTATACAAACGTGGGAATTCATGTACAATGCAATGTCACTCATGCAACAAAAGTGCTCATGTACCAATGAACAATGCCTGAGTAAAGAGGCTTGTACAGTGTCTGGAAACAAGAAGACCCAGGTGCATATAGAGTAATGGGTCCTGCTGAAACCATTGTCCTTGCCCTACAACAATCTTTATTCTTTCTCGGGCCACTGTGTACAACAGTGTTGTTGTGGAATGACATGGTCTGCAACATCTGAGGCAGGGAGCTGCACAGCATACTAGGATATGCAGAGAAACAAGACATCCAGCTGATCTGTGTACTGTACGCTGCATGTGTCTGTGTGAAATGGTGTTTCCCTTTAAAAGGCCTCACAGCAGTAGATCTGGTAGCCTCCTCCCTCACAGATCAAGACATTTACCCCATCCATCCCAGATGTCCTCACAGCCAATTTCTTTTTGATTGTGTGCTTTCAATTTCCAGCACGATAGAAGGTGATGGTATTCAGCTAGTGGTTTCCAGCCTCTGCCTCCGGGTCAGCGAGGCCTGAACATCCTGATGCCCTCCTGGTAGCTCTTCTCATGCACCCCATTGGCCATACATCTCCCTGGATCCTCATCTACATGCTCCCTACCTTGCCCACCCCCAGCACCAGGCATGTGAGGTGACCATGCCAGCTGTGGCCATACTTGATCTCCTGCCATGAATGAACTCTCTCCCTGCCTAATCCCATTTCCATCCATGATTCATTGTATCCCTCCCCCTTACAAATAATGTTGGCCCCCTTCACAATTGTCATCATACATTCCCCCCAAATGGGAGCCCTTGATCCTGAAGAATAGGTTCCCATGGTGGTGGGTCCCCTTGTCCTCTTGTCCCCTTCCCCCAGATCCCCTTCTCCACTTAGTTTGAATGGACGGACGTGATAGATTGACCATTGTCTCTTCCATTGAGAAATCTAACCAGACAGCCCCATACATGATGTGGGAATATGAGACCGGTGTAGCGTACTGCTGTCGAGTAAGATACCTGCCTGTTTGATTGAAGACTGCAAAGCATGGAAAGTGCAAGTATGCAGGTAGTCACTAATTGAAAGAACACTAAGAGAGCAAGTGAGCAGTGCTGAGGTACAGCCTGGTCCAATCCCTGAGCTGGTGCCTGTGCAAAGTATCCTTGCCACAGCCATGCCATCTTAGAAGTATGTTTATGGGAATTTTTTGGTTTTTTATTGATTCACTCATGGGACATGGGCATCACCAGCTTGGCAGGGGATTAGTGGCAAATCTGTTGGAAGCTGCGTTGACATTAGGCAGCGGTTTGATCACTCCTCAGTTGATCTGTCCCTCAATGTCAGTCATGAGCATGGATTTCAGTCAGTACTGACCAACTGGCATCAGGGAAGGAGGAGTAATCCCTGAAATTTTCTCCCCCGGAGCGTTATGGGTCTACCTACAGCAAGTGGACTGCAGCAGTTCAAGACAGTAGCTCAGCACTACATTCTAAAGTTCTTCCTTCCAAAATGAATAGCTTCATATTTTCCCACATTAAACTCCATTTGGGAACATTTTGCCACTTACTTAGCCTATCAACATCTTCTGTAAACTGTATCTCTTTCACAACTGGTCCTTCCACACAGCCTGTTTGGTCTTTAAATTACATAATGATTTTCGGGAGCATTACAGAATTTCTCAGATCCTCAAACTGGATTTACATCTGTGTTTTCCCTAAAACCAACCTGGTATCATTTCCTGCCACTCCCAGTTTCAAGGCAATTTGTACTTCAGTCTTTACCTCAGAAAGCTGTAAGTCAGACCTTTTCCATTTTACTGATCTTGATCAATGAGAACATTTTCCAATTTTCAGGTAAGATAAATAATTGCAGTGACTATGACACTTGGTTCAATTCGTATTATTGGCATCATTGGGCAGAATGCTTGATGGAAGTTGGCTTTGTTACTCCTGGGGTATCCAGGTAACCTTAAGTTTATGTTTAATTATTATTCAGCTGGATTCTTCTCATTAGGTGACAGTAGCTAATATTATTAAACTATGCATGAAGAGCCGATATTAATTTCTTTCAGTTCATTTTTCACCACTGAAAGAAATAACTACTTACATCATCCCAATTGTTCTTGAATCCAATAAGATGTTTCACTTTAATTTAAATGCTTTCTAATTCTCTTCACCTTTTTTCAATCATGGCAACGTGCTGTGCAATTTGCCCTGTACCTAATTTCTACAATATATATCAAGTTTATTATGCCTGTTCTGCTCCAAGTGATGCATAATCACTTGTCTCTATGGTAGAAGTATAGAATAGAATCATAGAATCCCTCGAGTGCAGAAGCAGGTCTTTTGGCCCATGGAGTCTATGCCGACTTACTGAATAGCATCTCATCCAGACCCACTTCCCCTTCCCTTTCCCTGTAGCCCTGCATTTCCTGTAGCTAATCTTCCTAATTTAGCATGGCCAATCCATCAACTTGCTCATCTTTGGACTGTGGGAAGAAACCAGAGCATCTGGAGGAAACCCATGCAGACACAGGGAGAATGCTCAAACTGCACACGGATTGTTGCATGAGGATGGAATCAAGCCCATTCTCTGGTGCTGTGAGGCAGCAGTGCTAACCACTGGGCCACCACGTTGCATTGTAAATGTTGTAAATTTTGAAAATATTGTAAATATTTTAAAATGGATATAGTCAAGGCTATAAATTATGCTTTAAAATGTATTAATTGGAGAGAATATACTACATGAATGACTCTGCCAATTGCAGGAGCACTCAGGGCTTAGGAGAGTGTTGTGGGCGGAAATTCATTGAGAGACACTAGCTTCCTAGCCATTGGTCAGAAGGTACATGGGGAGGTGATGGCCTGGTAGTTTTATTGCTGGTCTGTTAATCCAGAGACCCAGATAATGTTCTGGGGACCTGGGTTCGAATCGCGCCATGGCAGATGGTGGAATTTGAACTTAATAAATATCTGGAATTAACAGTCTAATGATGACCATGAATTTATGTCGATTGTTGGAAAAACCCATCTTGTTCACTAATGCCCTTTAGAGAAGGAAACTGCCATCCTTACCTGGTGTGGCCTACTTGTGACTCCAGGTCCACAGCAATGTGGTTGACTCTGAACTGCCCTCTGGGCAATTAAGGATGGGCAATAAATGCTGCCTAGCCAGCGACACCCTCATCCCATGAATGAATAAAGAAAAAAAATGGGTGGAAGTGCAGAAGCTTGGTCCTGACATGCTCTGTCTCTGTGCCATTTTTATAATATTACATGTTTTCCAATGATTACAACAGGGATACTTGAAAGAATTACAGGCTTGAGACTAATTTTTTTGTGAAACATTGCCAGAAACAGTGAAAAAAATAAGTCCATGGTGTGAAGTGAAGAGCTAAAAATGAACCAAATAGATGTTGACTATTTTTTCCCAATTGGATTGTAAACTAAAGCGATGCCAATCAGTTCTGTGTTATCTCCTTCAGGGTCTTCTATGTCACCAATTTTCCATTTTGCATGTCCCAGGTCATTTAAAACATCTCTTGTATCTGTTGGTTTTCTACATCTCTAATCCCATCTCTTGCCTCTATTTTCACAAACTTACCAAAATGTCTGTTTATCCCTTAGCCACTGGTCAGAACACAGGTGCACGTGCAAAATATGATCATTCTGCCTATACTGAAGCCAACTGGTTTGGCGTACATTGCCAACATTTTCTCTCAAATTGTGTATTTTTTCCACTGATCTTAATTATAATACAAATTGCGATGTATAATGGGAGATTGATCCAACAATTCACCGTTTATAATATTGACAAAAAATCTCTTTAAATGCTGAGTGTAGGATCTTACCAATTGTTTAGTGGATAAATGTAAAGCCTGTGAACTGGAAATTTGAAAAGACAAATAAATAACTTGACATTTGACTTCAAAAAACGATTAAAAAAAACTATAAGAGCAACAAATATGTGGCAACAGAAGCATTCAATATATGACCTCATTTATCACAGCAAAAATACTTCGCTGTGTCTGAAATTCAAGTTAGGAATAAAAAAAGCAAAGAGACAGGTTAGCACTGGAACAAAAACACTGATGGAGATAAAATTTAGAAAAGGAAAAATCAATATTTTGAATATTAAATGACAATCTCCCTTAACACCTTCACTTGTCGATTGGAATATTCACTCACAATAGAAATCATATGAACATTGCTAACCAAAAAGTTATTTAAGAATGTATATCAATAAAGAACCAAATGAATATAATAAAGAAAAGTTTACAGTAATCTAAAGAGGACATATACGTTTGTAACTATTTGAGCAAACAATCGAACCTGAAAGAAATAGAATAAATGAAGTCCGCAAGACTTGAAGTTTGTATGATTCACTGTTGTTCTTTGTCCAATGGGATTTAGTGCAGAATTTTCTGCTCCCGAAGATGGTAAACTTGGAGGTAGGAATTAATTGGATAGGATGGTGATGTACACAAAACCTATTGCCTTCTTATTTTTTTTGGAATTCAGTCCCAGATGAGAAATACCATGGTTGAACTTTCTGTACCATCACAAATTGAAGCCCTTAATTAGTCACATATGAGCCACTTTAGGGCCTCAGATGCAGGCAAGCCTGTTGCCACGCAGTGTGCCTGACAGGTCAACCTGGGTGAGGAAGAAATAGGTATCTCTCAAAGACAGTCAGTAACTCATCGAGGGACTCTCTGCTGACAGCCAACTCCTTTCTTTACTTCCAGCTACCCTGTTCTCTCAACTTCTTACAGCCACACCATGAATAAATCAACTACCTTATTCCTGGGTCCTCAATGATTCTGGACGCTCTTGAGGAAGCAATGTCATTGGCAGCAGTGTGTACTATCTACAAAATGCACTGTATAAATTCACCAAAGTTCCTTGGACAGTACCATCCAAACCCACAACCATTTCTATCTAGAAGGACAAGAGCAGCTGATACATGGGAACACTATCACCTTCAAGTTCCCCTCCAAGCCACTCACCATCTTGCCTTGGAAATATATCACAATTCCTTCACTGTTGCTGGGTCAAAATCTTGAAATTCCTTCCCTAGGGGCATTGTTTGTCAACCTACAGCATGTGGACTATAGCAGTTCAAGAAGGCAGCTCACCACCACCTTCTCAAGGGCAACTAGGGATTGACGACAAATGCTGACCAGCCAGTGACGTCTATGTCTCACAAATGAGTGAAAAAAAGATATAGCTTTCTCTGTGTGTGGGAGTGGTGTCAGGCCTTAATTCCAAGTGAGGAAATGTTGGCAGCCTCAGCGATGCATGATTGGCAGTAGATTTGACAGACCTTCTCTGGAAGAGGGAGTATGGGTGTCCCCTAGGCTCTCCATTTTTAATTTCCTGTCGGGGTAAATTGTATTGATTATAATGGTGAAAACAAATCGAGCTTAGAAGTAATCAGTTTACAGTTATCAATCCATAATACATTTTATTGTTTATATATTTATGGGGATTAAATTGGCAAAATCAGTTATCATGATGTGAGATAACTCCATACCTAATTAAACTGATGCAGGCAGCACATAAGCTTTGTGCTATTTGCTCATTTCAGAAGGAGAGTGTGCAGCCCATCGCTCAATATGACGGTAAGCCCTACATGACTCAGCAGTAGGCCCAAGCTCATGGCTAGTGTCAGGTAAAGCTAGGTTACACCAATTAAAACTAAAATACATTCTCGCCACAGCTGCAGCCAGAACTCATTGGGCAACAGTTGAAGAATTTCAGGAAGGACCCAAAATGGTGGCAAGAAAGCATGCCACCCATTAGGGTTTCAGATGCCACAATGGAATCATTGACACAGGGAGTGGATAGGAGGAGATCATGGCATTTCAATTGAGGTGGTCAGAGGTGGCTTGTTTCAACGTTGAAACAAACTCATTTAATCCCATTCCTCAGTTTTGCAGGATAAGAAAGAACATGCTTTATGGTTAGGGCAGATACTGATAATAGAGGCAGGCATTATTGCATTGCTGAACCTTATGCAGGATACTGTGCTGGGATAATCAGAGCAACATCACTGAGGGCAAGGCCAATGGAATTGGTCAAGTCATGAATCGTGGCAGTATGTTCCTATCTAATGCAACTTTACAAATACCACTGCACCTTCATCCAATAACTGGCTTGGTACCAGCTGCAAATTGTGTGTTCTTGTGCCTCTTGCTAGCACTCCATTTCCCTCAGCTGTTGTGCACTTCCATTTTCAGATATCCAACAACAGCTTCCTGGCCAGCCAATGGTGCAGGAGGCTGAAAGCCTGCGGATGGAACAGAAAAAAGACACTGTCATTTGATTCCACATTCACAGCCACAGGCTGAGATTCTAGTATTGTGTATGATTTTAGAGGGTTGTATAGTTGTGGGATTTTCTAGAAAGAATGGCATGCAAACAGGCCAAAAATAATATATAATATCTGTCCCAGATCACCAGAGGTGCAAACCACACATGAATACTGCTGCTGAGGAATTAGATGGGGAAGCCTCCAGATAAAACCTGACTATGTCCACACAGAAGGGCTTTGTGGATTGGCCGATCCACTTATATGCTTGTTATCACTCCCATTGAGTGTGCAGGAGTTTGTTGCTGAATTGACATAGTTTTGTACAGAACTTGGATTCTGTCCTATCCAGCGTGGACATGGTCATCAATTCCGTGAGAACAATTGTGGACCCAACCCTCCTGCAACACCTGATGGCCAATATTTCAGTTTCCATGAGAAACAAGCAATGCAAAGCAATGCCTCAGTGCTATACAGAGCTATTGTCACTCCACAAGGGTGGCACCTCAGCAATCTTAATAACCTGAACTTCCAATTTCCCACAGGGAAAGATTCTGCAACAAAATATTTAGGATGCCATTCACCTTAATAATCACTAACACTGCCGCTCTTACTCTGATTCCAAGAGACAGCATAATTTTGGAACAATCTCTTTCGTGAATTATAACAACTGAACACATGGCTTGTAAATCATGGAGGAGCTCCCTGAAGATCCTAGGAGGGTAAAATTGCCTAATCGCTCTGCAAATAGCTAATCTTCCTTGCTGCTGCTGCCCCATCTTCCTCTGGTACTGTAGCTCAAGGTGAACTACAAAGGGATATGGTTAAAGGCAAAAACAGTGAATTTAACACCAAAGATCAGCTATGGTCATATTGAATGGTTCAACAGGCTCAACTCCTGCTTCTATTTCTTGACTTTTTCTGTTCCCGAACTTTCAAAGGTTTTTCAACAACTGCAGGAGATTCATGGGAACACCACCTGCAAGTTCCCCTCCAAGCCACTCACCATTTAGACCTGGCAATATATTTACAACGTATATAGCTATTTAAGAGTCACTGCATCAAAATCCTGGAATTCCCTCCCTAAGGGAATTGTGGGTCTATCTATACTCACGGATTGCAGTAGTTCAAGAAGGCAGCTCACTATCACCTTTTCAAGGGCAAATGATAAATACTGGCTCAGCCTGAGAAATCATGAGTGAAGAGAAAATAAAAGTCAGTGCTCCTGAAAGTTCTGTGAGAACCTAAGGATAATGATAAATCAGTAAGGTCCCTTTAAACAGAACAAAAATAAAGTTGCTGGAAAAGCTCAGCAGGTCTGGCAACATCTGTGAAGGAAAAAACAGAGTTAATGTTTTGGGTCCGGTGACCCTTCTTCAGAACTGATGGTGGCTGGGAAAACTGTATCAGAGATAATAGTTTATCTGGATGCTGGAGAATCCGAGATAACAAGGTGTGGAGCTGGATGAACACAGCAGGCCAAGCAGCATCATAGGAGCAGGAAAGCTTGACGTTTCGGGCTTAGACCCTTCATCAGAAATGGGGGAGGGGAAGAGGGTTCTGAAATAAGTAGGGAGAGAGGGGGAGGCGGATCGAAGATGGATAGAGGAGAGGATAGGTGGAGAGGAGGCAGACAAGTCGAAGTGGCGGGGATGGAGCCAACAAAGGTGAGTGTAGGTGGGAGGGATAGGGAGGAGATAGGTCAGTCCAGGGAGGACGGACAGGTCAAGGGGGCGGGATGAGGTTAGTAGATAGGAGATGGGGGTGGGGCTTGAGGTGGGAGGAAGGGATAGGTGAGAGGAAGAACAGGTTAGGGAGACGGGGACGAGCTGGGCTGGTTTTGGGATGTGGTTGGGGGAGGGGAGATTTTGAAGCTTGTGAAATCCACATTGATACCATTGGGCTGCAAGGTTCCCAGGCTGAATATGATTTGCTGTTCCTGCAGCCTTCGGGTGGCATCATTGTGGCATTGCAGGAGGCCCAGGATGGACATGTCGTCTGAGGAATGGGAGGGGGAGTTGAAATGGTTCGCGACTGGGAGGTGCAGTTGTTTGTTGCGAACTGAGCGTAGGTGTTCTGCAAAGCAGTCCCCAAGCCTCCGCTTAGTTTCCCCGATGTAGAGGACGCCACAACGGGTACAGTGGATGCAGTATACCACATTGGCAGATGTGCAGGCGAACATCTGCTTGATGTGGAAAGTCTGCTTGGGGCCTGGGATTGGGGTGAGGGAGGAGGTGTGGGGTATGTGTAGCACTCCCTGCGGTTGCAACGAAAAGTGCTGGGTGTGGTGGGGCTGGAGGGGAGTGTGGAGCGGACAAGGGAGTCATGGAGAGAGTGGTCCCTCCGGAAAGCAGACAAGGGTGGGGAGGGAAAATTGTCTTTGGTGGTGGGGTCGGATTGCAGATGGCGGAAGTGTCGGAGGATGATGCCTCTCACCTATCCCCTCCTCCCACCTCAAGCTCCACCCCCATCTCCTATCTACTAACCTCATCCCGCCCCCCTGACCTGTCCGTCCTCCCTGGACTGACCTATCTCCTCCCTACCTCCCCACCCACACTCACCTTTACTGGCTCCATCCCCGCCTCTTTGACTTGTCTGCCTCCTCTCCACCTATCCTCTCCTCTATCCATCCTCTATCCGCCTCCTCCTCTCTCCCTATTTATTTCAGAGCCCTCTTCCCCTCCCCCATTTCTCATGAAGGGTCTAGGCCCGAAACGTCAAGCTTTCCTGCTCCTATGATGCTGCTTGGTCTGCTGTGTTCATCCAGTTCCACACCTTGTTATCGTGGCTGGGAAAACATCAGTTTATATGTCAGGTTTTCCAGCCACCATCAGTTCTGAGGAAGGATCACTGGACCCTAAAAGTTAACTCTGTTTTTTCCTTCACAGATGCTGCCAAACCTGCTGAGCATTTCCAGCAACTTTGTTTTTGTTCCTGATTTACAGCATCTGCAGTTCTTTCGGTTTTTATTTCCCTTTAAATAGGCTTTGGTACGGAGAAAATTTTAAAGTTTGTCGATGATCTGAAACTTGAAAGCACTATGAACTGGAAGGAGAACAGTGTAGAATGTCAAAAGGACATAAACAGTTTGGTGGAAAAGGCAGCTAAATCAGATGAAGTACAACGCAGCAAAGCGTGAGGTAATGCAATTTGATAAGAACAGTATGAACAGACAATACAAATTAACGTGTACAATTTTGAAGGGGATGCAGGGCCAGTCCTGGGTATATGCTTGCACAGATCATGGAAGGTGGCCAGAAAGGTGGAGAGAGCAGTTACTAAAACATACAGTGTCCTGGGTTTAGGAGCAAATTACCGCAGATGCTGGAACATGTACTGAAAACAACAAACACTGGGGATGACAGCCGGTCAGGCAGCTTTCAAGGAGAGAGTGAAAGCTAACGTTTTGAGTCTAGATAACTCTTTATCAGAGCATTTAGACTCGAAATGTACCCTGCTCTCTCTCCATGGATTCTGCCGGACCCACTGTGAATATCAGCATTTGTTGTTTTCAGTATTCTGGGTTTAATAGTGGAAGCATCAGGTACAAAGATAATGAGATTACGCTGCATTTATACGATACATTGTTAAACCTCAGCTGGGATACTGTACGCATTTCCGGGCACAATACTATAGGAAGGATGTGAATGCATTGGAGACAGTGTAGAATAGTCTTACAAGAATGGTTCCAGGAATGAGATAAACAGAAGATAGTTTGCAGAGTCTGGGTCTATTTTCATTGGAGGGTAGAAGGCAAAGAGAAGATCTGATAGAAGTTTACAAAATCATGTGATGATGGGATAGAGTATATAGGAAGTAACTGTTCCCACTTGTAAAGGAATAAGAATCAAAGGGCGGATTTAAAGGGATTTGCAAAAGAAGCAAATGTGAGGTAAGAAAAATCCTACTTTCATGTCATGAGTAATTTAGGTCTGAGATGTGCTGCCTGTAATTATGGTGGAGGCAGGATCAATTGAGGCATTCAAGAGGGTATTAGATGTTTATTTGATAAGAAACAATATGTAAGAGTACGGGGGAAGAGTCCTAATGCTTATTCAGAGGACTGTTGCAAACCTCTGATGGACTGAATGAACTTTTACAGCATGCCATTTCTGTGTAGACTGAGAAATAGTATGGGTGGCAATTGGTATCTATGGCGCTGGTGGTAGTGCTGGTGATTGGCAGGTGGGGGGCTGCTGGTGGTGATGGTTAGTTAATACCTGTGCAGATGAATGTCCATTCAATGTTGTATGTATAAGACTGGTTTTAACTAGAGCGGTGGGTCAAGAATTGAAGGTTGTACATGACGTTAGAATTAGGCATTGACAAATGTGGCAATATGCATTCTTACATACTCCTGACATATGCACAAAATCCTGCACTTTGCATTTTAAAAGGTCAATCAGTATGGGTAATACCTTTAGTGATGGGGAACTGACATTCCCTGCCCATCCTGACACCCACCACTCCATTTCTTAACTCAACCTCTGCACGTAGAACCTGAATTATTGACATTTAAAAAGCCTCTTGTATAATGTTGCACCTACGTTTAGTGCGTTAGTATACCTTAAAGAGACATGCTTACGATGTTGTATTGTAGTATGTATTGTACTATATTGTATAATACTGTATTGTAGTATATAGCCTCAGATATAAAAGTCTCACATTCCACCTTCAGAGTCATCCGAAGCATGATATGCTAGTGGAAGCAAGCTGCACAATTGTAATCTAATGTTTATTTACAATAGTTAACTGGAATCATGTTGTGTAGATTCTTCAATACTATGACACCCACTCCCAGTTTCTTATGATACAGAGGCATAATGTAAGCACTGTCACATTTGGTAAAATATCTTGTTTCAGGCAAATACCCATCAGTTTGTTCTTACGTGAAGCCACTGTAATGAAGTGGCAAGTTTTATCTTTGCTCTAGTTCTGAGCTCTAAACAATTAGGGCTGGAAATTGAACTTGTGATTGTAAACTCAAGATTCTGAAATGAGCAAAGAGAACATAACATCTATAGTCGCATTTACTTTCTATTACGGTTAATAGACAAAAGAGAAATATTCCCTCATTTACCTGAGTTTGTAATGAAGTTTCTCTACTCTGGTAAAATATCGACTTTAGTGACCTCAATTGGAGCACAGCTCTTTTTCCTGAATTGACTGGAATTCAGGATACATTGTGTGGGTTTAACTAATTATGGCTGCCTCCCTGAAGTAATGTGAGAATGAAGGTGTTTGGAGATTGGAAGTGAAGTTTAGTCTTCTCACTGTAGTCTGACCTTCCATTCAATGCACTTGACAACAGCAATTTCTATTACACATTTCAAAAAGGCAAATCCTTCGTATCTCAGAGGTTTATATGAGCTTTTGATTTTATAATGCCCAATTATAATTCACTTTCAGCATGATTACACATATATGAAAGCTTCAGCAAAAATCTATAACATTTTGGCATCTTAAGAATGTTTGCAGCTGCTTCAAGCAGAATGAAAAGAAATGATTAAATCTGCAGAAAACCTTCTGAATACCATAACAAACATTAAATTTTGACAAGATCTTATTGAGATCTTAAAAGTCGTGGGTGGAATTTTCCTTTCCCACGGGAACAGGCTTGAAGAAAGTACCAGAAGTAAATTCAGACATTCTGACTCCAGATCAGCAAAGTCCAGCACATGCCTGCTTCCTGGATCATCAATAGGAAGGCCACCCACACTGTATCCATTAATAGCCAATCTACACAGGAGATGCATGAGTTCCTAGTTGAGACTGAAAGTACCGAGTGCAAAAAAGAGGTGGAATATTGTCTCATGGACATGTCAGCTCCTTGCTGATTTTGATCAACATCAGGAATTGTGGAAGTTTGCTTGTTAATCTGGGGATCATTGTATGCACAATTGTGCCTTGTCTCAATTATAAACACTCACTGGGCAAGCTTGTCTTTTCCTGTCAATCATCGTTCAGCTTGCTCACAAGTGTTTTTTTGTAGTAGTTATTTTATCACGAATGTTATAATATTCCCCGTCTAAATTAGTTGGAAACTCATGTTCTATTAAATCATTGATTTAATGGTAAGGAAACAGCAAGGTGTACTGCTATATAGAGACAGTAGGAATTGCAGATGCTGGAGAATCTGAGATAACAAGGTGTTGAGCTGGATGAACACAGCAGGCCAAGCAGCATCAGAGGAGAAGGAAGGCTGACGTTTCGGGCCTAGACCCTTCTTCAGAAATGCCTTTGGCCAATGGTGGTGGGCACGTTGTGGTGAAGGTCCTGGGTAGTGTTGGGGATTTGGGAGGTGGACGAAGCCCGTTTTGGGTGGTAGGCACCAGTAAGTTTACTGTACTTACGGTTTTTAGTGTCCAATAAAGCTGAGTAGAATTGTGAGTTCAGGTTGTGGATTCTACGAAGAATAAAAAACAGGAGAGGTCCTTTGCGGGTCTGGGAGAGGTAGGCTCTGAGCTGGGGTAGGCTTGATTGTAGTGCCAGGAGATGCCGGCGCATTGTTACGAGTGTGTGTCACAGGAGTCGCAGGGAGAAACGCTTCTGAAGGATCTCAATGTTCTGAATGTAGACATTGTCACGGTTGGAGACAAATTGGGAAGGCCTGAACGTAGACTGTAGTCCACTGGGGATGATCTGGTTCCGTTGGCAGGTACTA